>VDFB02271358.1:103992986-104223897 GCA_007258455.2 Sequoia sempervirens
TTGCTAATGCTATTGATTTTATAGGTAAGAAAATTTGATCAAAAGATAAGAATGTGGCTCATCATGCAATAACAACTGCTCTAGTTGATAAAGCGGCTTCAAATAAAAGAATGTTAAGTAAGATTAGTAAATGTATAAAAGTAAATCCTAGAACTTTGATAAGAGCTACTAAAAGAAGAGAAAGTATTGAAAAGGATCCAATTAATCAATGTTGGAGTTTTAGTGGTAGACTCCCAAGATCAGACATGAAATTAACTAATGAAATTAAATCTTTAATCAAAAAATTTTGGCATGATAATACAAGAGTATCACCTAACATTAGAGATGTCTTGAAATTACGGTTGGGTTCCAAAATTCATGAACCTCATCCAAAGCATCTCTTAGATATGACTCAAACTGAATTATATAAAAAAAATAGATGCTTTAATCTTACCATTGAATATTAATATAAGTCAAAGATCATTTGAAAAGTGTAAACCTTGGTATGTTAGAATTAATCAGTAACGAATCTCTTGTTGTTGTAAGACCCATGTACAATTTCATTATTTTTATGATAGTTTTCGATATATACGATGCACTTTGCATGCTAACCAAATTATGCAGGACATTTGTGGTATTCATATGCCACCTGAAAGAATCAAAGATTTTATTGCAGGTTTGTTTTGTGAACCCTCAAATGGAAACTTATTTTATTTAAAAGCATGTATTTATGGGGAATTTGATAGATGTGGTAAATTTTCATTATTAGGAGAATGTATGCATGAAAGTAGTTTAGATGAATTTAGACAACAATTAGTGGATGTAAAAAAAATTAAAAATGTTGAGTATTCTTTAAAAGATGGAAAAACTAGAAAACGTTGTGAGCTAATTGTGGAAAAATTTAGTGTGCATGCATTTATTAATGAATTTAAAGATAAGATTGTACCTAAATATGTTCAACACTCTCATTATGCTCATTGGCTTGATAATCAATTTTGTTTATGTAAAACACATTCCCAATTGGAACTATATTGTCAGTTGTTGATTTTGCTGAAAATTATACTCTTGCTCCACAAGAAGAAATTCAATCACAGTATTATAATTCAATGCAAGTAGCTATATTTGTTCACATTGTTTATAGACATGCAGATGATAGTACAAAAGATAATAGAATTTTTTTGAGAGAGTACCATTTTTATGTAAGTGATAATCGATTACATTCATCCGAGTTTGTTCAATACTGTTTTGATATATTTTATAAAAATTTAAAAGAGAGAGGAATTCAAATGTTAGAACATCTCATATGGTCGAATAATTGCATGGGTCAATTGAAAAATGCTAGAATGTTTTATTGGTTATGTAGACTTCATAAAGAAAATAATATCCAGCACATATGGAGTTTTTTTGAAGTTGGTCATGGTAAGGGAGAACACAATGGAGCAAGTGCATGTGTGAAAAGAGCTCTTGCTAGAGAGCAACTAAAATTTGAGGATGCTACAAAATTTAGAGATGCACATGCAATTGTAGATTGGTGCAATACCAAATTATCTACAAGAACAAGTGAGAGCTCAATAATTCAACGCTTCTTTTGGTTAGTTGAAGAAAATGATATTTTTTCTCAACAAGATTGTGAAACAATTAATGGATCTGCAAAATGGCAATCATTTAAGAGTTCAAATGAAAACACATGGACAATATGGACAAGGGAGTTGGCATGATTTTGTCAATTTTATATTGTAGTTGATTGGTAGGCATGTGAAAATACGGAATGGGTCGAGCAATGGCAACAAAGAGCCTTAACGTCTACAACGACACATGTTCAACACGAAATGACAATTGAAGATAATCAAGTGATCGCATCAGATGATTATGATCGTGTTTCGGATCTTGTACAAGAAGGTACATTAATTATTTATTGAGTTGAATTTTATATGTATGCATGTTTAATATATGTGAATTAAATATAAGTCACTCTTTATTGAATTTTTTATTTATTTTTGCAGGAGATGTGTATGTTGTTGTTGCACCTGAGGGGAATGAAGAGGAGACCGAGTACTAGTTGGCTAGATGTGTTGAGAGAAAACATAAGTTGGTACATCCTAGAGTGGATGATGACAACTTTGAGTATCCAACTGGTTCAGTGGTTGTTGTTGGCATTTGGATTCAAAAATATTTGATGAGAAAGAATGGCTTGCCTGCATTTGAAGATTATGAAAGACACAAGAAGATTATACATTATTCAAATTTGATTTTGGCAACCAATATAAAAATAGTTAGATATCAAGGGAGGCCTGCTAATAAAGTTTTATGGACACTTTCAATGGATGATCATGATACAATCATAGATGCATTACAAAAAAGAGAGAATGCAGATGGTACAACGGAGTAAATAAATATTGGTAAGTATATAGTTGTATATATATTTAATTGATATATATATTTGTCTTTAATAGTCATTTCCTAATTAAAGTTTAATATCATTTTTTGTTTTAGGTCTCCCAAAATTAGATGCTTTACAAAAAAGAGAGGAGATACATATATTACAATGGAATTCGAATCTAGAGATAGGTAACTATATATATAGTTCTAGATACATTTAATTGATAGTATAAATATAAAACTAAATTTAATTCATTGTCATTTTATAAAAAAATTATAATTGATTTCATATCCCCTTAAGCCATTCTCTTAAAACCCCTTAAGCCATCCTCTTATGTACCATTAATCCATCCTCTTGCATCCCTTTAAGTCTCTCTATTGATTCCCCTTAATTCCATATCCTTGTATATCTACCCTTAATCCATCCACTTGTATCCCCTTAAGTCACTCTCTCAACACCCCTTAAGCTATCCTCTTAGGACCCCTTAATCCATATCCTCGTATATCTACCCTTAATCCATCCACTTGCATCCCCTTAAGTCACTCTCTCAACACCCCTTAAGTTATCCTCTTAGGGCCCCTTAATCCATATCCTCGTATATCTACCCTTAATCCATCCACCTGCATCCCCTTAAGTCACTCTCTCAACACCCCTTAAGGGTTTAGGGTTTATGAGATGCTTAGAATAACAAATCTATATGGGTTAATGGTTTAGGGTTCATCTCCCTATCTCTAGGTCATATGGTTTAGGGTTTATGGTTTCTAGGGTTCATGAGATGCTTAGATAACAAATCTATATGGGTTTTAAGGGTTTAGGGTTCATGATATGCTTAAAATAACAAATCTATATGGGTTAATGGTTTAGGGTTCATCTCCCAATCTCTAGGTCATATGGTTTAGGGTTTACGGTTTCTAGGGTTCATGAGATGCTTAGAATAACAAATCTATATGGGTTAATGGTTTAGGGTTCATCTCCCAGTCTCTAGGTCATATGGTTTAGGGTTTACGGTTTCTAGGGTTCATGAGATGCTTAGAATAACAAATATATATGGGTTTTAAGGGTTTAGGGTTCATCTCCTAGGATTTAGGTCATATGGTTTAGGGTTTAGGGTTTAAAGTCATTCTCTCAACTCTCCCTAATCCACAATCTTGCATCCCTTAAGTCACTCTCATAATTCCCCTTAAGCCATCCTCTTAGGGCAGTAAATCTATGGAGGGGAGAAATGCAATGGCTGAGCAAGAAGCAACAAAGACTCGGGTTAGTATGAAAGCTACAACAAGGAATAATAGGTGTAGTGGCTGGTAAAAAAGAAACTTTTTGAAGAGATGGTCTAATATACAATATACTTTTAGCAAAGCATTGTCACATTTTGTAGTTCTCTTGTAAGTAACCCAAAGTATATGTTGTAATTTTGTAATCTTGATGTATGTATTCATTTTGAATCATTGTAAATGCTTATAACTTGGTGTAAACTGGAAAGGAAGACACTAATATGTAATCCTCTATATCTAATATATAAAAAAATATTACAACTACTTTTAAATTATTTTTTGTATTATACTTATACTTAAATATTATATTGTAATAATACATCTTTTTATATTTTTGGACAAAAAGTAATTAATTTTTATTATTATTTTATCATAATATATTATTTTATATTGCTATAATCACTATTTACACACATTTATTTTCTCAATCTATTAATCTCAAACTATTATCCACTCTCCACTATCTCCCTAAATTAGCATGGCTAACTCCTCTATATAATGTTCCAAAGGCAAGTACTCCCACTATGCGACACTTGCTTATATTTATTCTAGTTTCTTCAATAAATGTTGGGAATGGTAATTTTTTGTATTTAAGATTATCTAATTCCTATAAAAATAACTGACATTTTAATTTTTTATTATAATTTTATTGTCTCATATTAATTTTACTATACAAGAAAATATTAATCTTAGTAACTCTTAAAATAATATTTTTATGAGTAACAATTTTAATTCCAAAGGTCTTAAGTATGCTAACTTTGTTTATTATATTTTATTGATAGTATGTTCACAATTTTTATCAAATTTTTTTCATATTTGAATTTATTAAATTATTATTCAAAAGTGTTTTCTTAGAGGCTTTGGTTAATTTTACAATCAAATTTATAATATTAATAAAAAAATATAAAAATATTCAAAAATATTTATAATAAAAAAATATTTAATATTTAAATATATGCTTATTCATCGTCTTATAATCCACTTATGATTCTTTTCCCCTCACATACGTAAGGAGTGATCAGAAAACCAATGTAAATTAATGGATTCACTAGCTAATCGATCACTCTGTATTTCACAGTGTCTAATCCTCGTGCCAATTTGTTTTAGAATTCATAAACTAGCGTAAAATTATCCAAATCTACTCTCAAATCCATGAGCGTGTCAGAGTTAATGGAAGCAACAAATATCAGGGGCAGAAACTGCGGACGTTCACTCTGCAGTAGCAAATGCATCCAAATCTCAGGAATTATTGTTCTCCGAGAGCATTTAAACCATTACTGCTATGTTTTTTCATAAGATGATGATTAGATCATTTATTAGATTTACTCATGGCATTACTGTTACACCAACAACTCTTGTTGCCACTCATAAACAGCCAACAGTCCAAACAATGCCTGAAATCCATGCCAACAACAATCAATTTACCAGTTTTAGCGATATCAGTACCATCTTGGAGGTCTGCAATCACGTCACACAAGCTAAGAAACTCCATGCTCACATTTCTTTTCAAACCAGGCTGTTGAAAATGTACTACCACTGCGGCAGTTACAATGAAGCGCGTCAAGTGTTTGACCAAATGTCTGCACCAAGTGTGAAGGCATGGGGTGCCATGATCAAAGGGTATGTCATGGGCGAGCAATGGCAGGAGACCATTGAAGTCTTTCATCATATGCAGAGGCAGGGAATGAAGCCGCACAAATTTATGATTCCTTTGGTTCTCAAGGCTTGCGCTCGCCTTGCAGCTCTGCAAGAGGGAAAAGACATCCATGACTATGTAATAAGAATTGGACTTGAATCAGATAGCTTTATAGCGAATTCCCTTCTTGCAATGTATGCAAAATGTGGATGTTTGAATAATGCGCGACATATGTTTGACAAAATGTCTGAAAAAGATGTGGTAACATGGAATGCCATGATTGCGGGATATCTTCAGAGTGGAGATTGTGAGGAGGCCTTACATCTTTTCAATCAGATGCAAATTTCAGGCATAAATCCAAACTGCGTCACATGGACCTCAATGATTGCAGGGTATGCACAAAATGGATATTGGGATAAGGTATTGGAATTCTTTCGTAAAATGCAAAAGGCAAATGTAGAACCCATATCCAACACTCTGACTAGCATTCTATCAGCTTGTGCATACTTTAGATCTCTGGACAAGGGTAAGGATGTCCATTCTTATGCAGTTAAAACTGGCTTTGAATTGGATGCTTATGTTAGGGGTGCTCTCATTGACATGTATGCTAGATGTGGATGTTTAGAAATTGCAAGCCAATTATTTTACAAAATGTCAGAGAGAAATGTAATCACTTGGACTGCTCTGATTGCCGGATATGTCCAGCATGGGTTTGCTAATGAAGCCTTAAAACTGTTTAGTCAGATGAAGATGGCAGGCGTCAAACCAAACACAGTCACCATATCCACCATTCTGCCATCATGTGCTTACTTAACAGCTCTGCAACAGGGCAAGGAAATCCACGCCTATATCATTAAGTGTGGTTTTACACCTGACGTATTTGTAGAGAGTGCCCTCGTCGACATGTATGCCAAATGCAAAAATCTAGAACTGGCACGCAATATTTTTGATAGAATGACTCTGAAAAATGTAGTATCGTGGAACTCAATGATTGCAGGATACACCCAGAATGAACATGCTGTTGAGGCTTTGAACCTTTTCCGATTAATGCATTTGACTGATGTACAACCTAGCACTGTGACTATTGCAACTATTCTCCCAGCATGTGGTCATTTAGCCACACTGCAACAAGGCAAGGAGATCCATGATTATATAATCCGAAATGGTTTTGAATCAGTCAATTTTGTGGGGAATGCTCTTATAGATATGTATTTAAAATGTGGGAATATAGAGTTGGCAAACCAGCTATTTAGTAAATTTTCTCAGAAAAATCAGGTATCATGGACTACAATGATTGCAGGCTATAGCATGCATGGGCTTGGCAAGGAAGCCCTTGCATTATTTAAGCAAATGCAACAGGAAAACATGAAACCAGACCACATTACCTTTGTTGCTGTCCTATCCGCATGCAGCCGTGCAGGTCTAGTGGACGAAGGATGGCAATACTTTGAATCAATGCAACGAGTTTATGGCATCATACCAACCATAGAGATCTATGGGTGCATGGTTGATCTTCTTGGCCGTGTTGGGCAGTTGAATGAAGCATGCAAATTTATTGAGGGCATGCCTTTACAACCTAGTGTCGGTGTGTGGGGATCTTTGCTTGGTGCATGCAGAATCCATTGCAATATAGAGCTAGGAGAATATGCAGCACAACGAATTTTTGAGTTGGAAACAGAAGATTCCGGTTTTTATATACTCTTATCAAACATTTATGCTAATGCTAGCAGGTGGGATGATGTAACAAAGATCAGAGAAATCTTCAAAAGGAGAAATTTTACACAAAGGCCAGGGTGCAGCTGGATCGAGATTAAGAACAAGGTTCATACATTCCTCGTTGGAGACAAATCACACCCACAATCAGAGAAAATTTATGCTATGTTGGAGAGCTTGGCTACAAAGATGAAGGATGCAGGGTATGTACCCGATACTGGTTTTGTGCTTCATGATTTAGAGGAGGAAGATAAGGAATTCTTTATCTGTGGTCACAGTGAAAGATTGGCCATAGCCTTTGGGCTTATCTGCACGAGCCCTGGGACAACTTTAAGGATTGCTAAGAATCTCCGAGTATGTGGTGATTGCCACAAAGCTACAAAGATCATCTCCAAAATTGTAGACCGAGAAATTATTGTCAGGGATTCAAATCGTTTCCATCATTTTAAAGATGGAGGCTGCTCCTGTGGGGATTATTGGTGACAACAGCTGATACTAACCTTTGGGCTTATCTGCACGAGCTCTGGGACAACTTTAAGGATTGCTAAGAATCTCTGAGTATGTAGTGATTGCCACAAAGCTACAAAGATCATCTCCAAAATTGTAGACCGAGAAATTATTGTGAGGGATTCAAATCGTTTCCATCATTTTAAACATGGAGGCTGCTCCCGTGGGGATTATTGGTGACAACAGCTGATACTAACCTTTGGGCTTATCTGCACGAGCCCTGGGACAACTTTAAGGATTGCTAAGAATCTCCGAGTATGTGGTGATTTCCACAAAGCTACAAAGATCATCTCCAAAATTGTAGACCAAGAAATTATTGTGAGGGATTCAAATCGTTTCCATCATTTTAAAGATGGAGGTTGCTCCTGTGGGGATTATTGGTGACAACAGCTGATACTAACTGTAAATTTGTGCTTGTAGTGGAGACGCTTTTTAAACCTAACAGCAACTTCGAGGTATAGTGTAGACAAGCTGTTCTAATGTTCCATATCTTGCTCTTATACCTGTTGTCAGGGCTTGTTACTTTTTCTGGTTTACCAATGTTGAACCGGAGTGTAAAAGTTTTTTTGTGAAACTAACAATTCAATTGATTTTACACCAAGAAGCGTGATTAATTTATTGCAGTTGGGGGCATTGGGTGTATGGATCATTGACCTCCTTTAGCTCAGTGTTAAGAATTGAGAGGTATCTGCTACACCAAACTTTTCTGGAACTTATACCTGACCTCATCCTTATAGCAAGCTCTTTATAAACTAATACTTGTATTCATTATTTTCACTAACCAACTTGAGAGAAAAGTTTGTTCATGAATGATGATGGAAGAAAATTTACTCGTGCTGTTGAAAGGTGATGAAAGGAAGTTGACTTTAAAGTCTTGGAGTTTCGCAGGCTATCTATACAATATTCATTACGTAATGCAAAGTTGCACAGAATACTTCTGAGTG
The DNA here is from genome assembly GCA_007258455.2 of Sequoia sempervirens. NCBI lineage: Eukaryota > Viridiplantae > Streptophyta > Pinopsida > Cupressales > Cupressaceae > Sequoia > Sequoia sempervirens. The sequence continues at coordinate 104,001,417 of VDFB02271358.1, forward strand.
GTTAAATATAAAGCTGGCGCTTCCCTCGTTCATATATTTTTCTTTTCAATTGGATATGAAGACAACATATTTGTTGGTTCACAATATCTCAAAAATTGTGTAGAGCTTTTAGACATCTACCTGTTACAGGGCCAAAATATTGGTTGTGAGCTTTTGCAGGGATGAGATTTCACTTATATACACGCAACTTGGTGGTAGAAACTACCTGCTTGTGATCAGGAATGAAATTTGAATCCCTGAGAGCTCTTCAAAGTGTAAAAACATTTTTCCTTTAATATGAAAAGGCATATCATTGTCTTTTAAAGCAGGCATGAAATATAAAATATTTGTTGGTTTTGTATTCTATTCCATTGATGTTACCCATTTGATGAGTAAAACATTGTTGTCAGTCTTCCCACTTCTATTCTAATCAAACTACATTCTCTGAAGTTGATGCTTATTTTGGATACGTTCTGCTTCTGCAGCATTTAAGTTACATGCTGCTTGTTATATAACTTGCCACAATGAGGATCTAGGATTCTTGAAGAATTATCATAAATTTGCCCAAGATGCGACATACTTGTAAAGGAAAACGAACTTTCCTTGAGAATAGTCTAGGATAATCCAATAATATGCATATATATGTTTAATTAGTTTTGATTAGTTAATGATAGTTAGGATTGATAAATCTGATTATTTACTATAATTAAATGTGAGAATGTAAATAGAAATAATAGTATTTAGTTTTCTATTTGAAGGAGTGAAGGAATGATCTTAATGAGCGTTATGAAATCTATAATGCCTTAAGATATGGAACAGTGAATCTCAGTCTAATATGTGCCTTGAGATCAAAATATGTCCCTCCCCCTATGCAGGGTTGAGTTCAAGGATTAGGATCAAGCCTGCATTCATACATTCATCCTTGTAGACATGACTTGATAGCCTATGGAATTATGTGTTTTGCTCGCTTGATTTGCCTTAGTTCCTTTTGCATTTTCCTAATATCTAAATGTTGATAGTATTTAGACATACCTTGGTAGGACGGTCATTATGTCACACTTGGGGACATGTTCACCTAGGTCAACCTATAGAAATATGTGTAGAAAAGAAAAACTCTTCAAACATGCATATGCTCTTAGGAATGCGCAAATAGATCTGGATTTTTTAGTGCTCCAAATGAAGTGTGTAATGTCAATGATATGCAAATGATTCCTTGATTCTTTAATGTGTAAAAGAAATGCATCGAATGCCTTTAAATACAAAGACTTAGCAATAAATTTCATAATTTTTGTATTTTGTTGACCATTAGAAAGAGTTTCGGTAAGAGTTGGCAAAATTTGAATTTAGAAGGGCCAAGTTTAGGGGTCTAGGGTTCTCTTTGTGATTGTGGACTTGACCCAAGGAAAAAAATGGACCAAATCATGTTGTAAAATAGTGTTTAGGAATATGTGCATAGATAGGTGTAATTATAGTTTGAACAAGTTGACTAATTGTAGGGGAATGTGTAAACATGGGTATAAGATAGGGGATACATGCATATGTGTTGGTGTGAATAAATGTCTTGTACTTAGTTAATTCATTTACTAGGTAATTAGGGGATATATTCACATGTTAAGTTTACTTAGGCTCTAAGATTCCTTTTAGAAGGATGAGTTGTTTTTTCTAGAGCTTATCTTATCTTAGGTTGTTAGGACTTAGTTGTCTCATGTGATAGGATTAAGACACTTGTCATGATCTTGTCTAATCCTATTCACCACCTTGCCTTTATAAGCAAGGCATTATATGTGCAATGCCATATTCAATTTGGCATTCTTGCATCCTTAATGATAGCACAATATTTTTTCCATTTCTCTCTCGTGGAATTTATTTTGTCTTGTAAGTGATCCTAGGGTGTTTGAGGAGTTCACCATAAACTCCTACATCATATCAGAACTTAAGTGTTGCAAACTTTTTCTCAAATCAGAGGGACCAATCTTGGCATGAAAGTTTTGCTAGGTGTGAGTTGGGATCTTGAGAACCTCGTCATTGAATTCATGGCATCAAAGAAAGTGTTAAGATCAACTTTCATTTTGTCAAAATATGACATATGTTGTCAAATTTGCAAGGATTTGAAGGAAACCATTTTTTATTGAAGCTATTTTTATTTTTGCTTCAAAAATCTAGCTTCCACTCATTGGTAAGAAAAACGATTTATGGGTTGTGTTCCCATGGTCGAAACACTATCTAGGTATTTGATTATATTTTGCATATCTTGAGTAGCTCTAGAAAAAAATATTGCCCAAAAAGCATCACACATCCTTTTTTTCTACGAGCTAAAGGTTAAAAAACTTCATTTTTCATCTTCTACTTGTTGTATCAAAAAACCATTTCTGGGTTTTATTCTTAGCATAAAAATATTTTATGTTTTGTGTTATTGTCTACAAATAGTTAGTAGATTTTTCAGAAATCAAAAGTAAAACTTTGTTTTTGCTAGAAAAAACCGTCACTACAGGGTAAATTCAGCTAGTTTTCTAAAAATTCATAACTTTTACCTTGGTTATCATATTTTTGTGATTCAAGTGGCATTGGAAAGCTAATTTTCTCCTCTACATAGATCTAAAGCCATTCCTATTCATGGAGGTAGATGTGAACATTCATCAGTACATGCACTATTTCTTTTTTTATGTGCATTAGGTTTGCATTTACTCTACACTTCATTTCAGCTCTAGATCTTCTTTCAATCAACTATTGCTTCATAAATTTTAGAGTTGTGTCGATTTGTGAGTTCTCCAGTGTTCCTAGGTATTGGGTCTATTATTTCTCTATCATGATACCGACCTGAGTCCTTGAGTGACTAATATGTTTTCTAGTAAACAAAAGCATTTTTCCTTGCTTGTTGAATGGAGGATTCCATTGTTACTCCACAAGTGTGCTTCCAGTGCTTCTTTTGCAATAGGTTATGGGGTGTGGGGGGCTTCTTTTATAGTAGGTTATGGGGTGGGGGAGGAAAGAGGGGGGTTGTATGTGTTAGAAACCCAAAATAGATTTGCAAACCAGAATAAACCTTCCACAGAAGAGAAAAAATGAAAAAGCAGAGATTTGCATGAAATGTGCAAATTGATATATTCGAAAGTACCAAATAATACAAGAGATAATTTGCTTTATAAAAGCAAAAATGCCTAAACCTAATCTTATCTTGAGCAACAAGATAGCTAGATAAGATAAGGATAAAACCTATAACTTAGGAATTAAATATGCCTAAGTAAACTTATGCAAAGTGTAATTAATAATTAATTACACCAACACCCCCATAAGTGCAACTTAGGGAGAAGCAGACATTATGCAAAGATGAGTCCTGACAACAAGGCCTGATCAGGTACTCATGTACAAATGCAAAGAGAGAGAAAACCCAGTGGGAAACCCCCCTCAAAGAGATGAACTGCTGCGAAGATGCACTGGAAGAACTCGAATGAAGCAACACTGGAACCCCAAATCCGGCAAGCAAGGAAAGATAATTCTTGTCTACAACTGAAACCAAAAATGGAATCACAAATGTAACAGCAGACCCGATGCCAAGGAACACTGGAAACGATCTGGATCAACCCTGGGATCTGTAAACAAAGTAGATGAAAGGATGAAATGACCCATAATGATGACAAACTGGAAGTTGTGTCTCGAAGCCGATGCCAAACTGAAACTAAAACTGCCCATAGGATTAGTACCATCAAGATTCGGGAACATTAACCATAAAACATGGCCTTCAAATGAGAAAGATCTAAACCAATGCGGATCAAGAACTATAAAATCCCAATGTGAAGTGTGAACCAAAACAAACCAACAATGTGTCTAGCTAAGCAAGAAAGAAGCTAAGGGAAACAACAGGAAACCAGAAAAACTCATGCGAGTTGTCACCAATACATATAATGGATGCAAGAACCCCCCTTAATGGAACTTTATATCAGTTCATTATTACAATACCCAATGATTGCATAAGGAGATAATGTAAAACTACAGAAACATGTGAGAAAATGCAAACCTAGCACATGAAACAAAAAAAAAAATGCATATAAAAAGGTACACATATTCTGTAAATAACCTTAAATCTACATAGAGGCTGAAACCAGCTTTCCAACGCCGTGAAAATCGTGAAAAATGGATAAGCGAGTTACAAGATATGTCTCCTAGAGTGAAAAAGGCAACATCTGACTTCTGAGGCCGAAAAAGATATCAAAAAAGAAAAAATAGAAAACCACACCTACACCATTGTGTAGATCATCAAAATAGCTTTCCGACGATATCTCGTTTGCAAAAAAAGGACGCCGTATGCCCAAGATACGTCCGTTTCCATGAAAGTTGTCAAAAAATGTCTGATTTGGCTCCCAAAAGCCCTCAGGGGCTAAAAAATAGAGCCCCTAGTCACATTGGCGGACCAGGGGGCTAGCAGCTGGGGGTTTTGGCGTAGCCCACGGTCACCCACATGACTGGGGTGGGGGCTTGAACTCGGCTGGTTGGGCGCATAGCCTAGTCCCCATATGGCCGACGGCCTGCGGTAGAGGCCCACAGGGGTTGGCGATCGGCGATGCTGCGGAGGAGGACTGGTGGGTGCGGTGGCCGGTCCGCCGTGGCAAGTGGGTGCGTCACTATTTGAACTGGCGGCGCCAAATATTTTCCAAAATTTGGATATTTTTATTATTATTTTTTTTCGATTTCTAACCTCGGAGGCCCCTGGGGTCGTGACGACCCTGCAAAAAAATTTGCCTCTCCGATGTGTGTCCAAATCGGACAAACTTTATATGGAAATAGGGGTTTTTGGGCGCTACGAATCGAACGGCGAGGTTTGTTTGGGCCCAAAGTGCTCTGAAAATCAAGCGACCCCCGGATCTATCAGAAAAATCATTGATGTTACAACCCTCACAGATCTGGCAAACGGTGACGAAAATAAATAAAATAAAAGTCATTTCTGACTTTTTTCAGCACTCTGAATCCAACGGAAAACCCCGATCTGATCCAAGATACTGCATAAAGATGCTCAAAGAATGAAACCCTCAAGGGACCTTGAACGAGCTCTGCACTGTGTTCCTCCAACAAAGCTGAGAAGGGGCTGCAAATTGAGGCTCTGATACCATGTTAGAAACCAAGATCTGATTGCAAACCAAAATAGACCTTCCACAGAAGAGGAAAATGAAAAAGCAGAAGTTTGCATGAAATGTGCAAACTGATATATTCGAAAAGACAAATTAATTACAAGAGATAATTTGCTTTATAAAAGCAAAGATGCCTAAACCTAATCTTATCTTGAGCAACAAGATAGCTAGATAAGATAAGGATAAAACCTATAACTTAGGAATTAAATATGCCTAAGTAAACTTATGCAAAGTGTAATTAATAATTAATTACACCAACAGTATGATCTCTCTTTTCATCCTTTCTATGGATGGAGATTGATTAGATTTGTGATATATATCATTATTGTATTTGTACAGGAGTGAATTTGCACCCCTTACGCAAATTCCCCTTTTTCCCTTCTTTGCTTTAGAAAACCAAGTTTGGAGGCTAAATTACACCTAAACCCATTGCCTTCATTCCATTTGGCGCCTGTCTTGAGTGTCAGTGGAGGAATTTTTGTTAGGGATGCCCACGTGATGCATAGACGTTCGTGTGGTGCACTTACGCCCTTGGTAGATTCTTGCGGCTGGAACCTGCAAAGGCGTTACACTTCTCATTGCAGTCGTCTTGTAATGCCCCCTTCAGCCGACCAACCTAAATATGGTCATTTTCTTCATCTCTCCTTCAAATTCCCTCCTTCTACATGCACTCCAACTTCTACAAAACTTCTTTTGCATCCCTTCAAACAATCTTCAAGCATTCTAGTCTCCATTCTAGCATTCTAGCAACACTTTTGCACTCCATAGCAGCAACAACTTCAGTCCATCACTTTAGTAGAGCAAGTGTGGGACAACACTATTGCAACAAAGGCTCGAGTACTCTCATTCTCTCCTCCATTAGCCTTGAGTGCTCTTAGTGGAGTTGGTAAGCTTCCCACTCCTCTCCTCTATTACTTGGTTGAGTAAGCACATTTATTGTTTTGTGGTGTTTTAGTGTTCTTTATTATATTACTTTTTTTATCATACTCGCTTTCTTGGTTGTCTGTGGAGGTGGAAACACCTAAATAGGGGTTTGACTGAGGCAGGCCCCTATATAGCCACCCAACATTTTTTCTCTTCTTTGTGTGTAGATGGATGTGCTTCTGGGAGCTAGCTGGTGAACGAATTCCTTTACGAGATTATCCTTGCCACCCTAACTCTTGTGTTTTTACTTTATCATATTAGAGCATATTTTGCTTACTTCATAATTTTGTTTTGGCCCTTTAGTAGTAGATAGTTGGGTTTTTAGTCAATTTTTTAAAGTTCAACCTTATCTCTTTAGCTGTCTGGTCATACAAACGACAGCGCACTTGAGAGACGCCAACGTGTTGCGCTTTCATCTTCAGACAGAGAGCTTCCTGAGGCATAGTGTTGAACCCAAAAATTTGCTCACCTAGCCCCATTCTATATTTCAGGTATGTAGGGTGATTGAAGGACCTTGTATTCCTCATCATTCTTGTCCCACATTTCCTAATCCCCCATTAAGCTGAAGTAAGTTAAGGCAGCCTTCCACTCTTGGCTCTTTATGATCTGGGGCCTTGAACATGGTTGGTCACCCTCTCTTACTTTTTTGTGAACCCGACATGAACCATTTTCGTTTCATTTTGCGATACTGAAAGTCCCTTTCCTTATATTCTATGAGTGTTGTAGGTGTGAGTGTTGTGAGGCTATCACCTTACAACCCAACCTACGACCCCTAGTTAGCATAGTTGGAAGGTTTTGAAGGTGTTGCATAACGAAACCTTAATTGGGTCACTGTCTTATCATTTAACCTTTAGGGACTCTATGAAAGTATCATCTAGTGTGTGTAATGGCCTCCTTCTTGCATCAACCTATCCCCTCTATTCAACCTGTGGATAGTGGTACTGGTATAACTTTCACTTCACAGGACCTGCCAATGGGTTTTAACAAAGAACTATCTCCTCTTTATATCCCTACGTGGATCAATGAAAACATCGTAGCGGGTGTTCTCATTGATCCGACATCACAAGTAAACATAATAACCGAGGAGATCATGTTGATTAACTTTTTGCATAAAGATGGGTATGATGCACTTGTGAGCACCATCCGCACCCATGACGGGATTTTTATGCCCCCTTTGGGTAGTATTGTCCTGTCAGTATTGGTTGGACCTAAATATGTGAAGCTCCTGCTTGACATTATCTTTGGGTCTGAACTCTTTAGAGTGAAGTTGGGTATCCCTTGGTTGGTGGCTATGAACGCGGTACCCTCGATCATGCATAAATGTTTAAAATTTACCACGGAGGTTTTGTGCATGTAATTCACAACACCGGTTATAAACCATTGGTTGCTCGTGGTAGCTATTCCTTAGACTACTCTTGCTGCACCTATTGATCCTCTTCCACCTAGAACGAACCTCCTACACCGAACGTATCAGAATTATAAGAAGGGGCACGTAAGGCCAAAAGTGAGATACACTCCATCACCTTATGCTATTTCACCTAGGGCTTACTTAAAAGTTGACAACGATGCCACTAAGGCATGAAGGAAGGAAGAAGCGAAGTGGTCTCGAGATCCTCCTTCTTCCTCTTCTACTGGTCAGTTTGACACTTCCTCTCATTCTACTATGGTACCATTAGATCTTGCTTCGCGCTTGCAGGAGAACCCTATGATGCCCGCTTGGCGAAAGCCTAAGCGTCCTGCATTCGAACTTCCTATTATGTCGATGGAGCCTAGACCCGTTCGGTATAATGAGAAGGTCTCTCATGGAGGGTCCTCTTTGTCTCAACCTCTATGGCCCCCTACTACTCCTACTCCCAAAGCAGTGAATGAGAAGAGGCCCGTTGTCGAGGCACTTGAGCCGACTCCCCCCACTGCTTCTCAATCTACCCCTCCTGCTCTTGTTTAGAAATTCATTCCTCCACTAGAGACTGTTGTAGTGGATGTTTCCATGGTCAAGCAGGAGCCCTTCATTCCTTCGCAACCTCCAACTCAAAGAGTCGTAGAAACTGCCTTGCGCGCGAGTGCAAGCATCGGTGAAAGGCTCTTCTAGCTGAGGAAGCCGCCTTACAAAGGAAGAAGAGATGACTGCCCCTGCTTCAAGGCCTCCCGCAATGTCTCCCTCTCTCCTTCCCTTTGCTTCCCTTTAGTCTAGTTTCACGTTGCTTTTGGCTTCTACTGCGAGTATAAATGTACCTAACCCCAAGCGAGTACAGGTGTTCATCACTCCTTCGATGGAGCCGCCTTTGTTGATCTTTGTTTCGGATATCCTAATTTTCCCAAAGTCCATGGATATGACTAATACCTTGATTATATCCACTACGGTTCTTTCGTCCTCTTCTTCTGCACCTTTGGCCTCATTTGTGGGGAGTTTGTCTCCTCCGATGAAGAAAAAGGCGGAGTGTCATCCTTCTAACAATGGAGGACATAAGAGGATCCCACCTTCTCCAAAAGATGGTCATGTTTTGACTTGTTCTGTCCTAGTGATGGAACCTATCCTGACTTCCCATGATTTCATCACCGCTCCCAAGTCGTTCAAAGAGCCTAGCGGTGAATCTCAGGTGCAACCTTCCCCATCCACTGAGGTTAAACACGGTGCTCCTGTAGGGTGCATGTTTAACTTTGTGGATGAATTTTTGGCCTTCTCAGCGATCTTCACAAAATCGCTGACCCTAGCCCCACAAAATCTCAACGAAGAAGACCTTGTGGGGCCCTCTTCCCTAGCCCTTGTTGTGGGAGGGCCGGATGCTCCTCCTCTTAACATCCCACCATTGCAGGATCATCCTCCTTCCCCCTATGACAATCTAGAGTGAGAAGTGGATGACCTCTTGGTCGATCAATGTTAGGAGGAAGCCTCTTCTTGATCTTTTGTGTGTGAGTGTGTTTTGTGATGTGTTCCCCCGTCATCGTTCTATGTGTGCCTAGATGACCCTCATCACCCATGTTGGTGCTTGTATATAGGCATGGTTTTTGTGTCGTAAACCTTCCTCTATTTGTATCATCATTCTTCCATGTTTGTGCTTGATTTTTTATAAATTGGGAATGATGCCAAGCATTGGGGGCATTTAGGCGTCCCTTCCATGTTGACCCAATTTTTTATTTTTACTTTGTCTCCTCATGCATTCTTCACATGGCTTGATATAGTAGGGGTTGATGACAATTCATTTATATATTATATATATATATGAGCAGTTTTGAGCCCGACATATCGCTACCATTCGATATAAGGAGCGCTTTGAGCCCACTTATCAATTGATGAGCTAAATGGGCTCTATTATGAATGGTTCATAAGGCACAACACTTGCTGAAGGTTTTGCAAATGGGGTAACAACTCAAGCGGGCTTAACCTTGGAGAAAACTCCCTGGTTAAGCGCGCTTGAGCTGGAGCAGTACTGGGATGGGTGACCTCCCGGGACGGACCAGTGCTTCACCTCTGTGAGCATCACCTAGATGCAATGAGGGCTAAGTGGACCATTCGATATCATGAGAGATGGGTTCTTGTTGAACCACTACTCATGAAACATGGGTCAATGAGTTTGACTCGAAACTACACGGTTGAATCCTGATAGCAATATCATAATTTGACACTCTGTGGAAAAATACCTCCTACTTATCAATTGATGAGCTAAAGGGGCTCTATTATGAATGGTTCATAAGGCACAACACTTGCTGAAGGTTTTGCAAATGGGGTAACAACTCAAGCGGGCTTAACCTTGGAGAAAACTCCCTGGTTAAGCGCGCTTGAGCTGGAGCAGTACTGGGATGGGTGACCTCCGGGACGGACCAGTGCTTCACCTCTGTGAGCATCACCTAGATGCAATGAGTGCTAAGTGGACCATTCGATATCATGAGAGATGGGTTCTTGTTGAACCACTACTCATGAAACATGGGTCAATGAGTTTGACTCGAAACTACACGGTTGAATCCTGATAGCAATATCATAATTTGACACGCTGTGGAAAAATACCTCCTACTTATCAATATCGCTACCCCTGTGCTCTTTGTTTTTGTTTCCCTCTTTTGCTTTCTCTTTATCTTTCTCTTTTCTTTGCTTGAGTTGTCCCTCTCATGTGTGACAATTCCTTTCTACAACATTCTGATTTTTAGAAAAAACATTTGTTGTCAACGAATATTTTCTCAAAAATCTTCGCAAACCTTTCTTCAAAATCGCATTCTCAACTTGGAGCCCTAACGGAACATGTTTCCTTCATCATGGTTTCGTAAAGAAAAGACTTGAAAACCTTCCTCCGAAGTGGGAACAACTTGGACCTTCCCCTTGTGTGAGGGCATATTCTTCCTTTCAAATTCCTTGATGAAGTGAACATCTTTCAAAAGGATCCCTTGATGATGGATCAATTTGAGAAAGAAAATATCTACTTTCGAACTGTGCATCCCTTGAGTGGACCCCTTCTTCACAACGGTTTCCCAAGGGACCCCTTTGAAAGTCTTCCAAATTGACAATGGTCTGCGTGATTGTCCACTTACTTGCCTATGTGGCTACTTCTTGACTCTACGGAGTCTAATTTCCTAGGTTTCCTCCATGCAAGAGATCTTGGGGTATACCTCCCTGCAGGTTTGAGAGCCTGTAGAGTGCTTCCTTTGAGCTTCCTCTATGTGAGAGATCTTGGGGGTGGCTCCCCTGTAGGTCTGCGGGCTTGTAGGGAACTTTATTGGGTTTCCTCCATGCAAGAGATCTTGGGGTTACCTTCCCTATGGGTCTGTAGGTTTGTAGGGTACTTTCTTAGGATTCTCTCATGCAAGAGATCTTGAAGGACATCTTCCCTATAGGTTTGTGGTTCTGTAGGGTGTTTTCCTAGCTTCATCCATGTGAGAGATCTTGGGGAATGCTTCTTGGGTATCCTCCATATGGGAGTTCTTGGGGCACACCTTCCTTACAGGTCTATGGGCCTGTAAGGCGCTTACTTCATAGTGCTTCCTTCATGTGAGAGATCTTGGGGGTTGCCTCCTTGTAGGTCCACGGGCCTGTAAGACACTTTCTTTCTTCAGCTTCATAGTTCTGAGAAGCTATGAAGTCCTTCGCTTGCCCTACACCTTTAGGTTCGTCAGATCATGATCTGCTTCCTCGATGATTCAAGTATACATTTCTAACCCTACTATTATTCGATCTACTTTACCAAAGAACTCATCAGTATTCGTGCTCGCTAAAGTGGGGGGGAAATGTATAGGAGTGAATTTGCACCCCTTATGAAAATTCCCCTTTTTCCCTTCTCCACTTTAGAAAACCAAGTTTGAAGGCTAAATTACACCTAAACCCGCTACCTTCATTCCACTTGGCACCTATTTTGAGTGTCAGTGGAGGAATTTCTATCGAGAATTCCCACGCAGCGTGCTTACGTCCCTGGCAGATTCCTATGGCTAGAACCTACAAAGGCATTACACTTCTCATTGGCATTCGACTTGTAATGCCCCCTTCGACCGACCAACCCAAATATGGTCGTTTTCTTCATCTCTCCTTTGAATTCCCTCCTTCTACATGCTCTCCAACTTCTACAAAACTTCTTTTGCATCCCTTCAAGCAATCTTCAAGCATTCTAATCTCCATTCTAGCATTCAAGCAGCACTTTTGCACTCCATAGTAGCAACAACTTCACTCCATCACTTCAGTAAAGAAAGTGTGGGACAACACCATTACAATAGAGGCTCAAGTACTCTCATTCTCTCCTCCATTAGCCTTGAGTGCTCTTGGTAGAGGTGGTAAGCTTCCCACTCCTCTCCTCTATTACTTGGTTGAGTAAGCACATTTACTTTTTTGTGGTGTTTTAGTGTTCTTTATTACATTACTTTCTTTATCATACTCGCTTTCTTGGTTTTCCGTGGAGGTGGAAACACCTAAATGGGGGTCTGACTGAGGCAAGCCCCTATACAGCCACCCAACAATTTTCCTCTTCTTTGTGTGTAGGTGGACATGCTTTTGGGAGCTAGTTGATGAACGAATTCCTTTGTGAGATTATCCTTGCCACCCTAACTCTTGTGTTTTTACTTTATCATATTAGAGCATATTTTGCTTACTTCATAACGTTGTTTTGGCCCTTTAGTAGTAGATAGTTGGGTTGTTAGTCAGTTTTCCAAAGTTCAACCTTGTCTCTTTAATTGTCTAGTCGTACGAACGCCAACGCACTTGAGAGACCAACACGTCGCGCTATCATCCTGGGACTGCACTTTTGTCCTCGGGCAGAGTGCTTCCTGAGGCGTAGTGTTGAACCCAAAAACCGGCTCGCCTATCCTCATTCTATATTTTGGGTCTATAGGTTGATTGAAGGACCTTATAGTTCTCATCATTCTCGTCCCACATTTCCTAACCCCTCATTAAGCTGAGCTAAGTTAGGGCAGCATTCTGCTATTGGATCTCCGTGACTTGGGGCCTTGAATGTGGTTGGTCCCCCTCTCTTACAATATTTATCTCTTTTTTTGGGGAGGAGTTTTGTCCCACTTGGTTTTCTCCTTTTCTCCATTTGTGAGAGATTGCATTTGCATTGCACATGGATACCTAACATGGCCTCATAGCCAAGACCCATTCTTGCATCTTTGCATCATTTGCATAATAATCTTCTCTCCTAAGTTGCACTTAAGGGGGGTGTTGGTGTGAATAAATTTCTTGTACCTAGTTAATTCATCCACTAGGTAATTAGGGGACATATGCACATATTAAGTTTACTTAGGCTTTAAGATTCCTTCTAGAATGATGAGTTGTCTTTTCTAGAACTTATCTTATCCTAGGTTTTTAGGACTTAGTTGTCTCATGTGATAGGGTTAAGACACTTTTCATGATCTTGTCTAACCCTATTCACCACCTTACCTTTATAAGCAAGGCATCATATGTACATTGTCATATTTAGTTTGGCATTCTTGCATCCTTAATGATAGCATGATATTTTTTCCATTTCTATCTTATGGAAATTATTTTGTCTTCTTGGTGATCTTGGGGTGTTTGAAGAGTTCACCATAAACTCCTACACTATATGGATGTGTATAAGGGATAGGGAGGTGGCATAGGGCAAGGTCTAGAATTTTCACAAAATTATATAATTTATCAATATATGAATCTATCAAGGCGCTCTCTTCAAATTGGACACAAAAATAAATGGGAAATGTCATGTGTACTTTATCATTACATTTTTCCCTCAATTTGAGGTGCATGTTAGTCCTAGAATAATCATGCATCTAAAAGCATGAAGAACTCACAAACATTCATGTAAAAATAAATATTTAGACAACAAAGGATATTGCTAGGGGCCTATATAAAGTAATGGACTCTATATGGAGTCATTGTGTAGGTTTATCTTGTGTATATACTCTCCATGGAAACTAAAGATGACTATTTTTATCCACTTATTATTATTTGTAGAGCTTAACATAAGAGTGTTAGAAACATATAATCTACACCCTTACAATTTTTATGTCTATAGAATACAAGGAAAAATAATACATGGAAAGTAAATATTTAAGCTAGGCATATAAGTAGGTATCATGTAAATCAATAACTATTAGGAGTACATTATATATGAAGCATATGAAACTTAAATATCTTAAATGGTAGGCATGGTAAGCACATGGGATAGAGATGGTAGCAAGGAATAGTAATGTTGCTTCTACATTGAGCAAAAAATGGGAATGAAACTCTCAATGGAAAAAAACACGTGTAAATATGTAAAACACCAAAGCTACATATTTCCCCCAATGTTACATTGAAGATCAAGAGCACACATTGGTACATGTAAGGTGATAAGTCCCTAGTGGTGATAAAAATTATAATGGAAAAAAACTAATAACATGGGGAAGGTATAAGGTCATTGTGTTTTTCTAGTGTAATACTATATTTGGTTTTTACTTTGGTTATATTTTGATAATCTATGAGACGGTAACTTGTATTTATCAATAAGACTCTATGATTGTTGGATTTATAGTTATAGTTGCTTTGATACACTAGTTTATATGATGGTAGTTAGTACTAGAAATGTACACATGATGTTATCTTTATATAGAGGGTTTGCATTCTCTATTTCTAGGTTGCAAGAGTGTACAACCTTAATAAGATGCATACTTTAATAATCTTAATTCAAAATACTATTGGTTTGATGTGATTATAGGATAGATATAATCAAATGTTCTTTCATTCAGACTAGCACTTTGAGATGTGTTTTGTATGGCAAGTGTGTCTATGAAATATCTATTTATTTATGTTGTTTTAGCTACCATTCTTGTTACATTTGATATGTGCAATGAGTGCAAGTTACAAGAATAAGACAATGGCATTTAATTTAGAGATAGAAACATGGATGTGTCTCCATTACCATGATCCACCCATTGCATGAGTAGGAGACGTCTATGTGACTTTTAGTTAGCTATCCATCAAGTCATTTGAGACTATGGGTAACCTTGTGTCATACTTTTACTTGTGTGGCATGATGCTTGATTCAATAATTTATGTATCTAGATTTATCGATGGTTAATACTTAATCTTAGATTCCTTTGATTTTTAATATATTTGGCATTATTATAGAAGTGATATGTGATCCTAAGTGTTTGGAAACTTAAATCACCTTGAAAACTTTAATTAACATGTCCTAAGGAGGCCAAGAAAGTTCCTAACTTGGATGGAGACTTAATGAAAATTTAAAATGATTAATGCTCATGAAAAACATTTAAATGGGTATAAAAAAATATTTGGTGATAATCTTACATGGTTGTATCTGGTTGAAAGCTTATAAGGGCTCTAGGTGGCACAATAAGGAGGTGAATTGCACATTTTTAAGAAAGGAACTTGTAACATTGTGAAAATTCCATTTGATTGATTATGTATGTAATTTGAAGTAGATTCCATATGGACCTTAAAGGAATTACTAAATTGGAGGAGTTTTGGAAAAGTAAAGGCTTAGGTTTTAATTCCAACTCTTATGAGTGATTATATCAACCAAGGGTAGGTAGGGACAAGGGAGTGGGATGTGAAGGAAAGATGGATAACTTTTGTTTTCATGATTTGTGCATTTTGAATTAAGAGAATTGGAGAGAGAGGAGGAGAGGAGCTAGGATATAGAGGATTTGAAAAAGACGTGTACAAAGAAGATGATATTTTAAGAAAGAAGAGCTTGGAGAAGGTTGTTTTGTATTCTTGGAGCTCAAGAAAGCTTGGAGAATGAGTAGATTAATAAATATAACTCTCTTAATGATTTAGAAATAAATGGCTAACTATAAAATCAAACAAAAGTTAAGAAACCACTCTCGTGTGTGTTTAAATGTCATCATAAAATGTATGTATGTGTGTTTTTGGACTTCCCTGATCAACCTCCCTGCCCTCAGCAATCACGCGTCGTTGCTACTCCAACCTTGGCTCCTCGTAGTCTCATATGTGGCATTTTTCTGAATTTTCTCTCACAAAAGTAACTAAACTCCTATAGTGAATAGTGAAAATGACCCTTCTACAGGCCCACCCAGGTATATATAGGCCCCCAAGGGCTAATTTTTCCTGGAAAATGTAGTCCCCTTGTTTTTCTTGATTTTTCCCCACTTGGTTGGGGGTAAGACCAGGAGGGGGAATATAGTCACCTCTACATCATATTTTTCTTCCAAACCACCAATTTTTTCTTGAACATTCTTCTCGCCTTGGTAGTTTCTTCCAATTTTCGAGTTGATCTAAAATTTGAACTTTGCAAAATGAAACCTTGCACGATCTTTCATGAAAAATGTATTTTTCACTGAGTTCAATCGTTGGAGGCATCGTTGGTACCTTCTTGCTCGACCTCTATAACCTCTACAATATCCTTTTTTGGTACGTAAATCTATAAAAAAAAAAAAAATTGTGTTCGCTTTCTTTTCTACTTTAGTGTGGCTAACTTTTCCAAAATATATCCCACTAAAGTGGGGGAAAATGTAATGTAAAATTCACCCTAGGGGAAATTTTCACATTTGTGCATTTGGCCTTGCATTTATTATGCCTAATCGCATTTATGACAAGAACCTTATGGGTCAAAATTTCACAATTTTGATGCCACAAGGACCAACGATGAAGTGACAACATTCTACCACTTCATTTCCCAAAAAAAATTCATTCGAATGCTTACACAATGCACAAGCATCCATGCAATTTCTCAAAGTTTGAAATGGGAATCTCGAAATCTTGACTCGTGACACATGTCCCCATAGTCAAAATTCTAAGTGTAACGACTTCTCCTACCTCATGAAACAACAAAAATCTCCCTTTGCTCTCATTTTTGGGGTTCTCTCTCATTCTAATACTTTAATCTTCCAATCTCACTCTATTCTCTACTCCTCTTCTTGATTCTACTTCCACAATAAAACCCTACTAGACTAAGGTCCCTCTAATAGCCAAAGTTCTCTTGCAATCATTCAATGGTGTAATTGTGCAGTCAAGAGGGGGTCACAGATTGTTGGTAACACTCTCTTGATTCTTGTCTATTTGTGAATAGATAATTTTTTCATTTGCTATTTTTTGATATGGATTCTCCTCCTTGATCAAGGTTGCTTTTATCACTTTGTATTTGTTTACTTTTCCCACTTTTTCTATCTATCTGGTTGTCCATGGAGGTGGGAATACCAAAATGGGGGTTTGACTGCAGCAAGCCCCTAAACAACCCCAAAAATTTTCCTCATTCATCTTGTGTGTAGGTTGTCCAAGTGAAGCTTGGAGAAAGATCTTGAATGCAGGACCCCTTTTGTAAGTCGATCTTTCACTCTCCTTTTTTCTAGAATTTACTATTTTCTATTAATTTGTTTAGTTAGACAGACCTTGGATTCAGGAACATTAGTATGATTGTTGCATTTTTTTCCAAGGGTTAGCTCTATGTCCATACAAGATGCCAACACCCTTCTAGGACTACAACGCAATACACTGGCACCTTGATCACACACTATCATCCTTTTCCTGAGAGCTACCACTTTTGTCACTAAGATATCCTAATTCTACCCTTTCGATCTTCGAAGAAATTTGTTTGAAAATCATCTCTGATATTTTGTTCTCTACAATTTCTTCATTTAGGCTTTTAGTTTGATTAAGCTAAGTTTGAGGTAGTTTAGGGCAGTCCGTTCCTTGGGATTCTCTTGGAAAATAAGAGACTCATAAGCAGTGGATCCCACTTCTCTACACCTTCAAATATATTATAGCTAATGGTCAATACAAATCAATAAATTAAATGTGGTGAACAAATGACCTCACTCGAAGTTACTAGGTGATGAATCTTTGGCCAAAGTAGTGTAGGTAGCCATTGTGTACACTGTCAGTTCACTATCTAATCCAATTTACATTTTAGATTGAGGTAATCATATATGTAGAAGTAGACATTATGGTAGCTTTGGATATGTAGGACACATTACTATGCTAAGAAAAGGTTATTTCAAGGATGAGGTTACCAAACCAATCTCTTCGTCAAATGGAGGACCATCTTACCAAGTTTGGTAAATGTGTGGGGGACCACATTAAGTCCATGGTTAGTGGAAAACTGCTTGAGTGATGCTTTTCCTCATTCAGTTGGCGGCCAAGATTTGGAAGGAGGACATTCTAGACCATTGGTATTTATAATTCAAGAATTGAAGATGTACATGCCAGTATTAGGGACAACTATCTAAGGTATGCACCATGGAAAGGGGACATCTAGAATGTATGCACCAATGTTGGGACATTCGTAATAGTTTGTATTTCTAGTTCATGTCAACTTGTAGAAGCTATGTATGTAATCATGTATCCATATATATGGAAATTGTAAAATGTGAAATTTTATCTTGAATATATTTATGTAAAGTAAAATCATACTTATATTGATGAAATGATTCTTTGATTATGCAAAGGAAAAGTTTAGGAAGGTTATGTTTCAAACAGTGCATTTATTATCGAAAAGAAAAGAAATTTTTTATTGCTCATTATATTAGATGCATAGACAAGTTGCATGTGGGTAAAACTTAGTAAAATTACTAGGTAGAATGCATTTTACACATGGTATCAAAGCTACCAGATTCAACTCTGGAAATAATGTGCTTATTACGTAAGTGATGCGTAAATCCATTTGGAAGATAATGGTTAAAAATTTATTATGCCAAGATGGCAAGAGGAAAAGAACAAAAGGGGAAAAAAGGGAAGTTAAGATACTTGAAAACTTGTTTAAATTTGGGACTAGGAAAGAGTCATCCTTGGAGTTGAAAACTCCTAAACCAACAGCTCATTAGGATACACCTTTGAATTGTGGAAGATTATGCAACCAGATTTAGTAGGAAGGTTATGGAGGATTACCAATGAGTACCTTCACCCTACGAAATACTTTAAATAACTCATAGGGATAGAAAGAATTGAAGTGATTCCCCTTATTGATAGCAACCTGTAGATGTGAAGAGTCAAGGATTTTAGATTAAGTAAGGATACTATGAATCTATGAGTATGCTCTATGAAAAGGAACTAATTGATAGCATAAATTGGAAACTTATTCAAAGTAGAAAGTCAACATTTTGTGAATTAAGATAAAAAAGAGAGGTATCTAGGAGGTGGGATAATCATTGATAGACCTAATTCAAAACAAGGTTAAAATATTGCAATGATAATTGGAGCCAAGAGTGAAGAGTTAGTCTACCTTAGAATAAGGGTAGAGACCAAAATGATCATAAAAAGAAGCGACCTATGAAGAATAAAAGCCGATATGATTCCACCAATCAGAATAGGCAAGGTCAATTTGTAGTTTTGATTAAAATGGGGAAAATAAACTAAGCAACCTTAGAGTGTCTAGTGTTATGAGAAAGTGGAATTACCAAGAATTTGGATAAAATTACTTTGAAAAATGATTGCAAGGTAAATACTTGGAACTAAAATCAAACAATCTGGACAAGGGTTTAGTTAGAGAATAGTTTGGTTCAAGTTCAAATTGAACTTACCAACTTGTTAATGAAAGTAAACTTATGATTAGATCCTTAAATGATCATTTGAAGATGTTCCAATGGGAAATTGAATATGGTTAAAAGGCTATTGGTATAAAAGAGAATTGGAATGAAACACTAGAGTACCTCTTAGCTTGTAAAGTTGTTGATTATCCATTAGATTTTGTTACGGTGGATCCAACTATTGATTCTAAGAGATTAGAAGGTAATGGTGAATCCAATTTGGAAACGAAAAAGTATATATTCAAGGCATACCATGGAGGATAAGAAAGGTAAGAAAAAATCATTCAAAAGCAAACAACAAGGAATGATAAATCAATTCAATTTGAAGAAGCAAATGATTGTTAAGAGTTCAACTTTGAGATGATCTAATGTTTTAGAAAACACTAAGGGGGGAAGAAGGAGAGTAGATGTACTCAGATAAGTATCCTTTCCAATGAAGTTTAATATTGTATCTCTAATGGGAGAGAATTTTTAACCAAAGTCTTGAACTCAAGTGACCACAACAAGGTTGGTAAAGTTAAGAGGTTAAGGTATTAGAATTATTAGAGAAAGGTAATGGAAAGGTCAAGGCTTATGACTAATGAGAAAGAAATATTTACAACAAAAATTATATATGTAATTGTTTTGGAAGAACAATTTGTTACAATAATTGATGCTTTAGAGAAGGATAGGAAGTATGGGTAAACCCACAAAACTGATTTACAATTCCATTGAGGAAGGAAAAATGCATTTTTAGTTGGAAAACACTTTAGGGGGTTTGATAGAACCAAGGGGCGAACCCCCCTTTAATGGGTTTATTTTTTAACATTAAAGAACAAACCCCCTAGTTCTAGTGAACCTTGGTTCGCTAGAACCCCCTTTTCCCCCCTTCTCCCCCTCTAGCACTGAAAATCTCCAGAATTTTTCCCTTTGAAGCTCGAGTTGAGGATGAAAATGGAGGAGACTTCACAGACCCAACTAGATGATGGTAGTCCTCAAAACGAGCTATCCAACAAATATAATTTTAACATATTTTGGTTTTATTATGTATTTGTTTTGTTAGTTTGATTAAACATAGGTTTTTCACCAAAAATCAAGCTCTATGTTCTGCACATGTGGAAAAATAGTAGATTATCAAAAAAATTGAAAAATATCAGTGTACTAGATATTGAAGTCCTTGATCCAACAAAAAATGAATTTTGATACATACAAAAAAAAAAGTTATGTTGTATATGGTCCGCCTATGTTTGAATTGTAATTGGTTTGACTTTGAAACTTGATTAAGGAAAAAATATTCAATAAAACACTATGAAACCAAATGAAAGCACTAGATATCATAGTTACAAATCTAAATTCAAAAAATAGAATTTTATCCTTCATGGAAAAAATTAATGTTGTATACGGCGAGCATCACTCCTTAAAAATGGTGTTTACTAAAAAAAACTAGTTTTCGAAGGAGATGGAAAAAGAAGTGCAATCTGATTCCAAAAATTGAAAAAAACATATTTAGAATCTATAGACAAAATGTCACAAATCACTAGTTTGCTTCATCTTCAAATTCCTCACAGTTTAGCCGCTATAGGTGCCCGAAAGTGAAGATTTAGTTAGAAAAAATCAGTTTAGTGTCTAGTTTGGCCAAAAAATGTAAACCCGTATTGTGGGATCACCTGTATGCTTGATCATGAATGACAAGATTATCACCTAAGAAATTGGAAATAGGAGATTTATGAACTCATGAATTTGAGTTATCATGAAATGTTAATGCTTGGTAACTAGGTATGTAATAATTGTTGATATCTTTTGGAAGATAGTATCAAACCAACATGATATAATGATAAATATTATGCAACTAGTATAAATGCTCATCGAAAGAAATATATTGAGTTGGGAATCAACTTACAACTTTGGGAATGCTCAGAGGAGGAGATAAATCCAATATATGGATGTCCTAAAAGGAAGGAGTTTAGCTCCACCAAAAATATTTAATTATTACATTTTGAAAATCAAATGGGCATAAGTCCATGGAAGAGATTTCACTTAATCAAATGTACTATTATGAATTGGAGAAAGAACCTATGAACTGAACTTTGGAAGATTAAGGGATGAGATAAGGTAAATTGATGTCATAATCAAGACATTGGAATGACAAAATTATTTGATGAATGGGAAACTACTATAATCTAGAAGGGAACATAGTAAGATGTTGCAAGATATGTAGCAAGTTGTTGTCCAATATGCCAAAAGATGAAGGTAGGATGTCATCATCGGCAATAATTGTATACCCTTAGGAAATTCCAAAGAGGAAGTGGTAGATCATAAGAATAGTTTTGATCTTTTTATGCCAATAGAATTAGCATAATGTTATGGTGGAGAGACTAGCCAAGATAACCAATTTTGATTGAGAAATTTTATTTATAGGATATTAGTTCTAAACAACATATTGTGTAAAGAAGTTGCTTAATGTTCCTGAGAAGGTTATCTCAGATAGTGGATAAGCAAGTAATGTTAATGTTTTGTGTAAACCATGATCACCTTGTTGGAAAAATTCAATTGAAGGAATGCTCAATTTATTACTTTAAGTTAGCCAGTTAGGAAAAAGGGATAAACCAAATCTAGAAGGATTTGTGGATTGATTGTATTACAATAAAAATTCTATCATTGAAATTTGGTCCATCATGTGAGAAGGAGGGTTGAATTCCTAAAAGCTTGGAGAAGCTAGGAAATATGATTAACCTTAGATCAGAAAGGTTGTCAAAATGGAATAAAAGATTGAAATGATCAAAGAAAAATTTGTTTATACAAAGCTTAAAATAAGAAGCAATATTATTATGCTTAAGGTAAATGATTGTGTCAATGATGGATGGTCTCAACTTCTGAGTTGTTTGATGGTGTAAGAAACAAAAGGGAAGGATGGGACCCAAAGTGCAGTACATAATGCACATACATTCCTTTTCTATTTATGTTACACTGAGGATAATTGTATTAGCCAAGGAGGACGTGTTTTTCCAGTTAGGTGCCATATAGGATATAGTTACTATTGTACATATGATTTACATATGACTTAACTTAATTATGATGTATAATTCTCTGGAGAGGAGAGTTTTCTTGAGCACACAAGTTATCCCCGTATGTTAGCACAATTACTTAGTGCAAGGTCCAGGAAGGACGAAATTCAAGGGGTCACGCTATAAGGGAAGATTAGATTGAAATATACTTATTTCTTGCATGGATTGGGAAATAGAAAGTAAAACCTTTATTTGACTTTATCTATATGTTTAGTGCTTCAAATCATTGGGGATGATGATGCACAAGGGGGAAGTATGTTACATCACATTTCTTAGTTACTGAGTTATGTTTACCTTGTAAGTAAATATGATGATAAATGTTAATCAGAACTTTAATATGTTCAATAGAAGAATGAAATATTGAATATACATTAAGATGTTATTGCTTTTGAAGGAATTATTGTGTTTTATATACTAAAGGAAAATGCAATGAATGAATATGTATTGCAATATGAATATGTCAATGTTTTGATGATGCAGATGATTTATGATGCTAATGTATTTCATGTGAACAAATAACTATTATTATGATGTACTAAGCTAAATGCAAGAACAAGTTCAAACCTCTGGAAGAGAGGGGAAATATTACATATGAGAAGAACTTGATCTGGTAACCATTAATTCAGCCTAACTAAGCATACACACACACTCACACCCTAGTTGGCCTAGTCGATTCAGGATAGTTGTGAAATGGTAAGTAACCTCCTATCAGGGTTGAGTATGCTTTGTATTGGTATGTGGTCTTGGTCTTTGATGTCCTTGATTGGGAAAATGTGATTAATTCCTTCTTTGTGTGTTCTTATTTATATCTATGTTGATAAGTATATACATCAAATGAATATGTGTATATATGTTCGGACGGTAACTCATGCATATGATTACATAATATGCATAGGGGTATGTGATGAGATCCATTTATGTTCTATTTTATGCCATATTCTAGCCTCTTTCATGCACCTCTAAAACCATTCCAACATTCCATTTTCGTTCTATTTCACACTATTTTGTCACCTTTATGTTGCATATGGTTACATATATATAAGAGGTATTTAATATAGTTTTGAGATTAAATTATGAAAATTAATTATTTATTGTCTTTACTAACAAGCATCATTATTTTAAGCCTTGGAAAATATATTTTGTAGCATAAGAATGAAGACTTCCTACAGATCTTCCTGTCACTTTCTAGTCAGGAATTGGTGTGTATTACTTTGACCAGCAAGTTATTTCTGTCATATTTTCAATAGATGATGTTGGCTTCCAAGGTGGTGTTGTTGTTGAATATGCATGAGATTTAAATAATCACAAGAACTCATGTTGTAGATGTACTTGCTAGCTATTGAGGAGAGAACCGAAAATCCTGAAGTTTCTTATGTTTGTCTACTGATTACAACAAAATAATTTATGGACAATGGCCAAGATTCGACACTAAATTTGGGTGGTTATAGTTGGTGCCATCTTCTATTGTTGTTTTGACCATATTGCTAGCTCAACAGTATCTTTTTAGTATGGATCTGTGATAACAACTTTACCATGTGAAGAAAACAAAAACTATTCACGTCTGCAGTTATAACAATACCATTTTTACTTGTGATTGGCAGTCAAGGCTTCACGTAAGCCTCTAAAATTATAGTTTGGTAGCCACATGCCAAAGAAAACTAAGTCTATTTTATATTGTTTGTTATTATTTTTTATGGCCCGACCTCTATATATATGGTCGACCAAAAGTAGTGAAGGCATATTTTCATATGGACATATTTCTATAAAAATACTTATGTATTGAAGTTCATAATTTTGTAATAAATAAAATAGTGTCTTTCATGATCGAAGCAACAACATAATCAAGTTATTTTCACTCACCTCGTGAACCAGAGGAAGGGCCCACTCTAGGAATACTTGGTGAGATTTTTGTATGTTTGAATTAATTATTGTGTGTTTGAATTAATTTGTTGTATGATGTAGTTCATTTCTTTATGCATGGATTAAGTTACAATGTTCAAATTACTTCAATTTCCTTTTAATATTTTGATAATTTGTTTGGTGTGATTAGTTTATTATTTTTTAAGTAGCTAAAAATATAAAAAGGTTTGAGCATTTCTATATTTCATTTATTGTTAGATTGCTTACAAAGTTATTTACAATTTTGTTATATTTATGTCATTAGGAAGTGACAATTCCTATCACCAGAATTGTTTTGATTTGTAATAGGTTCATTTCTATAGGTTGCATTTCATCCCCACTCAGCTTGTTGCCTACAACCCTTGTGCAGATAGTCATGATACCTTTCACAACCTTACAATCCCCAGATTGACACATAGACAAAGTTGAATCTAGTTGTAAATTCTTCTTATTCTTTGCCCAGTATTGGCCTATCAATATGAGTTGTGCATTTATGACATATGTATATATGTACACGTTTTTTGTATCTACTCATCAATGAAGATGAATATATATGTGACTAATATTATTAAATTTTAAATAATGTTATACTTGTATATAGTTATATATATGCACGTATTTGATAATACATACATACATACGTATATGTATTAGTACATGTAATACCTTTGGATTATATATGTTTTTGATTGGAAAATGATTATTATATATATATATATATATATGATTTTTATTTCATTATATGTTTATATGTTTATTAATTAGCAGTTAATACATTTGATAGTTGTGAGAAAATAATTATATTTTAATATATATGTATATATATTAGAGATTTTTTATATATACATATATATATTAAGTATATATATTATATATATAATGTTAAATATTGAGATCTATATATAGAACATTATAAAGCGCAATGGTTGATATTAATAATGCATTATTTATGTGCATATGTGGTGCAACCATTGAGTAGAGCATGGCTTAACAAGCCAACATATTTATGAACTAAAGCTACAACACATTAATAGAATATAATAAGCACTTAAAGTAAAGCTTAGGAAAATGCTAAGCCATGGCATGTTGTGCATATATTGAGGAAGTCAAATATAGTTTTAAATGCATGAGTATAAGTTTTGTCCATGAAGTAAATGGTTGGTATGAAAAGCAACATAAAATGTAAATGCTTTGCATAGCATGACACCTACGCACAAAGAAAACTTAGACCAAGTCCACTTAGATTATGTGGCACACATGGAATTAGAGGTGTTGTGTATGTATTGCAAAGGGAAGTGGATGCAGTTTTTAACAATGTGGAAATAGTCTAACCCGCGCTATTCTCATGGGTGCCAACTTATAAAATGTGGCACCAATATAAAAGTGAATGAAATGCATAAGAAGTCTATATATTGCACATAAGTCTAATAGTGCAATATATTAGCCTTAAGACTTAGTCAAGAGTAAACTTGGCAGAAGCATGAGAAGGAATTTGATTTAGGAAAAATTTTATTTAGCTTGTTCATTTGACTCAGTAAAAGACTCTTGACATGTCCCTTGTAACAAGTCAACTCATCCATTTAAACGGAGAGGACTATTATGTGTTGCAAACCTTTAAGTTATTTTGATGAGTCATTGCATGAGGATAGAAAGGTGGAAGAAATATTAACTTGTTTGTAGCCTATGGTTGCTCACAATTTAGTATATATAGAGATGATCATTCTACCATTTGCTACACTTCTCATTTTGATTACTCTGTTGTTATTCTACTACAATTTCTATGCTAGTGAGTTGAGAGCTTGAGAGTTTGTGAGTTGCTTTTCTATTTTGCATTTGTTATAGTTGAGAGAATTGATGAGAGGTTAGAGTGGGAATTAAGTTTATCTTGGAGGGAGTATCAAGTGGGCTTGAGGAATTGAGCTAGGAAGGGAGTTTAATGAATTGGATTTTTTATACATGCATGTTGGTTTCTATACCTTTGTCATTTATGTTGTAAAGGTTAAAAATAGTTTTGATTACAATATTAGAAAGGTTAAATAGTTATGATTGCAATGTTGGAAAGAAATGGTTTAGAGTATGTTGAGATGCTTGTTTATGCTTGCATGCTTCATGGTTGTTTATTATGTTGATAAAACCTTTTGTTTCGACATATATTTATATAAATATGTATGTGCCCTATATAAGGGAATTTGTATGAATGTGAAGTATTGGTACTATATGTAGTCGTCAACACTATAACTAGTTTGTCTATACTAGACATATCGCCATTGATAGGAAGTGATGTCATGAAAACCATATTGATAATCTATACTTGATTGATCACTTGATCAATACTTTACTTTGATTTAAACCCTAGGTTGAGAATAACCTACTTGGTTGGGATGTTTACTTGATTATTGATTGAAGCACTTAGATTGGGATTTACCTATATAATTGGATTGATCATTTGATTGCTGATTTTATCTTTTATAGAAGTCATTGATTGTTGAAGGTTATACTTTTGATAGAAGTCATTTATTGTTGAAGGTTATACTTTTTATTGAGGTCATTTATTGATGATATTATACTTTTGATGGGAGTTATTTATTGTTGGGATTACACTCTTGAATGGAGACTTTTATTGTTGAGATTGTACTTTCAAAATAGAATCATTTAATGTTGTGACGTTATGTTTATTTGTATGGTTAATTGGTAAGATAGAGTTGCTTTGAGATGCCTAATAGCAATGTCATTTAGATATGAGTTAGTGGGAAGGTAACTTTTGGGGTTAGGATAATCCATGAGAAATGGGATAGCCTTCGAATAGATTACTAATAGTCAGTACAAATTGAACAATTAAATGTGGTGAACAGATGACCTCACTTGAAGTTATTAGGTGATGAGTCTTTGGCCAAAGTAGTGTAGGTAGCCACTATCTACACTGCCAGTTCACTATGTGATCCAATTTACATTCTAGGCTGAGGTAATCATACATGTAGAAGTAGACATTATCGTAGCTCTAGATATGTATGACACATCACTATGCTCAAAAAAGGCCATTTGAAGGATGAGGTTACCAAACTAATCTCTTCATCAAAGGGAGGGCCATCTTACGAAGTTTAGTAGATGTGTGGGGGACTGCAATAAGTCCATGGTTGGTGGAAAAGTGGACTAACAATGTTTTTGAGAGGTCAACTTTGACCTTAGGTATTTTGTGATGGTTGATGATTCAAGCTAAGCCCTTTTGTACACATGTTCTTTGTACCAAAATGATCCACTGTGTCTAGTGGCAGCTTGCTAGGAGTTGATTTGTTATTTTTCTAATGAGGTGATTTTGTGAGTTTTAATTGGTTATGAGCAGGCTGTTGTTGCAGAAAGTTCAAGTAAGCAACTTTGACGGTTAATATATTTCACCTTGTGATCTATTTCTCTGATTTGTCTTTTGCACTCAATTCTTGGACCGAATTTCCACATGCTTGCAAGTTTTTATGTCTTCAAGAGGTCATTTGCTTAGTTTTCAAAGCCGATTCTAGAGCCCACCTGGCTAGTTTTGCTTATTTTCCAAAAGTGCTTGAAAACAAGTTTTAATGAAAACCCAGTTTATTGTTTCACTCTAGAACCACTCAGAGGTTGTGTTTGATCAATTTGAGCATAAAATTTGTTTGAAAATGATTTTTTTCTTAGCCAAGCCCACATGGGGACTCGACTTGCTTTGCACAATTGAATGAATTGTTTGATAAAATTGCCCTGAAGAGATGATCAATATTCACTTAATGTCATTTGTAGTAAAAGAAGAATATGCATGCAAATTTGGAAGCATTTCATATAGAAAAATGTTTCACAAAGAACCTCAGTGAAATATTATCTCATGAAATGAGGTCAATGGGAGGAGTATGCACAAGATGGATTTGATGAAAAGATTTTAAAAGCCTTTAAAACAAATGTAATGCTAAAGAGGGCTCTATTCAACAAATAGGTGAAGGGTTGATAGAAGGTGAAATGTGTGTACAAAATTGGAGTTTTTGAAAAGTCTAGACACTCTTAAGCGCTGCAAAATGTAGTGAAAGGGCACGTGCCTAGCTTATGTAAAAATATATATGTTGAAATAGCTTGAAACTTCCAAGCAAATGCACCGTGGCTGCAAGACATGTGCAAAGTAGAAGTGTTGTAAAGGCTTTATTAACTTCAAACAAATGCATTTGGCAACAAGTGTCACGCCTAGCATGCCCAAAGCGAAATGGTTTATTGAAAATGCTTTAGAAACTTTAGCAAATGTAGAGAAGATGGTGTTGCGCATGCTCAATGAAGAGGGCACGATACACACAATGTGAGTTTTTTGAAAAGGTCACATAAACTGTCAAAGCAGCATGATAAGTGCTTTCCTCCTGCCGTGCCATAATGAGAGGAGGCTCAATGTCTATGTTGCAGATGGGGCGCCAGCACATACAAGACCTATGAACTTAAAAATTATCAAATAAATGTGATCTCAGTGAACACCAGCAGCACATAATAGACACAAAATATTTTTTTTGAATGGTTGTAGTAACTTTCATAGCAAAAAGAAAATCCATGAAACGGAGGGCGCCATGGTTGCTAAGTATGCCAAAATAGATATTTGTGGAAAATACTTTAATAACTTTCAAGTGAATGCTTTTAGGCATCGACCCAATAGAGCACAAGTGCATCATTACAAAGAAAATGAATGAGAAACAAAGGAATCCATGAGATAGAGTGGTGCACAAAATGAATCCATTGAAAATTCTTTTGAATCTTTCAAGCAAATGCAATGGGCATGTGTAAAACTGGGGCACCAAAAAACAGGCGACATGAAAAGACCATTGAATTTGTAGAGGAATGAGCTGCAAACGCCAAGTGATGAGAGTTGCAACGTATGAAAAGAGATTAAGGAAAAAGACAAGTTGAATGAAGATCTACAGTGGAGAAAGAAGATGAAACTCCAGCCAAATCTTGGTCATTCCCCCCCATCTCGCCCAAATAAAGTGCAAGTTCTTTAATACCCGCGGGGTCAATGAAATGTTGACATATGGTAGGTGGGGCTCTGGTGAAGTCATCCATGTGCACGAGTTAAAACTTTTAAAGGAGCCCTTTGATAATTTTTTTATGTTTCATTTGATTTTTTATCAAAAGAAAAACATTTAAGAGGATAAATCTGCCAATGAAGTAAAGAGTGTAATATTTTAAAAGGGATGGGGCCCGATGAAACTCTAAAATGCAAGTCATTTAAAATAAAATGTGCCTGATAAATGTGAGGGAACTTTGTATTTTAAAAGTTTCTCTAAAGTGTGAAATAAACACAGGTAAATGTTTCTAATTGGAGCCCAAAGTGAAATATTAAATATTTCACTATAAAATGTGAAATAAATAGGGGCATGGGTAATTATGTTTACCTGGTGATGAAATTGTTGAGAATCTTCATTGCATTTTAAATGAAAATTTTCAACGTTGGAAGTAAAGTGGGTAAAACTTTAAAGTGCATGGAGGGAATATTTTAATATAAAGTGAATTTAATATTCACTTTGTGTCGGGCAATATTTTAAAAGGTGCAAAGGGGAATTTACTTTGTGAAAGTAAAATAATGTGCAGCTGCAACATAACAAATAAATAGAAATTCCTGACATGGGCATTTTTTTTGTTGCTAGGCAACTTGGTTAACAAAGGTAGATTTGGAGGAAAAGTTTGTTGTTGGAGAGAGAGGAGAGAGGCTTTGCAAATTCATTGATCAATGGGAATGGAGCTGCCAGATGTCTTCAACAGATCAGTTTTAGGGTTGCTTTGGTTTCCTTTATCTTCTCTTCTTTTCTCATTTGTAAGAGGTTTTGAGGTTGAGTTTTGAGTTTTGAATTCTTGTATGGGGTTGGGTAGATAAAAAATGTTAAGTTCTAAGTAATTAGCTGAGTC
Source organism: Sequoia sempervirens (assembly GCA_007258455.2). Taxonomy (NCBI): domain Eukaryota; kingdom Viridiplantae; phylum Streptophyta; class Pinopsida; order Cupressales; family Cupressaceae; genus Sequoia; species Sequoia sempervirens. The sequence goes on from VDFB02271358.1 coordinate 104,031,217, forward strand.
TATAAGCTATAAATTTTGATTTCATGAGAAAATATCATCTAGTTTGTGCAAATAAATCATGAAAGTCATGAATATCTTCGAATTGTCTCCAGATTTGTATATTTTCAGCCATTTGAATTCAATAATACCAAGTATCTTTGAGTTTGGAATCTCAATTTTCTAAGATTGTTTTATCTGTTCATTGTTCTGTTTCAATGAAATGGTTAAAATGCTTTGAGCAGATGAATGTGATTGAAGTGTGTAGGTTGGATCTGATAAGCAGAATTTGATTGATAATAGAAGAGGATCTGTTGATACAATGCATTAACAATTTAAATCCACTAGTTGAGTTTAATTTGCTAATGAATTATTTTTATGTGTTTGACTCCATGACCCAAAATTAGGCACTGGTCTATTGTTCAGCTTGATGCATCTCAGAAGCAAGTTTATAAATTCAAAATTATCTTTGAATCCCTATTTTTTGGTGTTGTGTTCTACTTCCCAGTTGCTGATTAAGTGTGTATATACCCAGAATTTAGCTAGATTTGAGGTTGTCAGTACTTTCTTGGTGTATTTTCATTGGTAGTTATTTGCTATAAAAAGAAATGTCTATGTGTAAGTGAATTAAGTTTTGGGCATTGTATAATTTGACCCACCTTGGTTCTATAGAGCCAGAAGTGCAAAAGATCTCAGTCTTTGACTAAATCTTGTCATTTGGCCAAATCAACCTTTGAGCCTGAGCATAAGACATTGGCTAAGTCTTTAGGATTCAATTGATCTGTTGATATTTGGAACACCAACAAAATGACGACTCTTTTGGGGATAATTTTGAATCTCCAAGTGCAAATTGCTTAATTATAGAGTCATATTATTGTTTTCCATTCTGAATTTGGTTCAAATACTAAAGGATTTCAAGCCTAGAGAAAGAATTTGTTGTAGTAAACCTAAAGTTTCATGATCTATGGTACTTTACTGGTGAAAGGAACTTAGAAATGAATTTACATGTGAAAAAAAATTATAATGCTTGAAGTTCAGTCCTCTACAAAGAGAGGTGGTGACTCTATTAGAAGAACTTGTTGAAGATGTGAATACAGTTCCAGATCTAGAATATTTTCTGAACAATTTGTAGCAGCTGCAATGTTTCCAAGTATTGTTCACCTTTGGTTTTCAAGAAAATTTTGTATGAAAACCATATTTGAACATCTTAAGATAAAACTTTGGTTCCCTATTTAGTGATTTGGCACTGACAAAGGGAAAGGATAGTAAATTTAAATTTGCACACTTCCATTTGTTGGATTTGTTGAATGAATTGTAGTTCTATTAAAATAATTTTGTCTAGTGCTCAAATATCTGCTTGTATGGATGGTTAGAATGTATCTGTATATCATTGGGATTTCCATCCATTTGTATTGTCATATGATTCAAGTCCAGGTTGTCATTATGTTAGCAATTGTCATAGTAATCTTTCACTTGGTCATGACTATAAGTATGCACAATTAGTGAGCCTTGATTTGTAATATTCATGGATCATAAAGTGGCCATACTGTTAGACACTTTGAGACAACTTGTTAAGAAGTGTCAGAAGTCTGATAATCTTCACACATTTGGCATCCCAAAGTGTAAGAGTCCAAGAGTACACAAGCCTAAGATAAGGCTAGAGTGGGGAGTTGTATTTCAAAGAGGACTTAAAGAGATGGATGAAAGACACCAGATGTTTCAACAATTCCAGTTAAGAGACAATCATTCTATGTCTACTTGTCAAGTTAATGTACCTTTTGTTAATTCCTTTGATCCATTGTATGCTTAGTTAGATTTTTCATGGGTTGATTACAAAACTGAAGATATGTCAGCTCAAGTTTATAAGGAAATACCTAGATTTCATGGATACAATATTTGTGAAGGATATGAACATGTCAAAAGTTTTTCTAGCTTCATGGAGGAACATTCATTTGGATATCAAGATATGTGGATGAGAGTTTTTGTTAGATCCCTTGAAGCTAGAGCTCGTGATTGGTATCTAAGTTTTCCTGAGAATTCATTTCCTTGCTAGGATAAATTAGTGAATTTGCTTATAGAAAAGAATTCACAAGAGAGCCCTCTGACCTTGTCATGAGGTTAAAGCAAATCAAGAAACAAGATGAAGAGTCAAGTGTTGATTTCAGTCATCGATTTGTTGTTGCCTTCTCACTAATCCCAAATAACTTTAGGCCTAGTACTCTAGATTGTATCCATATGTATTTTGAAGCTTATAAAGAAGGATTTAGTGCATTGTTAAATTTTTTGAAATATCGAGTATGCAAATGGCTTACACAGTTTTAGATAATTTGGAGAAACAAAGGAATGAATATGTGCAAAGTTTGTTGTCCTCACTTATGGGTAAACATGATGATGAAATCAGTAGCTGTGTGAGTGCAAATGATCAAAGGTTTTCAGACAAATGCATAGTTAAGAAGGTAGAGCATGAAAAGGATGCATCAATAAGTAATGAGGAAGTTGTCTTTGAATAACTTACTAAAGAAGTGTACCCAACTGAAAGTTGCAGCCATGATGATGAAAGACATGATGAGATGAATGAAACATTTGAAGTTTATTCTATCTCCTCTAAAGGTGCAAAAATAGAGATAATTTTTTTTGTGACAATTGAAGGCTGCAAGCATGAAGATAACTTCCTAGATGATTCTCTCAATCCAAAACATGCTGATGAGACCTTCCCTTCAAGCAATGAATGTGAGGTTGTGAAGAACAATGGGCTCCAAGTCCTCCAAGCCAAGAACTTGACGAGGACTATCAATTGGATTTACTCTTTGAAGAAGAGATAAGCAATCAACAATGTGATGATACAATTGATCAAGTCAAATCTACATGTGTTGAGTGTAGTCTTGATGCAAGTATCCATGATGAGACAAAAGAATATGCTAACCAAGGGAATTCTCTTAAGAACATCAGATTATCAGATGCAAATGAAGAAGTATGCAATGAGTTTCATTTTGAAAGATCATCTACAAACAGCTGCAATGAGGAAACCATTGATGGTTTTCAATTTGATAGAGAATATGCTTATGTCTATCCTTAAGAGGATGAAAATGATAAACTCAATGAGGACACCCACTCCAATGTTGAAATGCAAGAAGATGTGGATTGTTGTTATGAAAGCCCAAAAGTAAGGGTGAACAAGTGGACAATATATTCTCTATGATAGATTGTGACCATGTTTTTGAAAAGGTTGTTAGTAATCCAATCTCTTATGATTGGGGAAGCCCTGTTTATAATTAGCCCATTGAGTTCTCAGATGATGATGGAGACATCATGGGATATCATGCTTTGCAATTTGATAATGCATCCAATTCAAGTGAAGTTCAAGAAGAGGAAGTCATTGAAACAATAGATTGAAGCAATGATCTATTAAGTTGTGAACAAATTTCAGATTTATTGACCATTCAATATCAAAAATATACACATGTGAACAACTCTTAGTTGTTGTGTGCTACTCTTGTTGACTTTGACAGTGATGATGATCTTCAAGATGCAAGGTATGATGCAAGTGAATTTGATTCTCTTCTTAATGATGAACTAGTTGATGATGATGATGATAATAATGATGAAGACAAGTAGTCATTTGATGGTAATGATGCACTATATGATGAGTATGAAAGTGAGCATGTTGATGCAAACTCAGAGAGCAGATGACCATGAGGATTGTGCATCCAATGAGCTGAGTATTGAAAATTTTAGTGCAAATTTGAACAAGTCTTTGTTTGATGACTTGAATGAGCCTAATCATGATTCTTTGAATGTGAATGAAGGTGTTGATTTCAATGAGAAATCAGATTATATTTCTGAACAAGAATTGCTCATTTTCAAGCAAGCTTGTGATACTAAAAGTGTTGATACGTTATGTTCAAAAGATGATCATATGACCACATATGATGATGGGTCAGAAATCTCTAATGATTCTCAATACCAACGTGATGAAGAACAGTTGCAGAGTGTGCAAATAGATGAGTGTATCTCTTTACATATGCTTGGAGATAGTTTGCATGATGAGTTAGATCCTCCAGTAAGTTCTTGTGATGGTTTAAACTTTGATATGCAAACTAGTGATCAAATTCTGCTTTCATATGGTCCTGATCACTATCTTCAAATCAGGCCACTTGATACAAAATTAGAAAATGAAGGGAGTGGCAATGATGTGGTCTATTTGATTTGGTTGCCACTTGATGACAAAGCTAAACAAGGAGAAAGTTCACACTTGCACAAAGGCAGCCTGATACTTGTGTTTGCAAGGGTGTAGTAACCTAGGTTGTTGTGGTTTGATAGAGCCAAGCATGAGTTGAGGGAGATCAACTCTTTTTATAGAATTGTGTTTGACAGAGGTGAATGTTGACTCCCAATTTTCATTTTGTGGCCTGGTGTCACCAGATGAAGCTGAAAAAGAAGGATGAAGAAAGGAGCAGTGTGAAGACATAATGGACTCAGATTTTGGTCTACTCCCCAAAGATCTAGAACCTTGCTATGCCCACAAGGGGAATACATCCCTAGTCGGAGCCACTGATGGCACTATCAAATTTTGTGAAATTTGAAGTGCCCATTTCAAAAAATTTGCCTCTGCACTTTCAAAAGTGCACTTGAAGAATCTGTCTCAATGACCCACTTTGGAGGGTCATAATTTGATGCATGTTGATTTTGTGCAAAACCCATTTGCAAGCTCACTCATGTGACCTATGTGAACATGCATGTCAATTTTTAGCTTCCCATGATGATTTTTTATAGTGTTTCAAAAATCGAAGCTGGTTGGTTTTGGCACTTTTATGTTGTTTGCAAACTTGCAATTTTGCAAAGGAGCCTCCCATTTGAGCTTGCATTTTGCAATTGATTAACTCTCAAATCAAACTGATTGTTGCTCTACATTCTCCATACCAATATGAGCTCGTATGTCAGGTTTTAGAGCTTTATGAGTTGATTTGCTATTTTTAATAGATCAAAACCAAATGAAATTTCTCCTGTTTTGTATTTGCATCACAGACAATGTTTTTGAGAGGTCGACTTTGACCTTAAGTATTTTGTGATGGTTGATGATTCAAGCTAAGCCCTTTTGCACACATGTTCTCTATACCAAAATGATCCACTATGTCCAGTGGCAGCTCGCTGGGAGTTGATTTGGTATTTTTCTAACAAGGTGATTTTGTGAGTTTTAATTGGTTCTGAGTAGGCTGTTGTTGTAGAAAGTTTGAGTAAGCAAACTTTCACAGTTAATATCTTTCACCACATGATCTATTTCTCTGATCCATCTTTTGCACTCAATTCTTGGACCGAATTTCTGAATGCTTGCAATTTTTTATGTCTTCAAGAGGTCATTTGCTTAGTTTTCAAAACCGATTCCAAAGCCCACTTGGCCAATTTTGCTCATTTTCCAAAAGTACCTAAAAACAAGTTTTAATGAAAACCCAGTTTATTGTTTCACTCCAGAACCACTCAAAGGTTGTGTCTAATCAATTTGAGCATAAAAGTTGCTTGAAAACAAAATAAAAATTAGTCGGGCCCACATGGGGACCCGACTTGCTTTGCACGATTGAATGAATTATTTGATAAAATTGCCTCGAAGAGATGATCAATATTCACTTAGTGTCATTTGCAGTAAAAGCATAATATGCATGCAAATTTGGAAGCATTGCATATAGCAAAATGTTTCACAAAGTACCTCATTGAAATATTATCTCATGAAATGAGGTCAATGTGAGGAGTATACACAAGATGGATTTGATGAAAATATTTTAAAATCCTTTAAAACAAATGTAATGCTAAAGAGGGCTTTGTTCAACAAACAGGTGAAGGGATAATAGAAGGTGAAATGTGCGTACAAAATTGGAGTTTTTGAAAAATCCAGAAACTCTTAAGTGCTACAAAATGCAGTGAAAGGGCATGTACCCGGCTTATGTAAGAAATGTATATGTTGAAACAGCTTGAAACTTCCATGCAAATACATTGTGGCTGCAAGACATGTGCAAAGTAGAAGTGTTGTAAAGGCTTTATTAACTTCAAACAAATGCATTTGGCAACAAGTACTACGCCTAGCATGCCCAAAGCGAAATGGTTTGTTGAAAATGCTTTAGAAACTTCAGCAGATGTAGAGAAGATGGTGTTGTCCATGCTCAATGAAGAGGCCACAGTACACACAATGTGAGTTTTTTGAAAAGGCCACATAAACTGTCAAAGTAGCATGATAAAGGCTTTCCTCCTATCAACGCCATAATGAGAGGAGGCTCAATATCTATGTTGTAGATGGGGCGCTAGCACAGACAAGACCTGTGAACTTAAAAATTATCAAATAAATGTGATCTCAGTGAACACCACCAGCGTAGAATAGACACAAAATGAATATTTGTAGTAACTTTCATAGCAAAATGAAAATCCATGAAACTGAGGGCACCATGGTTGCTAAGTATGCCAAAATAGATATTTATCGAAATACTTTAATAACTTTCAAGCAAATTCTTTTAGGCATCGACCCAACAGAACACAAGGGAATCATTACAAAGCAAATGAATGAGAAACAAAAGAAAGCATGAGACATAGCAGCGCACAAAATGAATCCATTGAAAAGTCTTTTGAATCTTTCAAGCAAATGCAATGGGCATGTGTAAAACTGGGGCCCCATCAAACAAGTAATGGGAAAAGACCATTGAAGTTGTAGAGGAATGAGTTGCAAATGCCAAGTGATGAGAGTTGCAACATACAAAAAGAGATTAGGGGAAAAGACAAGTTGAATGAAGATCTATGATGGAGAAAGAAGATGAAATTCCAACCAAATCTTGGTCATTCCCGGTAGTCTCACCCAAATAGAGTGCAATTTCTTTAATACCCACGAGGTTAGTGAAATGCTGACATGTGGTAGGTGGGGCCCAGGTGAAGTTTTCCATGTGCATGGGTTAAAACTTTTAAAGGAGCCCTTTGATAATTTTTTATGTTTCATTTGCTTTTTATCAAAAGCAAAACATTTAAGAGGATAAATCTGTCGATGAAGTAAATAGATTTAATATTTTAAAAGGGGTGGGGCCCGATGAAACTCTAAAATGCAAGTCATTTAAAATAAAATGTGCCCAATAAATGTGAGGGAACTTTTTTATTTTAAAATTTTCTCTAAAGTGTGAAATAAACACAGGTAAATGTTTCTAATTAGAGCCCAAAGTGAAATATTAAATATTTCACTGTAAAATGTGAAGTAAAAACAGGCATGGGTAATTTTGTTTATCTAGTGATGAAATTGCTAAGAATCTTCATTACATTTTAAATGAAATTTTTCAGCGTTGGAAGTAAAGTGGGTAAAACTTTAAAGTGCATGGAGGGAATATTTTAATATAAAGTGAATTTAATATTCACTTTGTGCTGGGCAATATTTTAAAAGGTGCAAAGGGAGAATGTTTACTTTGTGAAAGTAAAATAATGTGCAGCTACAACATAACAAATAAACAGAAACAAAAGCTTTCACGGGCAAATAGGTATTTACACACAGCAAGTAAAATGGAGAAATTCCTCACATGGGCATTTTTTATGTTGATGGGCAACTTGGTTTACAAAGGCAGATTTGGAGGCAAAGTTTGTTGTTGTAGAGAGAGGAGAAAGGCTTTGCAAATTTGTTGATCAACGGGAATGGAGCTGCTAGATGTCTTCAACAGATCAGTTTTAGGGTTGCTTTTGTTTCCTTTACCTTCTCTTCATTTCTCATTTGTAAGAGGTTTTGAGGTTGAGTTTTGAGTTTTAAATTCTTGTATGGGGCTAGGTAGATAAAAAATGTTAAGTTATGAGTCATTAGCTGAGTCTGTAAGTTGTAAATTATGATTTCATGAGCAAATATCATCTAGTTTGTGCAAATAAATCATGAAAGTCATGAATATCTTCAAATTGTCTCTAAATTTGTATATTTTCAGCCATTTGAATTCAATAATACCAAATATCTTTGAGTTTGGCATCTCAATTTTCTAAGATTGTTTTATATGTTCATTGTTTTGTTTCAATGAAATGGTTAAAATGCTTTGAGCAGATGAATGTGATTGAAGTGTGTAGGTTGGATTTGATAAGCAAAATTTTATTGACAACAAAAGAGGATTTGTTGATGTAATTCATTAACAATTTAAATCCATTAGTTGCGTTTAATTTGTTGATGAATTCTTTTTATGTGTTTGACTCCATAACCTAGAATTAGGCACTGGTCTATTGTTTAGCTTGATGCATCTCATAAACATGTTTATAAATTTAAAATTGTCTTTAAATCCCTGCTGTTTGGTGGTGTTCTACTTCCCAATTGTTGATTAAGTGTTGATATACCTAGAATTTAGCCAGATTTGAAGTTGTAAGTACTTTCTTGGTGTATTTACATTGGGAGTTATCTGCTATAAAAAGCAATGTCTGTGTGTAAGTGAATTAAGTTTTGGGCATTGTATAGGTTGACCCACCTTGGTTTTGCAAAGCCAGAAGTGCAGAAGATCTCAGTCTTTGATTGAATCTTGTCAGTTGGCCAAATCAACCTTTGAGTCTGAGCATAAGACATTGGATAATTCTTTAGGATTCAATTGATTTGTTGATATTTGAAACACCAACAAGATAAACATGCATACAAGTAACCACAATGCATAGATCAAATAGACAAGCAACAAGATAACACAAAATATACCCTAGGAAAACCCTCAAGAGGGAAAAACCTAGCCTCCAAAAGCATCCATACTCCATCATATTATTTAGCAATAAAGAAATACAAGAGTTACAATGAATACCTTTGAAGTATCAAGTCTCTCAATGTATCCTTGACATGTGTCCAAGCATGAATCCACACATCCCATGGCATGCTTCACATATGCACTCCTTCGAAAGACTTAATAATGACAACCCACTCGCTCAACCAACATTAACCACTAAACATGTTCTTGCTTTTATAGACTCAAGCTCACACAAATATAACCAAGTGGTAAGATAAAACCATGTGAACACAAAACCATTAATCCCTTATTTAATATTAGGCACTCAGTTTTCACTTTATTTAATATTTCCCCAATATTAAATTATTATCGCATGTCTCCCACACATTAGATATTAATACAATGTCACAATACAACATAAAGTGGTCCCCAAATAATTACCTAGTGTGATTAACCACACTACCTAGGTGCATCACAACTAAATAATTATTTAATTACAACATTATAATAAATCATTTTATGCAATGGTGTACAACACCATATCCCAACATTCTCCCACTTGTTGTATACTTTGCATAAGGGATCAATACATGAAATACATCATCATAGCCATACATGAAACCACATGAATCTCCAACATGCTCTTGTGCTCCATCAAGGTACTTGCAATAAGAACAAAGTGACCACCATCTCAAGAACTCCTCTCATCCTCCAACATGCCACCTATGGAATAAAAGGAGCAAGCCAAAGTGAAGATGCACCAATCCAAGAACACAAGCATAAAATCCAAGTGATAACAAAGGCTCCATAACAAGTTGTTGTCAAGTAAAAAACCCATATGATCGGTAATAGAATCCACAACAAATGCTAATAAATCCAACCATCCATACCTCCTAGGTATTAATAACATCAATAAACTCATGCCAACAACATACGCAACCCATAAACTGCAATCACAAGCTCCCCATATCAAACATGTCAATGAAGAACATACATATCTAGGAACTCCCATTGCATAGGTAATGTCAAAGCATATCAAGTCTACCAATCAACACTATATCAAGGTGTGATAAATGATCAACAATGAAGTACCAAGAAAAATAACAATGATCCATACATGCAACCCAAATAGTTGCATAATCTCTCACAACATGTTGCCACCATCCTTCCAAATCACATGAACATGAACCTCTAGGAAGGAACCATGAAGAGAGAAAACTTGTAAACCATAACATGTCCTACCAACACCTCAAAAGTGTAATTTTGTGTCAAGTATGATCTCCTAATAACCCCAAATGATAAGCCTCAACAACACCCAAAATAATGTTCAATATGTTAGATCAAGCAACATATGAATCATGTAAATGCTAATATGGATGTAAGCATCTCTAATCAAGAAGATCAAACTCAAAGTAACCATTCCCAAATTTGAAGATCAACTCATAAACCATCTTCTAAACTCCTCATTAATGAATGATAACATAAACTCAAATGCAAAAGGAGATAACCATGCTAAACATCCCTCGAAATGAATCTTCCAAAACTAACTGTTCATAGCTTAAGATCCATATCCATGAAAGATAAAGCAAAATAAAATCATGCTAAATAATCCTCAAATGAGTCTCCAAAATCAATCACCATGAATCAACTCATTCCCATGAAAAATCAAAGCATGAAATATAACACATCTAAAAGAAATAATGGGAAAAGATAAACTATCGAGTAGACCAAGAGTGGGGAATGTGAATGCTCCTCCAAGCTAACCAAGTCATCATGACTCACTCTAAGAACAATCTCTGGTAGATGCATGAAGTTGAGTCCATGAAATGCGGAAGTTTTTTCCTTAGCCAAAATCCTAAAATTTGAGTTCAACAAAATGGGTTCCTATTTAGGTTTGGGATCCTGAACCTAAAACTAAAACGGGATCTCGTTTTGAAAAGTTTCCATTTTTGGAAAATTTTCAAAACAAGATCCCATTTGAAAACTTTTTGTTTTTGGAAACTTTCCATTTTGGCAACTTTTCAAAATGGGATCCTATTTTGAAAAAAAATCCATTTTTAGCAAATTTCCATTTTTGGAAAATTTTCAAAACAAGATCTTGTTTTGGAAACTTTCAATTTTTTGCTACTTTTCAAAATGGGATCCTGTTTTACAAAACGGGATCCTATTTTATAGAAGCATGAATTATTTTTTTTTACAAAATGGGATCCCGTTTTAGAATGAGATCCCATTTTTCAAAAATATGAATTTTTGGTTAGGTTTGTGCTTTATTTTTTGGTTCGGGAAAAGGGTTGGGGACCCATACCTAGGCCTTGGACCTAGTTTGACCTGCAAATTGAAGGTTCTAGCAATGTCACAAGAAAATAGTGACTTTGGACATATGTCTAAAGACCTTTTTTTCATAACTTTTTGACGAAAATAAAACCCATTATAGATGAGATAGTGTAGATTCCAAATATGTAATTTTTTTACAATTGGTTTATTTTTTCTATTTTTTAATTAATTTCGGATGAAATGGGTCCATAAACTTGAATTATCAAGGGTTTTTAGTATTTTAATAACATTTTATTAACATATTATTTTGAAAAATAAATTGTACAAAAGCATACTTTAGATAATTCTTTTCCATTTAAAAATAAATAAAAAATGATAAGTTTAGGTCATCTTATGTGTGACATACAAGACGATTTTTCAAAACACCAAATATGGCCAATAAAAAATTAACAAAAAAATTATTCAATAAAAAATTACAAAAAAATATGGAAAGCGTGCTTTAGTGAGTTACAAATTTGTTCCCAAAAAGATTTAGAAAAATATGATTATTTTGGTCAAACTATAGATGATGTACATGTGCATGGTATGGTTTAAAAAAAAGTGACTTTTAAATAGTGGTTTTTAGAAATGCCTATTGAAAATCAATTTGTATCATCTAGGCATTGAAATAAATTACATATTTGGAAACTAGACTCTAAGTACTACATTTTATGATTAGTGAATTTTTCAAGATTCCATCTCTAAGTGCTTCAAATTTTAAGGTAAAATGTGTCAAATTCTAAAAAATTAGGGAAAACACTTCCACTTTTTGGCCAAAAAGTGGACTCAACTTCTTGCCAACACCCTCTCTTCTATTTATCCATTGTGAACTCATGCCCATACCTAGGTGAAAGCTCCTCAGTCTTCTTGTTGAAACCTCCAAAGAGTAATTGTCTCATGAAAATGTCTCTAATTACAAGAGAACTCCAACCATCACCCACGTCTCCATGTCTCCATTAGCACTTGTAACTAATCAATACATGTCGAACTCCAAAGCAACATAACACCATCATGAAGTAATCAAGAAAATGATCAATGTACTAAATACAAAGAGAACCACCAAGATCAATGTCAAAGCTCCAATCGCAAAATCAGGAACCTATCATGACAACATGATCTAACCATCTCCTCCTAGGAGATCACATGCACCATTGCATACATCCTAGTCTCAAGAGAATATACAACATTGCAAACTCTAATCTCGAATCAAGAGTATATCATGACATAATAAAAATAACAGTCTAAACCAAGAATCCATATCTCCAATCACATGAAGATAACCATCACCATGGATGCATCCACATCACTTCCAACAACTCCCATTGAACTGTGATACCGAGCTACAAATGGCATCATGACAACCATCTCCTCCATGAAGATCATATAGGACTACACACTCTCAACTACAATGTCAGTAACATACAAGTGAAACCAAGATCTCCAAGACAAGAAGATACATACAACCACAATAAAACCATCATAAATCAATCCAACATTGCCAAGTCATCACTATCAAAAGCTCCCACTAAAAGCGTATAACCAATGAAGCAACAAAGCTATCATGACATCATGATAAAAACAATATGCTACAAGTCCCATGAACCAACTAATCAAGTACTCTAACCATCCATCCTCTCATCCCAAAGCAATGTACCAATGCACAAATGACCATAGACAAGACCAACTAACAAAGTCTACAACAACAATGAATCAAACCTGGTGGATATAGATAGTCCACATTCGATTCATCCCACTACAACCCAATAGGTTGTACACACCTACAAGTTGCATAACTTGTAGATCCAACCACTGAAACATGCAAACTCATCATCACATTGGTAACCTGCAAATTGAGATATAAAAGAAGATAATCTAGTAGACGTTAAGACTCAAACACTAAATCAACCACAGATTTGATTTACTAACCATGTCTACAAATGAGTAACAATAGTCAAGGAACTAAATAAGCATCAAGGAGATAAGAACAACCTACTAACATTGAACCAAAACACCACCAAACAAACACATACATGATCATGTCATGCCAATGCATCAAATGTACTTGCATACTCATGACACCATAACCATAGCCATTGGTGTACTTGCACTCAACTATCACCTATATGAGAATCCAAGTCTCCACTTGTGTCAAACCATGTCCTCAAAACCAAAGACCGCATGTGTACCTATCACTATCAAAGTCCAACTATGAAAAAAATCTATAAACTTATACTAGGAAGCACCAAACTGATAATCAACTTTACCATCATAAATATCATGTATAAAAACAAAAACTTCCTCAAGGTTTCACCTCTTCAGTTGTTTGGATGCTCACATAATCACACCCTGAATCTCAAGAATACAAGTGATCAAACAAATACCGAACTCATCCAACACCACAAATTGATAAAAAATTTGATCTGCTATGTAGTACACTAGACATGCCCTCCAATGCCTATTCAAAATCAAAAATCTGATTCCATATGCAAAAGTTATGCTCAAAACCATGTAACTGAGAACATCTAAATTCCAGGACCTGAAAACTAATCAAAACAAAAATATCATGGAACTAAACCTATACCATAGCGTAGTGCTCGAAACCACCTTTCCAAAAAGTATAAGAAGTCAAAAGACCGACTCTGTGGGTGAAAGTTATGCACGGTTGAAAAACCAACCAATTTCACTATATATGCAACTTTTGGTGGACCCCACTTGCTCATTAAAATGGATTTAACTTTTAATAAAAAATATTTTCATTAATAAGTTGGGGCATTTATTTAATTTAATTTTTAATTCCAAATCATGGTGTTGGCAAGCATTTGAATTTAGTTTTTATTTTCATATAATAAAGTTTTCAAATATTAAAAACGTTCCTTTAATACATATGCAACCATCTTAAGTTTTTTTGAGTCAAAGTTTAAAATAATTCAAAAAAGGACCACAATATTGGCAGTAATACGAAATAGAGTGAAGTGACGAGATGATTATATTTTATTTTTTAAACCTTTTTCAAATGATTTTTAACTTTTTATTTTTTAATAATTTTTTCTTGCACACGACAAAATTTGGCAGCCAAATGACTATACAGCTCAAAAAGTTTTTCCTTTTTTTTTTTCAACTTTTCCAAAATAGGTCGAATTTTGTCATTTTTCATGTCTTGGGCCTCCTAGATCCAATGGTGAGGTCAATTTTGTCTCAAGAGGTCATCTATAAAATTTCCTCTACAAAACCTTCATATGAAAACTCAAACCAAGAAACCCTCTTTGACCCAAATTTTGCAAACTTCAAAACTGCAATAAACCCAATAAATCTTGACAACCCAAAAGCCCAAATCTACATACAAACACCTGCAACATGTATTCCATATCTTGTAATGCCTCAAATCTATCATGCATAACCATGGTTTCAATTTTACAAAAAACTCTCAAACTAGGGTTATAATAAAAATTCATCAACCATGAAAGCTTTGATACCACTTATTAGGAAATATTGTATTCAACCCACTATCTTAATCATTTCCTAAATAACCCTATGAGAGATCAACATGCATACAAGTAACCACAATGCATAGATCAAAAGACAAGCCACAAGATAACACAAGATATACTTTGAGAAAACCCTCAAGAGAGAACAACCCGACCTCCAAAAGCATCCATACTCCATCATATTATTCAACAATACAAGAGTTAGAATGAATACCTCTGAAGAATCAAGCCTCTAAATGCATCCTCATGTGTCCAAGCATGAGTCCACACATCCCATGTCATGCTTCACATATGCACTCCTCAGAAAGACTCAATAATGACAACCCACTCACTCAACCAACCTTAACCACTAAACATGTTCTTATTTTTATATACTCAAATTCACACAAATACAACCAAGTGGTAAGATAAAACCATGTGCCACAAAACCATGTGAACACAAAACCATTAACCCCTTATTTAATATTAGGTATTAAATTTTCACTTTATTTAATATTTCCCCAATATTAAATTAGTATCACATGTCTCCCACACATTAAATAATAATGCAATATTACAATACAACATAAAGTGACCCCTAAATAATTACCTAGTGTGATTAACCACACCACCTGGGTGCATCACAACTAAATAATTATTTAATTACAACATTATAATGGATCATTTTATGCAATGGTGTACAACACCATATCCCAACATCTTGAATTTATTTATGTAAAGTAAAATCATACGTATATTGATGAAATGATTATTGGATTATGTAATGGAAAAGTTTGGGAAGGTTATGTTTCAAATAGCACATTTATTATTGAAAAGAAAGAAATTTTTTATTGCTCATTATATTAGATGCATGGAAAAGTTGCATGTGGGTAAAACTTAGTAAAATTACTAGGTAGAACAATGTATAAAATCCATTAGTGGAGCATGAGTCTCTTAGAGTTTATTTAAGAAACCTTTTATGGATGGATTTAAATAAGTTTATGTTGTTTTGAATAGTGTTTGTTATAGCCGTTTATGTGGGTGTTTCATGGCCTTAATGTCCTAAAATTCCCTTGTATATATAGCTTATCTTTTGGGGTTTCATGTCACATTTTCACATTGAAGCATTTTGTTAAATAGTTGGTGGCCCTCAACATACTATCACATTGTAGTATCAAGTTCATTTGGTCATTTTGCAATACAATTCACTTGCTATTTTATGCTTCCACTATTTCAAGTTAATTGCATTCAGACAACTTGTTGAATGATCTACATTCCTTGTTAAATTTTCCTTTCCAACTAAATTTATGGAAGCATTTTATCAAATAGTTGGTATGCATTCCATATACTTCTTTAATAGCACAAATTGTATTGGAATCCTTTCCCCAAACTATTCCCACACATTTTATGACTCCATAATTCAAATTAATCACTTTAGACAAGTTATCAACATTTTGTTGGCTTCTATATGTTTTTTTGTCTCCCCAAGTTGTATTCATATCAATTTGCACATCAAAATTAAATGTATGTATTATTCAAATTTACAAAAATATTTACTTGCGAATTAAATTGATGCTTCTTGGAACTAAATTAATGTTTTAATGGAATTTATTTAATGTTCTATTTAAGATATGATTAAGTTAAATTCTTGTTTATATGGACTTAAAGTTAAAATTTATTCTCTCTTCACACTTCATTGTTTCAAAGAATGTTTTAAGGTTTTGGCTTATTTGTGACTCTAAGTTAGCCTCCTTAGACTCTAATGATAATGATCTTGTGCTCATATAAGCATTTGAATGATTTGAAAAGAATATACCCTTTAAACTTTTATTCTCTTTATCTTCATAGAATGTGTAATTTATGTTGAGAAAATAATGTTAATTTTTTTAAAAATATCTAATTAGGATACCATTAATGAATGGATTGATCTTGTAATTGTATTTTATCTATCTCTATATTCGAATGAAATTCATTGGAAATGCTAAGCAATCTAATTGACTCTAGTTATTGGAGTTCTTACATATCTTAATTAATTATTGCTTTGTGTCAATGAAATAGGTTTTGGGTTGATGGTTACTAGGGTTGAACTAACTCTAATCATAATATTGTTGGATGTTGTAGTTGTGTTTCTGATATGCGGTTTTCATTGATGTCAACACTATTAGCATTGATGTATTGTAGGTTGTATATGTCAAGGATATTGAGAAAATTGTTAAAGAAAGAGTTGCATGTTGACAGTGGAATAGTGAAGGTCATGAAGGTGTCTTGCTCAGTACGTTGATGATCAATCATTGTGGACTAAAGGGTTTATTGTTGAGTGTATCTAGTTTATCCACCGAAAGTTTCAAAGGTCCGCGTGAAGATTTAATCATGTTATGAACAATTATGTTTTGACAGTTTTTATGTGGCTTCAATTAGTGTTCCTGATTGAAGTTAATGTGATTCTAGTAATTTCAGTTGTTGTGGATGCCTCTCTAATGATTCTTGGTGCTTGTGGATGTTTCTAGATCATGCTCTATCTTTGTTGCACATCTGCATTGATCGGTGTGCTCATGGTCGGTGATTTTTCTCTTGTGTGTTTGGGTTTTTATGTTCTTGGCCGACATGGTGATTGTAGCGTGTTGTGGATCCTTGGAGATTACAATTTGAATGTTTGGCATGCTCGAGGATATTTTTTTAAGTCTTCATTATATTGTGGCCGATGGTGTTCAATTTGCATTGAAATTTTACTTGTAAATTTGGGCCAACATTGTGTATATGTTTTATATTTGATATTTTATTTTGGCTGACAAAGTTGTTGATGTAATTCCATGTTGCAAATATATAAGAGCGATTATTTGAGGAAAGCAAATGTATACATACAAGGAAAGAAATTCCAGAGGAAGAGCAAGTGTGAATAGTGATCTAATCATTCGATTGCATAGCAGTGTTAATAATCGAGCGAAGTGTGAAGGAGTGTTTTTGTGCTTAACTGAAATTGTAATCAGGCTTTTGTAGAAGCTATTTTCTCAGTTCATACCCTGCAGATCTAATCTGAATTGTTGTAAGATAGTGTGTCTTCTTTGGGCAGTGAGCCCTCTTGTATTTGAGCAGTGAGCTCTAGGTAGTGTGCATGAATGCATGTGCATTCCCATTATTCTTCATTATATTTTTAATAGGGTATAATATTGTGGACTGACATCCACCGTGGTTTTTCCCCTAACAGGGTTTCCACGTAAAATATATTGGTATTCTTTGTGTTTCTAATGTGCTAATTGTTTGTGGTTTATTGTTCATTCATCGGATCTGAGATTAAGTTAAGTTAAGTTTGAAACGTTTAAATATTCTGAGACAACTGATTCACCCCCCCTCTCAGTTGTCTATCCTTGTTTTGCCAACAAATATTACATTCTTAAGGTTAGTATTAATGCCTCAAAACTTAGAAACTTGTAAATGCTCATATAGTGGTTTGGTTAGGCATACACTTTAATCTAGATTACTACTACATCTTAAGAGCATCTACTTAGGAATGCATACAACCTTCTTGAAGGAATGTAGGGCTATAGGTGTAGGAGCCCTCTCAAAAGGAGAAGGTCGTGGGAACAACAACAACAAACCTTTAAAAGTGCCAACTATCATGAGAAATACATGAACCCTCACTACCATTTACAAATTTTAATATTAATATAAAAATGAAGACAATAAAGGCAATAAAATCTTTAATGTCACTGTAACAAGATTTATTATTAGGGCATGACATTCTATGGAGATGTTAGGCCTTCAACTTATCAATTTTGTAATTTTTAATGGATAAATTTGAGAGAGTCAATAGTTGGCATGGGATTTTATGGAGGTGTTAAGCCTTACACTTATTAGTTTTGCATTTTTTAAATGGACCACATGGAACTAAGAACTAGGGGCCACTTATGAAGATTAGTTCTTTGTATTATGTGTTTGAGAAGTGGCCACAAAGTAACTCTTGCCACACATGGCTATTTCAATGCTATTGAGAATCATATACCTCCATTCTTTATCTGCTCATTATTCTAGTGTTTTGGAAAAAGGCTAAGCATCATTGAACTTAGCCATGTCTAACAATTCATGGAGTACAAAGTTTAATTTTTTTTAAGAGATAGGGGCATTAGGGATTTCAACCTTGGATACATCATCTCACCTTTGCACCATACAAAATTCCACTCAATCTCTAACATAATTATGATTTATTATAGTGTTTGTAATTTGTTTTACTATTATATCTTTATGAAGATAAAGGCCCTCCCAAAAGGAGGTCGTCGTATCAATAATAACACTAAATCCCCAAAGCATCAATTCTCACATGAAACAAAAGAACCCTCACTACCATTTACAAATTACAACATTAATATAAAATGAACTTTAAAGCAGTAAAATCTTGAATATCACCTAATATAAAATGAACTTTTAAGCGTGCTTGAGCTGGAGTAGTACTATGATAGGTGACCTCGTGGGAAGGACTAGCGCTTCACCTTTGTGAGTATCACCTAGATGCAATGAGTGCTAAGTGGACCATTCATTATCATGAGATATGGGTTCTTATTGACTCTAAAAAACTACATGATTGAATCATGATAGCAATATCACAATCTTGAATATCACTAATTATGGAATGGATTCTCCGGAGTTGTTAGGCCCTCAACTTGTTAATTTTCTATTTTTTTAATGGATGAGTTTGAGAGTGAATGGCTGGTATCGAATTCTATGAAGATATTAGGCTCTAAATTGCACATCTTTAACGGGTAAATTCGAGAGTCAATGGTTAAGTTGAGCTGAACTGGGATTTGGGCTAACCCGAAGTCGAATAATCATTAGAACACCACAATCCTCATACCAAAGCACGGTGCTTTTTACGACACTGTCACAATTCTTACCATTGTAGAATTTTTGTAATCAAGTTACCAACCTTTTTAAGATCGGGTTCATATTCCATGGATTGCGCTGCAATGCTTATGTGTTTATGAGGGTTTTGCGTTGTAAAAATGTAGTCCCAGAAAGAAATTTGGGTTTTGTGGATAGTATTAAAATTAGTTCTTTCACTTGTGAACTGATACCAGGAAAAATCAGGACAAAGAAAGGCAAATCATTTGGTGGCGAACTATAAAAAATGCAATCATTGTTATGCTGAAATGACTGTTCAGAGGCATCAAAGTTTGTGTAAATTCCATGGCCTGTGTTCAAAAAGCCAACTGGATAAAGGCCAAATCATACATCTGCGCCCTCTGCAGCGAAGGCAGAATGATGGATGCATTGCCTACGCTTCATCTCATCATCCGCCAAAACGTTCCTTTGGACTCTGACATTTTGGGCTCTCTCCTGCAGGCCTCTAGATCCCTTACACATACCCAACAGCTCCATACCCACTTGCTCACCAGAGGCTTCATTCAGGACGTCTTTTTAGCCACCAAACTGGTGCATTTATACGCGTCATGTGGCCTAAGAGAAAATGCCCGCCTGGTGTTTGATTCAATAACAAAAAAGAATATTTTCTTATGGAATGCCATGATCAGAGGATATGCTTGGAATGGTCCCTATGAAGAAGCCATTAAGCTTTATTACCAAATGCAAGAGCAAGGGACATACCCGGATGGTTATACTTATCCCTTTGTATTAAAGGCTTGCGCTGCTTTATCGGCCCTGCAACAGGGCAGGGAGATTCATTATCAGATTGTGAGAAATGGGATTGACTTGGATGTTTTTATTGGCACTGCGCTTGTTGATATGTACGCTAAATGTGTGTGTCTGGATGAAGCACGCCAAGTGTTTGACAAAATGTCTCAAAGAAATGCGGTCTCATGGAATGCCATGGTTGCTGGGTGTGCGCAGAATGGGCATCATGTTGAGACGTTGGAGATTTTTAGGCAAATGCAGAAGGATGGTGTGAAGCCGGATTCAGTCACAGTAGTCAGTCTGTTGCCAGCATGTGCACGTTTAGAAATTCTGAAACATGGCAATGAAATCCATGGCTATGTGCTTAGAAATGGTTTTGATGCTTATGTTAATGTGGGGACTTCGCTTATAGATATGTATGCTAAATGTGGGAGGATGGAGAATGCACGCCATGTGTTTGACGGAATGCATAAAAGAGATGTGGCTTCCTGGAATGCTATGATTGCAGGCTATGCTCAAAATGGAGATGCCAATAAGGCCTTAGCACTATTTGATCATATGCAAGTAGTGGCAGAAGTGGAAATCAATTTGATTACTTTGTTGGGTGTGTTACCTGCATGTGGACATTTAGCGGCTCTGCAACAGGGTAAGTGGATCCATGACTATGCCGTCAGAAATGGGTTTGAGTTAGATGTATCTTTGGTGACTGCTCTCATAGATATGTATGTCAAATGCGGTAGCATAGAGATTGCACGGCAATTATTTGACAGAAAGTCCGAAAGAGACTTGGTATTATGGAATGCAATGATTGGGGGATATGGAATGCATGGACATGCTAATGATGCTATTGCACTTTTCTCCCAACTGCAAGAAACAGGCATGAAACCAGATGAAATAACCTTCATTGGCATTTTGAATGCCTGCGGGCATGCTGGACTTGTTGCGGAAGGCTGGCGATACTTCCATTGCATGTCTCAAATGTATGGTATCACGCCCACATTGGAACACTATGCTTGTATGGTTAACCTTCTTGGCCGCTGCGGGAAGTTGGATGAGGCAAAAAGTTTCATTATTAATATGCCATTAGAGCCCGATGCTGGGATATGGGGTACTCTGCTTGGTGCATGCAGAGTTCACTGCCATATTGAATTGGCTGAATGGGCTTCGGAACACCTCTTTTATTTAGAGCCTAGAAAGGCAGTAAATTATATTCTGCTGTCAAATATTTATGCTGCAGCTGGAATGTGGGATGGTGTAGCAAAGGTAAGAGCTATGATGAAAGAGATTGGGTTGACAAAAAGTCCAGGATGCAGCTGGATTGAACTTGGCAATAAACTACACACATTCCTTGTTGGAGACCAATCACACCCACAATCAGCAGAAATCTATGCCATGTGGGAAAGCTTGCTTGAGAAGATGAAAAAGGCTGGTTATGTAGCTGACAAAACTTTTGTGCTGCATGATGTGGAGGACGATGATAAAGAATCCATCGTTGGCAGTCACAGTGAGAAGCTGGCAGTTGCTTTTGGGATTATTAATACAGGCCCTGGAGTAAGAATCCAGATCACTAAGAACCTCCGAGTGTGCGGTGATTGCCACAATGCCATAAAGCATGTATCTAAAATTGTCAGTCGAGAAATTATTGTGAGGGATCCAAACCGTTTCCATCATTTTAGGGATGGATATTGTTCTTGCGGAGATTATTGGTAATGCTAATTTCCATTTTCCTTTGACATTTTTCCTGTATATCTCAACTAACCTTAAAACATACTGCACAAATTCCATTGGATATTGCATACTGGCATGTTCCTACCATATTGGCTTCGCTTGGAAATGGATATCGGCTGAACTTGAGAGAGGTGATTATATCTTAAGTGACAGCCCAACCTGGACTAATGAAAAAGCATGTTGGAGAGATGAAGTCCTGAGCTTTACCAGTCCAAAATTGAAAGTGTAAAATACGCAACAAATCTAATGGATATGGATCTATGCTGAGTTTGAGACGAATGCATTTAATACTGTGACAACCCCTTGCTTATAAAGTAACGCCACGTAAAACAAGTAACAAACGTAACTTTATAGTTATCAGCTGCAATTGGAAGAAGAAGCTAATACAGATTGCGTAGTTACAACCTGAGCATGTTGCTTCATGTCTAGGCAGACCATGTAGAAAAAGGTTCATTGTTCCTCATATATCTCTGAAGATATGAAGTGCCATAACCAATCGGTAACTATTCTACCTCCATTGCTCATTGTATCTATCCCAAGTTGAGCCCCGCTCAACTGGATTATTACCAAGGTAATAATAAATTCAGAAATTCCTAGAAGTTCCTGGTTAATCTTCTGATTGTCTGAGATTTTTCTGTCAGATTGTGCATGAAGCTCTCAATTTGTTTTTCGTGAAAAACTGCTGCTGCTACCACTGCTACTGACACCATTACTGTTGCTATTGCTACTACTGCTCTGCTACTATTATTTTTTTGATTGGTCAACTACTGCTGCAGCTGCTCTTTTACAGCTGCTAATACTGTTGCTGCTGCTACTGATGCTACAACTTCTCTATTATTTTTTTTGATTGGTCAACGAGAGTTTATCATGCTAATAGATTTTTTGATTGGTCAACTAGTGATATTGTTGCTGCCACTGCTACTATTGTTTTTTGTTGATCAATGAGGGTTTACCAGACCACTACCGTTACTATTATTTTTTTTATTGATCAATGAGGGTTTATTATCTCCTTAGCCCATGGGATAGAAATTTGGGTTTGGTCCCGAGCTTATATATAGCATGCACTTTTAATTGTATTAATGCAACATGAGCTTTCTTGGTGGTTCCTAGAGAGAGGGTAACCTGGGTTTGTAGTAATGCTCTATCTTTACCACTTATTCATGCTTGCTGGATTACTACTGCTACTGTTATTCTTTTTCTTTTCTTTTTAATTAGTGCTACCCCCTTCCTTCTCCTTATTCCTTCTCCTCCACTAGTTCCTACATTTTTAATCTTTTCCACCTACTCAGCCTTTCCTCCTATCCCTCACTCCGACTTTGACTTCCCAACCCACTACCCCTCCTCCATGATGTATTTGCTAGGACAAGAGGACTGAGTGGTGTTGTACATCTTGCAAAGTCCTAGGCTTAAGAGCATTAATTTAATATTTGTAATTTTGTAAATAATATAGCCACATGAAAATGGTGTCTCACTCAAATTGAATCAATAAGATTTCATTGATGACACTCTCTGTCATGTATTATTGGTCTTATGATGGTTATGAAATATCATTGAATATGGGGTTACTAAGTAGACTGTGACTTTCATATTTGACCAACTATTTATAATTATATCTAAGAAGTGTGTAAGTGTAATTAGTGCCAGCAGCTTGAAATGGAAATTGTATGTCATGTTTAATGCAAGATTATGTGTTAGAATTCCTTTAGATTTGTATTGTAGACCTCATTGAAGTACATAGATGTTGATATTGTGTCGTAACATTTGTTGTTGATTAATACATTGGATGCAATGCTTTGGAGGCTAAGTTTTTCCCCGTTCCTATAGTACAATTGATGTCACATTGTGTTGTTCTTTTCTCTTTTAATCATGTTCTAAGTGTTGTTAATATACCAAAACATTGCTAAAATTTACATATTTAAAAAAATTGTAATAGTTTCATCATAGAATCAAGTAGAATATATTGCATATTTCCTTTTTAGGAAATGATCTTGTCCCTTATTCTACTTGTAGTAACTTCCTAACCACACCCCCAACCATGTTCTATTGCCTTCCACCCCTCTACACCCCCTACACACCACTATTATTGTCCTTCCTACATGGCCTTGTATACTCCATACATGCTAGCAATTTTTTGGAGTGGCCCTCATTCCAACAACTACACACTTCTACACTCTATTCACACTATTGGACATAATTATATTAGAATCACGCTCTTACAATTCATGTTTTCCTTTCAGCATTTAACTATAGTAAGATATATGTTGTCTTCTCATTAATACAAATTTTTCTCCAAAGTTGGTTTAGCCCCTAGGCACATGCATGTATTTATTCGGTGGTGATATGCTACACCCTTAATATTGGTGTGCATTGGGTTATGAATAGTCGGTTTGTGGCTATCTTAACTCCTAATTAAGTCATGTTATCATTATTATATTATTATTTAGTTAGTTAGGTCGGCCTAGGTCTTATATAGGGGTGTCTAAGTCGGCCTAGGTGATATCCTAGGCATAAATAGGTATATATAGGAAGTTGTGAGTCTTATTTCATCATCATATTGTGAAGTGTGTTATCATTGGAGACAATTGGAGGTTTGCCCCCTCGAAGTGGCTTGTTATTCCTAGTTATTATCAAGTATTTGCAGCACATTTCATATCATATTCTTCTACTGTGCAAGTTATTCCATAACAAGTGGTATCAGAGCATGATCTTGGCACCGTAGAGGCAAGGTTTTTTTCTCAATATTGGAGGCGATTTTGGGAAGCGCATATCTTTCAGATTTTGGTGATTTTTTATTTTTATTTTTAAAGGGTTTTTGAAGAACATATTAAAGAAGCTACAGTCCAAATTTCAAAGGAATTGGAGCAGAATTGAGCAAATTATTGCATAATTAAGGTTTCTACACAATTTATTTGGAACCTGCATATCTATCACATCTTGTCGCATTCGAGCCTGATTTTTATTGGGATTTTGAAGAAATACTAAAGGAGCTTACAATAAAAAATTTGGAAGAATTGGAGCAGAAATAAGCAAGTTATTGAAAAATTAAGGTTTCCACAAAAATCACTCTCAAGGCTGCAAATCTGCTTATTTCTTGGAGATTTTTCTAGGTGAGAGTTATTTTGGCCCTAGTAAGTTACATTAAAAATTTCAGAGAATTTAAGTTTCATTTGTGTGATTTATTTCAAAATTATTGGCTCCCATCATGATGGGGCCTGCAACAAGGGGCAAAAAGAATGTTGTTACTTTGGGGAAGACTCCTGATAAGGATGGGGTAACAATAGAGGATATTACTCCTAATGAGGAAATCAGTAAGGTCAAGGAAGACATTTCCTCAATGAAGATGGATATGTGTGACCTAAGAGGAGATATATTGCATATACAAAACATGTTAAGCACCTATATGACTGAACCAAGAAAGGAGTTCTCAAGCAACCAAGGTGAAAATTCCAAGTCAGCTAACATTGACACAAGTTTTAATACTCCTATGGGATCTAGGAATTTATTTCCAAAGGTGGATATGCGCAAGTTCAATGGCAAGGATCCTCTAACATGGATAAACCAAATGGAATTTTTTTTTGAAGTACACCAAATCCCAAATGAACAAAAGGTCACGATGGCTTCCCTATATCTAGAACCAGATCAATTCATTTGGTATCATTGGCTTTGTACTCATCGAAGGAAAAAAGGTCTCACCGTCTTATGGTCAATTTTTACGGAGGAACTCCAAGCACAATATAGCAATAGCGTGACAAACAACTTCTTTAGCTAGCTTGCTAAACTTCAACAAACAGGATCAGTTAAGGATTATATTTAGCAATTCCAAAATCTATCCTTAAGAGTGGATACAATTACATAGGAGAACTTGAATGATTTATTCTTGGGGGGTCTCAAGGATCACATTCAACATGAAGTACGCATGTTTAGTTCGAGCTCTATAAATGAGTCTTTTATCTTAGCACGCAAGGTAGAGGAGAAGTATTTGATTCCTAAGAAGCAAGGGGCTAATGTGACAAGAGAGAATGGATATCCAACACATTCTCTTCCCCAACCTACTAGGTTGACTCCACAGCAAATTGAGGAGAAAAGAGCAAAAGGGTTGTGTTTCAATTGTGATAGAAAATACAGTCAAGGACATAAATGTAGTGAAAAGAAATTGTTCTATGTTGAAGGTCCGAGTGAGGAAGAAGAGGAGGAACCCACATTAGAGGATGACAGGGAGTCAAATGAGGAATCACATGATTCTCAACCAATCATTTCTTGTCATGCACTCAGGTTTTAGTGCTCCACCAACTCTCAAGGTGGTGGGGTTCTTAAAGAAGCAGAAAGTAACAGTGTTGATCGACTCAGGTAGTACTCATAACTTCATCAACAAAAATTTAGCTACTCGTCTAAATTGTTTTATATATCCAGCTCCAGAGTTTTAGGTTTTGATTGTAGATGGTGGTACAGTTAGTTGTTCAGGGAAGTGTTGTAGCATTAAATTATCCATGGGAGATTATCAACTTGATACCCCAATGTATGTGATTTCCATGGGTGCAACAGATATTGTTTTGGGAGTAAAATGGCTTACTACATTGGGAACAATTGAGATGAACTTCCAATAACTATTCATGATATTTCAATTAGAAGGAAGGATAGTAGAGCTAAGGGGGTTGAAGGCAAAGTCCCCACAGATGGTAAGCTCTCATCAAATGCAAAAGTTGCTTAAGAAAGGAGTGGATGGTTTTGTCGCCCAGCTATGTTCATTAGAAGTCTCTCAATCTAATGATCCTACTCATCCATATTTACAAGCTATAATTGATTGTCACTCAGTTGTTCTTGGAGATATGCCTAAAGGACTTCCTCCTAAGAGGGATCATGATCATGCCATACAGTTAGTTCCAGGGAGCCAACCACCGAACATCAAGCCTTACAGGTATCCACACATACAAAAGAGTGAGATAGAAAAAAATGTTGAGGAGATGCTAGAGGCATGAATTATCAGGCATAGCCAAAGTGCTTACTCCTCGCCTATGGTGATGGTACGTAAGAAGGATGACACTTGGCACATGTGTCCAGATTATAGAGTGCTCAACATGTACACCATTAAAGATAAGTTTCCTATTCCAGTCATTGATGTTTTGCTAGATGAATTGAATGGAGCTATGCATTTTTCCAAGTTAGGTCTTAGATCTGGTTATCACCAAATTCAAATTAAGGAGGAAGATATTTGTAAGAAAACATTTCGGATTCATGAGGGTCATTATGAATTTTTGGTGATGCCATTCAGTCTTACCAATGCACCATCTACATTCCAAAGTTTGTTGAATTCCATCTTTAAGAAGTTTTTGAGAAAGTTTGTGTTAGTACTCTTTGATGATATATTGATTTATAGCAAGACTTGGGAAGAACATTTGCAACATGTGGATCAAGCATTACAAATACTTGAAGATCATCAACTCTATGCCAAGCCATCCAAGTGTGCTTTTGGTCTTAAGGAGGTGGAGTATTTGGGACACATAGTTTCACATGAAGGAGTAAAGGTGGACCCTAACAAAATTAAGGCTATCATGGAATGGCCTATTCCAAAAACCATTAAGAAACTGAGGGGTTTCTTGGGATTGATAGGGTACTACGGGAGATTTGTGAAGAACTATGGTCGTATAGCAGCACCTCTCACCACTCTATTGAAGAAGGATTATTTCCATTGGAACAAGTCTGCTAATACAACATTTGAGAGATTGAGGGAGGCTATGTGTACAACTCCAGTGCTTGTCACTCCTGACTTCACCAAGGAATTCATTGTGGAATGTGATGCTTTTGGAAATCGGATAGGAGCAGTTCCCATGCAAGAAGGTCGACCAATTGCTTTTGAGAGTCATCAATTAAAAGGTAAGAATCAACTAAAACCTATTTATGAGAAGGAAATGCTAGCAATCCTTCATGGTGATAAATAATGGAGGCCTTATCTAATGGGTAGACACTTCAAGGTTAAGACAAATCATGATAGCCTAAAATATTTTTTGAAACAAAACTATCTTCTGAAGAGCAACAAAAATGGATCACTAAGATGTTAGGATATGACTTTGAGATTGTATATAAGAAAGGGAAGGAAAATATTGTAGCAGATGCACTTTCAAGGAAGGATGAGAAAGATGAAGTCGTATTGTGTGCCCTTTCAATATTACAAGCAAATTGGGTAGAGCAAGCCAAAGCAGAGTGGCAAAATGATGTTATGACAAGTAATCTCATCCAACAATTAAAAAGTGATCGTAGTAGTTCAAAGAAGTTTTGTTGGAAGGGAGATACTCTTTGGTATAAAGAGTGTTTGTATCTCTGCAAGAATTCCACTCTTAAACACAAGATTCTCACAGAGTTGCATGAGTCTCCAGTTGGTGGTCACTCAGGATTTTTGAAGACATATCATTGAGTCAAGCAAGATTTTTTTTGGGAAGGGCTAAAAGGTGATGTTCAAAAATTTGTGGTTGAATGTTTGGTTTGTCAAAGGAATAAAGGGGAGACAATTAAGACACCAGGTCTTTTGCAACCCTTATCCATTCCTAGCCAGCGTTGGGAAGAGGTATCCATGGACTTCATCACAGGGCTTCCAAAATCCAAAGGTCATAATGTCATCATGGTAGTAGTTGATCGCCTCACTAAATATGCACATTTCATTGCATTATCACATCCTTTTACAAGGGTAGTGGAAAAATCTTTTTTGGAGAATATCCAAAAGCTACATAGTACACCTAAGGTTATTGTTAGTGATCGTGATCCTATCTTCACTAGTCACTTTTGGAAAGATTTATTCTCATGTTTGGGTACTCAATTGGCTCATAGCTCTTCATACCACCCTCAATCAGGATGGCAAACTGAGGTTGTTAATAAGTGTTTGGAAGGATATATACGTTGTTTCACTTCAAAGAAATAGTCTCAATGGGTAGATTGGCTACCACTTGCAGAATGGTGGTTTAACACTTCTTTTCATAGCTCATCAAAAATGTCTCCATTTTTGGCACTTTATGGATATCATCCTCCTTCCATCACATCATCATTAAAGGTGTCACCAAGAGTTTAGGTAGCAGAGGACCACTTACTTCATCAACAACAGGTACTTTAGGGACTCAAGGAGAATTTAGCCATGGCACAAAATTGAATGAAACAATAGGAAGACCAACATCGTAGTGAAAGAAGTTTTGAAGTTGGGGATTAGGTCTTCTTGAGATTGCAGCCTTATAAGAAAATTTCACTGAAGCAACAAAAGAAAGAATAATAAGTTGTCTCCAAGGTATTATGGGCCATACCAAATCATGCAAAAGATCAGTAGTGTTGCCTACAAGCTAGAGCTGCCACCAACAACAAAGATACATCCAGTTTTTCATGTTTCTTGTTTGAAGAAGGTAATTGGGCATAATATTCCAACTCAAACAGCACTACCAGAGCTCAATGAAGAAGGAAGAATCATTTTGGAACTAGAGTGCATTCGTCAAACATGCACGAAGAAGCTGAGGAATAGAACTCTCACTAAGTATCTCATCCAATGGAAGAATTTACCAGTTGAAGATGCCACATGGGAGGACGAGGAGTTCATTCAAAAGAATCCAAACTTGATTAGCATTGAGGACAATGCTTCTTTGAAGAAGCGGGGCATGCTACACCCTTAATATTGGTGTACATCGGGTTATGAATAGTTGGCTTGTGGCTATCTTAATTCCTAATTAAGTCATGTTATCATTATTATATTATTATTTAGTTGGTCAGGTCAACCTAGGTCTTATATAGGGGTGTCTAAGTCGGCCTAGGTGATATCCTAGGCATAAATAAGTATTTATAGGAGGTTGTGAGTCTTATTTCATCATCATATTGTGAAGTGTGTTCTCATTGGAGACAATTGGAGGTTTTCCCCCTTGAAGTGGCTTGTTATTCCTAGTTATTATCAAGTATTTGCAACATATTTCATATCATATTCTTCTACTATGCAAGTTATTCCATAACATGATATGCAACCAATTGGTGATTTTTTGGCATTTTGGCTTACTAAAATTGATGATCTGTATGCATTTCACACTTGACATAAATTCCTCCTAGCCTAGATATTTTAGTTATTTAAAATAGGTTTTGATAGTTAGGATGTTTAATTCAGTTTGAACCCATCACTTCAATTGTAAATTTTGGTCCAATTCCTTGATATTTGATTTTTGCTTTTAAGAATTAATGGCTTGATTGCCCTTATTGTGACAAGAATATTTATCATTTTTTTGTGATTTTGTTCCATTTTACTTGAAATATTCCACAATTTAATGACATTGCCCCCACAATTATAGGTAATTTATGAAAATTGTGGTGCAATCACCTTCCTTTTTAAGTCAAAAGTCAAAATTTTAGTTGGAATCCTGCAACATTTGTAAATATGGCCTTCCTAATGTACTTAGAGTTGCTCTATTTTCTCACAAATATAAACATTTATTGAAAATCACCCCTTATAGTTAGAATTTGCATAGGAAGAGTAGAAGCCCTAGGACCAATGGTACAAAGTTTTCCATCTAGTTTGAGCAATATACAAATCATTCAATTCACTTGTTTCCACACTACAAATTTGTACTCAATTGATCCACATTTGGCACTTGATATTCTATCCTAGAGGCATTGCAATGGTAGCTTTTGGCTTTGAGAGACTCAAATGTGTGGGAACTTTGTTGAATACAATCTTATAAGTTATTGAAGATTCAATAGAGTGCAAGACAAGTCAACTTAATCTTGATTACTTGGCCAACTCAATTGTTTACTTACATTCCATTTTCTATTGCCTATTGTTTTATTAATCTATGGAACCCAATTAAATTGATTAACCATAACTGATGGTTTTTTCTTTTAATTGTCTTTATTTATCACTAAAATTCAAATTTAGGTAAAGTTCATTCAAATTCTAACTATTGTGTAATGTCATGAGGCATTGTGTAACATTGTTTTATTGTTTGTAGCATTGTATGCCATTGTGTAACATTGGGTAATGTCATGAGGTACTATGTAACATTATGTAACTGTGTAATGCCACTAGTCATTACATAACACTACTTTATAGTTTGAAACATTGCATAACACTATGTAACATTGTGTAAGGCTAGAAGATGTTGCATAACACTATGTAGCATTGTGTAATGTTGTGAGGCATTGTGTAACATTGTTTTATAGTTATTAGCATCACATATCACTATCTAACGCTATGAAAGGCCATGAGGCATTGCCTAACACCATGTAACATCTTTAGGCATTAGGTAATGTTGCTAGTGCTTTATAGTTTGTAATGTTGTATGTTATTATGTTATGTTGTGTAAGGTGACAAACACTAAGTTGTAAGACAATTACATAACATTTCTTAACACTTTGTAGCATTGCATACCACTTCATAGAACTTTGAGGCATTGTGTAATATTGTGTTGCACTTCCTAATGTCATTGGGAATTATGTAACGCAAGAACATTGCTTAACACTTTGTAGGATCACATAAAATTTTCAAAATTTCTTAGAGTATGTAACATTATTTATCATTATTATGATAAATTTTGCAACCAAGTAGCCAACATGACAACCAAGGATAGCTAACTACACCACCCCTGGTCCCTTCCTAACACTTTGAGCACCCTTGACCTAGGTGTGGGAGACACAAGCATGTTTAGGAAGACCTCTCTTCCGTTTTTGAACAATCTTCCATGATATATCATCCTCCAAAAACTTAGAGCAAGGAGAGAGGGGAGTGCTAGCCTCCACTTCCCGCAAATATGTTGAAATATGAGTTGTATAATTTTCTAAAGCATCCATTGAAGCATGATTTGTAGATTCAACCTTGACCTTGAAGGGTCCAAATTTGGAAATTGATTGAAACAATGCCTAGAGAATACAACTCGTTAGGAATCTTTGAAGTCATTGTGGCTTCTAGGGACAAGTCCTCCAATATCCCATCCTTAGAATTAGTAAATCACCAACCATTAAATGCTCATAGTGGGCACTTTTTCACCAAGGTGCCTCACCTTTCTTGCTATGAGAGATAGGGAAATCTAAAGACAAGTGTCTAGAATAGCAAAGCATCTCCTATAGTGAATGGGGAGATCCTCATAGTTGAGTGTCTGAGTCTACAATCTATCTCCAACCAGCAAGATAATATCCCTAGGAAAATCCTTACAGATGTCAATATCCATGAGAATGAAGGTGTAAGTAGTATGGACATAGTTTACCAACATAACATCTACCTGTAAATAATGACTAATGTCACATGGAATTGCACCCTTGCTAAACCCGATGTTCAACATTCTAGTGACACATATGATTGATCTAATGGTGTGGGACCTTACAAATGAGATCAAACCTCTGGATAAGGTTGGCTTCCTCTCTAATCCAGGTGCAACAATGTTGGTCCAACCCAACATTGAATAACCTAAAAAATAATCCTATTCTACTAATTTTAAAAGGAAAAGGGGAAGAAGGAATGCATAAAATGGAAAAGGTGATGCACCAAGATTACAATGTGTTTCTTCCTATCACTACAACATAGTGAGTTAATCAAAATCCCAAAGAAATTCACACGATTCTTTGCTATGCTAGTTCCTATCTAGGTTTGCATGGAGGTTAGGGTTTGACATACACCAAGAAGGACAAATTGATCCATAATTAGATTTTGCAAACAAATTTAACATAACATACAACCCTAGAAAATATAGAAACATTTATGCTAATATGAAGGAAAGAGGATTTGCACAATACATTAGAAGTGAGAAAAGGTAAAGTAGCAATTTCATTAACAAAAAGGTATGGAATCCAATTTTATAGTTGTAGAGGTGTAAAATTACATGTATCTTCTCCATAAATTGAAGGAAGAACCCTTTACAATGAGCAAAAAAGTTCCTTTTAAACCTCAAAAAGATGTAGGAGAAAGGAGGAGCAAGTGGCAAGGAAAGAAACCCTATCCACGACCTTATTAATGATGTTTAAACATGTGTCCACCCAAAACTTGAGTTGGAGACGAGAGAAAATGACCCTGACACCCATACCATACCTCCATATTTATGAATCCATGGATGGAGTACAAAACCCCCCATGAAATCCACCAAAAAATCAAGATTATGGATGACCTTCTATTAGAAAAGGGGTTTGCAATTCAATAAATGCAACATGGGCATCGCTTTTCCCTTTAAAATCTATGGAAAACACATTCAAAACATTTGCAGAGCCTCCACAGATTGAGATTTGGTAGTTGAGGGAGTCATCACAATATTAATGGCATTTATTAGGTTATCTTTTCATTTTGGCCCCTTGCATAAATATGACTCTTATCTAGATATGTAGTTTTGCCATCGTTTTAGTTGAAAGGAGAATTTTTTTTCGGATATGGATGTATCCCATCATCCCTAAAACTTCTACAACATCCTATAGACCTCTAGAACTCCACAGAACCTCCCTACTGTCTTTGGTCTTCATTGGGTCCTTACTCTTTACTTTAATGGAGATTCGACCTTCATGCAAACATTGGTAGAACTTTAGCCAAGATGTAGATTTGTTTGGGCATCCTTAGAATTTATATAAGGTCCTTTGTCCACTATTCTCCATGAAACCTCTTTTTGTGTGGAAATCATCCCGCATCAAGCCTTTGCGGGAAATTAGCATCCTTTTGTTTATGAAAAGAAAATAGCTTGCATGTGGATTTGTCTGGATGTTGCTAAAATCTCTACTAGGTCCTGAAGACCCCAAAATTCATGCCATTTCCTTTCATTCTTCTTTGGGCACCTTAATTCCCTTTTCTTTTGTCTTTGCAGAGATTTGACCCTCATCTAAATATGTGGGAACTTTAGCTTCATCCAAACATTATAGAACATTTGCTGGTATTTGAACATGCAGATCTTGAACCTCCATTGGGCCCATGTAAATCTTGATCGACATCAGGCTTATGTAAAAACTTGATTAGCATTAGGTCCATGAGAAACTTGACAAACATTTGAACTACACCCTTTGAACAATGAACTAGTTTACTTGGAATTGCTCATTCATTGTCTTTTCCTTCAAATTTTGGCTTTTATAGAACTTTTACCTCCAACTAAACATGCAAATCATTGACCTCCTACTAAACCATGCAGGAAGTTGGTCTGCTACTGAACCATAAATTTTGATCGGTTCACTTACCCTTATTCACAAATTTGTCCTTAGCTAATTTTGACCTCCATCGGATCATGTGAAAACCTAATAGACATTAAGCCCATGCAAAATTGGGACCTCCAACTGAACCATGTAAGGATTTCACCTCCAATTGAACCATGCAAGAAGTTCACCTCCAACTGAACCATGCGAGAAGTTCACCTCCAACTGAACCATGCCGAAATGTTACCTCCAATTGAACCATGTGGGAAGTTTACCTCCAATTGAACCGCGCAGAAAGTTAACCTCCAACTAAACCATGAGGGAAGTTCACCTCCAACTTAACCATGTGGGAAGTTCACCTCCAACTGAATAATGTGGGAAGTTCACCTCCAACTGAACAATGTGGGAAGTTCACCTCCAACTGAACCATGCAAGAATCTCACCACCAATTGAACAATGCAGGAAGTTCACGTTTGATCAGGATATATCCCGATACCAAGTGAAAACCTCCACTATTTCCTGAAGCACTCGAATCTTCACAAAATTCTACCTCACAGGACTTGGCTCGCATCCAACCTATCTTGTTCATTGCAAAACTCCCACAATGTTAGGTGTAGAGTCTAGAAAACTCGCAATGAAATAAATTAGCTATTTTTAACCCAATTTTTTCCAAATTTGAATTGGAGATACCCATTTGGGCCTTTTACCAAATTGAAAACTCAGATAGCCCTTAGACTTAGTTAATTTTTTTGATTTTTGATTTTAGGTAATTGACTAAGGTGAAGGGAAGGGGAAGCCACAACTAGAAATACAAATTGACACAATACCCACACAAATTTATCAAATTGGTTATAATTAGTGGGAAGATACAAGGGGGGCACAAAGTGACGACAATGATCAAGAGCATTGTTGATAGATTCAAAACAAGAAACTTCCCAAAATTGGAGGAAGTCTGACCAAAATAGGAAAAATACTTTTAAGGATTGTATAAGAGGGTTGAAGGATGGAAACCATGGTTTGAGAGAGAGGGAGTGCTTTCTCCACAGACAAACCCCACCCTCCAACACTCACATCCTATCATCACCTGATTGGAAGGACAACACAAAAAACCCCCAAGAATAGGGATAAAGTTCAATCTTGCCCTCAGTGAGGGCTCTCCAAGCATCCAAAGCCCATTTGTTCAATTTTTGGAGGGAAGGCCAAAAACCATTGAATTTGTAGATGATAACTTAGCACTTAAAATGATATTCAACCTCCTACCCATAGATAACAATAAGGGAGGAAAGAAAACAAGGTAAGAGTTTCCTCCACTGGGAACCTGGGTGAGTTAATCTTGATAGAAGGTGAGGACCTCCTTCAAGAATACCAAATTGAGAAATTTTTTGCATAAGAATACTTCACATCGAGTATAGGAGAGGAGGTGTAGATAGATATGCCAAGACCAAAAGATTGTACCACACCAGTCACCATAGGATTAGAATCCACGGGCAAGGAATGTGGCACCATAGGAGGGAAGCCACATAGCAAAAGATTCACTACAACTAGGGAATTCAAACCAAGCATTGCATCAATAGATCCAGGAGTGGGAACAATAACCATTTTTTCTATTAAAATTTGTAGTTACCAAAGGCTTGCCCAACTCCAACTAGGAACTGCATCAACACACCAAGGAGCAGGAACAATACGTGACCCAAAAGCAAGAATGATAGTAAGAAATAAATATTTGTTTTTCAAATTTTTTGAAATTAATTATTAATATTAAATATTTTAGAAATAAAAACTAGGAATGATAAATATACTAGAATTAATGTTTCAAAATTAAGATAATAAATGTAATTATTTATTTTTGGTTTGACATAGAATACAATATTATCTATTGTTCTAAGACATTTTATCAATATTATAGAAATTTAGATCTTATTAGAGGAACACATGGGAATGTATAAAATTTATGTTTTTTTGTTAGAGTTATTTTTGTATAATCTTACAAGTGTAGATCTAAATGAAGCCCATGAATATGATTTCTATTAATTGAACTAGATGTTTGCCTTTAGCTCACCTCAAAGTCCTTAGCTTGATCTTTACATTAAATTAGTTTGTATGCTAGGAAGTTTGCACATGTCAAGCATATATTGTCTTACTGTATTAAATATTGACAAGGATATGGAATTGACACCATTGAACAAGATCGAGGACAACAAACAATTGTACAATATGTCATGAAATGCACATTGATTTATTTAAGACTTTGTAATGTGTGTTAATGGATGCTCATTTCATATATTTATTAAATATTCTAAATGAATTAGGCTAGTCTTTTTATACAACTTCCAAGTGTGAAATAAATCAATTTTAAGTAAAAATAAATAAATAAACCTAAAATAAATATTCATTCCATATATTGTAACTAAATTGAGGTTAGTCTTTTTATACAACTTGTCAAGCGTGAAATGAATCAATTTTAAGTAAAAATAAATGAATGAACTTAATTTTAACACTTTTGAACAAGTTTGAGGACAACAAGTAATTGCATGATATGTCCTAAAATGCATACTGAGTTATTTTGAACTTTGTAATGTATGTTAATGGATGTGCATTCTATATATTTATTAAATATTTTTAAATGAATTAAGATTAATCTTTTGTACAACTTGTCAAATGTGAAATAAATCAATTTTATGTAAAAATAAATAAATAAACTTAAATTTAAATTTAATAATTAAAATAAAGAAAATCAATATTAAAACAATCTAAAATTGTTTTAGAATCACAAATCTAATCCAAAATAATAAATAAATTAAAAATTAAATCTTAATCTTAAAAATAAATATAATATAAAATAAACAAACTTAAATTTTATACTTTAAATTACACTATTTATGTACTTTTCATTATCTAACCAAAAAATAACCCAGTTAAACTGAAAAAAAGGTACCTCCTTATCTAACGGTCAATTAAACGGTAATATGTTCAATTTTCGCCATTACAATATTAAAATAATAATAATAATAATAATAATAATACGACAAAAACAAAAATAAATTAAATAAGAAACATAACGGAGGGCAGAGAGAGGGTTCACTGAATATAGTTTGTGGTTATACTAATTTTTAATGGGATTCGAACCTGCTGCTCCGCATAAAGCTCTAAATCTTCATCGCCGAGCAAATTTGCAGAAAGCTCCCATAGAAAGCAAGGAAGTTTCATTTCTTTTATTCTCTGTGTGACTGTGGCTGAATCTTTGGTTTAATTCATCCCATGATTCCGATAAAGCTGCTGTGTATAGCAGTTTGAAATGAATATCAGCAATTGAAGTATATAATGGAGCCAGGGCCAGTGGATATTGCAATGGTACTATCCAGGGCGTCCGAGCTTCATACAAAGCTGAGCACTTGTATTATCTAGAGAGCATCATCGGCGCAGGAAGAAGAAGAAGATTATTATGAAGACACGGAAACCCTAACCCTGATAAATATATGAGATGCTCCCGAATCGCTTGAGCAGCAGCTTTCTTCTCTCCAGGTCAGCAATACTCATTTTCGTCTGGTTTGACTCTCTGCACTCAATTTGTTTTGGTTCTGTATCTATTGGGAGGAATTTTCTTTCCTTTTGGAAACAAGTGTAATGCAAATTAAATGTAAAGTATCCAATGACGCATAGCAATTTTATAGTTGTTTTAAGATGCCCTTAAAATATTTGGATTATACTGTAAAGTGAGGTTAGGTGTAAATATGAGAGAAGAAAATGGAAGAACTAGGCATAACAGGGCATGCACAAGCCAAATACCATCTGTAGGAGGACTCTGTGTTATTGTTTAGAGGGAATTAAATGGCACTGTATTTTTTAAATTTAACTACTGAAAAGAGGGTTCAACAAACAAAGC
Organism: Sequoia sempervirens; assembly: GCA_007258455.2. Taxonomy (NCBI): domain Eukaryota; kingdom Viridiplantae; phylum Streptophyta; class Pinopsida; order Cupressales; family Cupressaceae; genus Sequoia; species Sequoia sempervirens. Next base: position 104,069,001 of record VDFB02271358.1, read on the forward strand.
AGATAGCTACGCATTGGCCCTTGCGCTATCGTCTACATGATAAGAATTCAAATATTATTAAAAATGCAACTTAAACAAAAGGAAAGTTATATTGTTGCAGTATTCTATTCCACCCTTCATGGGATTCGAACCTGTGACTCCTCCGCATAAAGCTCTAAATCTTCGCCAAGCAAATTTTCAGAATGCTACCATAGAAAGCAAGAAAGTTTCTTTTCTTTTATTCTCTGTGGGACTGTGGCTGAATCTTTGCTTTAATTCATCCCATGATTCCTACAAAGCTGCTAATGCTGTGTATGGCATTGTGAAATGAATATCAGCAACTGAAGAATATATTGGAGCCAGAGCCAGGGGATATTGCAATTGGATTGTCCAGGGCGTCCAAGCTTCATTAAAGCTGAGCACTTGTATTATCGAGAGTTCTATCATCGGCACAGGAGGAAGAAGAAGAAGACCATGAAGACACGGAGACCCTTAGCCTGATAAATATACGAGATGCTCTCAGATCGCTTGAGCAGGAGCTTTCTTTTCTCCAGGTCAGCAATACCCTTTTTCATTTCCAATTTGTTTTTGCCTTGTTTGACTCTCTGCACTTAATTTCTTTTTTGTTCTGTATCTTTTTGGGGAATTTTCTTTCCTTTTGGAAACAAGTGCAATGTAAATTAAATGTAAAGTATCCAATGATGTATAGCATTTATAGCCGTTTTAAGATGTCCTTTGAGTATTTGGGTTATACTGTAAAGTGAGGTTAGGCGTAAATCTGAGAAAGGAAAATGGAAGAATTAGGCATAACAGGGCATGTATAAGCCAGATACCATCACCAATAGATTGATCTGTAGGAAGGACTCTGTGTGTTATTGCTTTGAGGGAATTAAATGACACTATTTTTTAGATATAACTGCTGAAAAGAGGGTTCAACAAACAAAGAGGATAGCTACGCATTGGCCTTGTGGTATCCTCTACAAATGTGCTGGCTACGTATAAAATTGTCAAACTGATTCAATATTCCCTTAGCCCTTATCGCGGTGTCATCTTCTTCTGATGCTCCCCCACATAGCAGTTTAGGATCCTAAGGTCCAACAGCAAAGGAGTATATGCTTTATTTTTGCCATAACTTTTAATTCTGCTTCTCAAGCACTACAAGGCATGTTAATGACTAAAAAGTATGTTGGATGGTTTTAGGTATATCTCAAGCAAAGATTCTTGCTACCTATTATTCTTTGAAATTTTAGCGTCTCATAACCATGTATAACCATGCAACTACTCCAGTCAAATAATTTATTCTTATTTCTGACCAGTGTGATCAAGGACACTTATCAGAAAAATAGATTGAGAGCTTCATGCACAAACTGACACAAAAATCTCATACCATCAAAAGATTGATTAGAAGCTTCTAGGAAATTCTAAATTTATTATCACCTTGGTAATAATCAAGTTGAGCGGGGCTCAACATGGGATAGATACAATGTATAATAGAGGTAGAATAGTTACCGGTTGATTATGACACTCCATATCTTCAAAGATACATGAAGAACATTGAGCCTTTTTCTACATGTTCTTCCTAGACATGAAGCAACATTATCAGGTTGTAACTACGCGATTTGTAGTACTTTCTTCTTTTGATTGTTGTTGATAACTAAAGTTATATTTATTACTTGTTTTACATGGCTTTACAGTGTTAAATGCATTCGTCTCAAGCTCAACAAAGATCCATATCCATTAGATTTGTTGCTTATTTTACACTATTTGTGCAAGAGAAATGAAAAATGTATTGCACATTCAACCATTTCTTGCTTTTATTCCATGCATTGATTAAAGGAAACCCTCATGGATGGTGGATAGAGGTGACTACAAGGCTCCCTTTTGCATTTAGGTTTAATGCCCAAGTCATTAAGATTTTTTGTTTCTGGTAGTTGGTGTGTTTTCCCTTCAGCAGAATTTCCCTGCAAACCAACTGAACAGTTCTACGGGGTTGGATAGCCATTGCCTTAAGAAGGGGCCCAACCACCTAAGCAGTCAGCGCTTAGAGTGTGTTAGTTAAGCTTCCATCCTTCCCATTCACACCCACTCTTTACCCGACCCTTTCCGTTCCTTGGCATTTTTTGGTTTTCAAATTTGTTGTTTGGACCGTTTCTAGGGATTCCATTTTTGCATTTGTCATTCCCATTACTGTTCGTGTTTCCATTGTTTCGAAGGAGTGCAATGGGAAGAGATGGATCCCTTGTTCAACACTATTTGATCAACTTCTAGGCATCCCCAACGAAATGGAGAAGCTTGTCGATAACCCCACACACACTTATGTTCTAGACACCAAGTATAAAACGATGAGATGGATCCCCCGTCAAGCGATTGTTGTGTGTTTGTGAACAAGAATAGACAAGGAAAATGAATTGATAGAATGCCTCAAAGAAATATATTCTCATGGAATGCCCTTATTACAACATACACATAAAGTGGATTTGTTGAAAAGGCTTTAGAAACTTTCAAGCAAATGCACTTGGTAGATGTAAAACCAAATTCCACAACCTTTGCCAACATCCTCCTTGCCTGCGCCAAAATGGGAGCTTTAGAAAAGTGTATGGACATCCGTCAAAGAATAAAGGATAAAGACATTTTGTTAAATGTTGTAGTTGTAACTGCCCTAGTAGACATGCATGGAAAATGTGGAAGAATAGACAATGCACATGAACTATTTGACAACATGCCTCTAAGAAAGCCTCTAAGAAATGTGGTCACATAGACTGCAATGGCTGCAAGATCTGCACACAATGAATTTGTTGAAAAGGCTTTAGAAACTTTCAATCAAATGCAAATGTAGGTGTAAAGCGAAATTCCACCACCTTTACCAGCATCCTCCCTGTTTGTGCCAAATTAGGGGGCATGGACATCCATCAAAGCATAATGGAAAGAGGATTTTTGTCAGATATTATAGTTTGAAATGCTATGATAGACATGTATCCAAAATATGCAAAATAAACAATACACATGAACTATTTTGACAAAATACCTCAAAAGGAAATCATCTTATAGAACTCCATGATTGTAGGATATGCACAAAATGGATTTATTAAAAAGGCTATTGAAACATTCAAGTAAATGCAATTGGTAGGTGTAAAGCCACATTTCACAGCTTTTGCCAGTTGCCTCCCTACCTGTGCCAAAATGGGAGCTTTGGAACAGGGTATGGATATCCATCAAAGCATAGTGGAAGGGGGATTTTGTCATATATTATAGATAAAGGATAGAAGAATATGTCAAATATTGTGGCTTTAATTGCCTAGGTAAACATGTATGCAAAATTGGAAGCATAGACAAGGCATGTGTAACTGCCCATGCATGCAAAATGTGAAAGCATAAACAAGACAAGTGTAACTACCCAAGTAGACATGGAAGCATAGACAAGGCACATGAACTGTTTGACAAAATGCCTCATGTAACTGGTAGGTGTAAAGCCAAATTATCGTGAACATCCTCCCTGCCTATGCCAAAATGGGAGCTTTAGAATAGATCATGAACATCCATCTAAACATAATGGAAAGAGGATTTTCGTCAGATATTATAAATGTAAATGCTTTGGTAGAAAAAAATGTAAAATATGGAAAGAATAGACAAGGCACGTGAACTATTTGACATAATGCCTCAAAGAGATGTCATCTCATGGAATTCCATGATTGTAGGATATACACAAAATGGATTTAAAAAGGCTATTGAGACCTTCAAGCAAATGAAATTGGCAAGTGTAAAGCCACATTTCAAAGCCTTAGCCAATATCCTCCCTACCTGTGCTTGAATGGGAGTTTTGGAATAGGGTATGGATATCCATCAAAAGCATAGTGGAAGGGGGATTTTGTAATATAATATAGATAAAGGATAGAAGAATTTGTCAAATGTTGTGGTTGTAACTTCCCAGGTAAACATGTATACAAAATGTGGAAGCATATACAAGGCATGTGTAATTGCTTTTGCATGCAAAATATGAAAGCATAAACAAGGCAAAAAAACTGTTTGACAAAATGCCTCATAGATGTCATCTCATGGAATGCCATTTTGACAAATGTAATTGGCAAGTGTAAAGCTAAATTCCACAACCTTTGTTAGCATTCTCCTTGCCTATGCCAAAATGGGTGTTTTGGAACATATCATGGACATCCTCTAAGCATAATGGAAATAGGATTTTTATCAGCTATTATAGTTGGAAATGCTCTGGTAGACATGTATGTAAATTGTGGAATAATAGATAAGGTTCATGAACTTTTTGATTGAATGCCTCAACGAGATGTCATCTCATGGAATTTCATGATTGCACAGAATGCATAAAATATATTTATTAAAAGGGCTATTGAAACCTTCAAGAAAATGCAATTAGTAGTTGTAAAGTTGCATTTCATAGCCTTTGCTAGTATCCTCCCTACTTGTGACAAAATGGGAGCTTTGAAATAGGTTATGGATATCCATCAAAGCATAGTGGAAGGGGGATTTTGTCATATATCATACATGAAGGATATAAGAACATATCAAATGTTGTGGCTGTAATTGCCAAGGTAAACATGTATGTAAAATGTGGAAGCATAGACAAGGCATTTGTAACTATCCATGCAAAATGTGAAAGCATAGACAAGGCATCTGTAACTTTCCAGGTAGACTTGGATGCATAGATAGGCACATTAACTATTTGATAAAATGTTTTAGAGATGTCACACCATAGAATGCCATATTGACAAGTCTAATTGGCAGGTGTAAAGCCAAATTTGACATCTTTTTCCAGCATTCTTTTTGCCTTTGTTAAAATGGGAGCTTTGGAACAAAAAATGAACATCCATCTAAGCAAAATGGAAATAGGATTTTTGTCAGATGTTTTATTTGGAAATGCTCTAGTAGACATGTATGCAAAATGTTATGCAAAATGTGGAAGCATAGACAAGGCATTTGTAACTGTCCATGCAAAATGTGAAAGCATAGACAAGGCATCTGCAACTTTCCAGGTAGACTTGGATGCATAGATAGGCACATTAACTATTTGATAGAATGTCTCAGAGATGTCACACCATAGAATGCCATATTGACAAATGTAATTGGCAGGTGTAAAGCCAAATTTGACATTTTTTTCCAACATTCTTTTTGCCTTTGTTAAAATGGGAGCTTTGGAACAAAAAATGAACATCCATCTAAGCAAAATGGAAATAGGATTTTTGTCAAATGTTTTATTTAGAAATGCTTTAGTAGACATGTATGCAAAATGTGAAAGAATAGACAAGGCACACGAACTGTTTGACAAAATGCCTCAAAGAGATGCCATCTAATGGATTTCCTTTATTGCAAGCTTTGCACAAAATGGAATTATTAAAACTATTCAAAATTTCAAGCAAATGCAATTAGCAATTGTAAAGCCACATTTCACAAACTTTGTAAGTATTTTTCCTACTTGTGCCAAAATAGGAGCTTTGGAACAAGTTATGGAGATAGAATGCAATTAGCAATTGTAAAGCCACATTTCAAGATAATGGAAGAGGGATTTTATTGTATATTATAAATAAATATAGAATAATTTTATCAATTTGTTGTGGTTGTAATTGCTCAATTAAACATCCTCCTTTCGTATGACAAAATGAAAGGTTTAAAATGGGGTATAGACATTCATTAGATGATGAAGGATCAAAAAACTTTGTTAGATGTAGTAATAGGAAAATATACATATATGTTTTTTTAACCGAGTACTTTGGTTATTGTGAAACATAGATAGATGCTATTAAAATGAAATTTCACAAAGAAATTGTAATGTAAATTCTAATAATCATTCTTATTATTCACATTAAATATTCAAATATCAGAATTAGAGTTCCAAAACATGTATGTACACATACAACCAACTTTACATTCAACACTCTTATTTTCAAAATCATCTATGCTCACTCATACATAACAAGGGGTTTCATAGAGTGAACCATTTATCCTGTAAGGTTAAGCATATATGTTTAACATTGGTTAATAACACATGAATGTACGAACATTTCAATTTAGATAAACAAGTGCAAAGATTATATTTGTCTAAGGTTGAAGCGTTTGTCATACAAAATTAGAAAACACTACTATACCCATCAACACTATTACAACATTTACAAATCCTTTCAAAATCAAATTTAGTCATAGATACAATGTGTAAATAGTTTATAAATATTTACAAAAAAAAAAAATTCATAAACATTTGTTGTCATAAATAAATAGTTTCTAGACACTTTCATGCAAGATTTCCCCTCCCATCACCACTCATTCTCCTCTTCAACACTATAATAGTCTTGATCATTATTATTTGATAATGATGTTGGTAACATCTCTCCATTATCACTATCATAAAGAATAGTGCACACTTTGATTGTCACATTAGACTTCATGACGTACAAGCTAAGTATCCCATAGTGTGCATATAACAACCTAAATGATAGCATGTCATGATGCACCTTGAATCTGATGGAGTACTTGAACCTAAAAGCAAGGACCAACCATTCCTCAAGTGGGCCTATGTGATTACTAATTCGTGATTGTCCTTTAAGGAATCTCACGAATCTCATACTAAGTTCATTGCAAAGAGTGTGTCTATTGATGATCACGGTCAGCCTAATAGTGACCTTCCAAATGCATTCAACAAGGTAAAGATATCAAAGTTCATGGTATAGAGTAGCTGACCCAAAATCTTAAATCTCTATTTTTAAATTATAAAGTTCAACATCCAAGCTCATTGTCACCTTGGATTCATAAAGGAAGTTGAAGTACTTGGCATAATTATCAAATTCCCTATGGTTAGTCCTTGGTCTATTTGTGTTAATTTTATTCACCATTTTGTCCCTCAACCAATAGGGGACACTCAACTCCTCCATACAAAGGAGAACATTCCATAGACGCTAGTGATAGTTGGATAACCAACTAGACACCCATGTATGTGCATTGTGTGACATCGTGCTCACCTACATCAAAATAATTGTTAGCTTTCACATTTTTACTATACCAAAAGATATATATTGCCACACATTTTAGAAAACTGCATATATTCTACCAAACATTATATGTACACAATTGAGCAATGGAAAGGAAAGACATCCAACTCCCATATATTAATAATGACATGTCATACATATGAATAAAAAATATAAACTATAGAAATCAAATTGAGAGAATTACAATTGAATATAACAAATGGTCAATAAAACTATGACCTAGATATTGTTTTCTTTAGTTGGATAACAAAAATAAATTGCAAAAAATCCAAGAAATTTTTCCATGAGTTTCATCTAGAGATGAAAAACAAAGGGATCCCCAATAAAGACAAAATCATCAAATATATGGACATGTGGTTGGTCATAAGACCACAAACTCTTGTGCTTCAACCATATGAAACATTTTATAATTAACTCACCAGCTACTACATTTTATGATTTGCATTATAGAGAACACAATATGGTAGCTTTTTGGAAATAATGAAAGAAGGTTAGACATAAAGAAGAACTAAGAAATTAGAGGTAAAGATCCTAGGCATATTGAATGTTAATGTAAGCAACTATTGTAAACATGAAATCAACAATGGATATTGAATTTTAATGTGATAAGGCTTTGGTTAGTTTCAATTTGAGAAATGCACAATAGGATTTATATGAATATTAAACTTTAGTAATACCATAAAATTACTTGATATTAAACAAGAATTTTTTTATAGAATCTGTATTTTAAACTAGCAAATATCCTACTTGATTTTATATAATTGTGGTAAAAATTATTGAAATTTGAGTGTTGAGAATATAATCATGAAAAATTTATGTTATATTACTATCGTTCATACTATTGTAGAAATCAATATTTTTTTATCATCTTACATGAGTGTCCTACACAGTAAATATTGTTATTTTATTTGAGTGGTCAACATTCAACACTTGTAGCAATTGAAAATAACCTTGACAAGTATTTTCACCAAACCTTGGACAGTAAGTTATTTCTTCCCTACCAACTCTATACTTATAAAGAAAGTTTACAAAAACATTCATAGCAAAAGTAATGGTCTACTAAAAAAAGAAGAAGATATGTCTCAAAACTATATAGAATAATCAACACAATGTGAAAACAACCATGATGTCAATAATAAATGACATTCTAAGACTATTATAAAAACAATAATATAGTATTAACCTAAGTGATAATGCAACACAATAGATGTTAGTTACTTAGTCCATAAATTTACTATCCAAAATATTTTTTCACCTGTAATAACACTATCAAACATAGACACAAGATGTTACATAATGAATTATAATCTTTCTTAGGATATCCTAATAGCATCATGAGAGATATCACATATTTAGATTATTTTTATGGTATTCAAAAAACCATTATTGAAACTATGAGTTTTCAAGAGTGAGTTAAAACACCAACAAATACTATAATTAAGTGGAGTTGATCATGGAAAGACAAAATAATTTTATGCATAAATTAATACATGTTAAAATATTGCATAAATTGATACATAGTTGCTTGTTTTATGCATTTAATATAATTTAACTCTAATACACAAAAAAAAAGTAATTTAATACATAGATTTTGATTCACCATAATAGTTTTTCATATCCTCTAATTCAACTAATTGAACATTAAGTAATATTCCAAGTGTATTTATAACATTCAAAATAACATTATAGTATTCCAAAGTATTAAAAATGCTTCCAATACACAACTAAACAAGTGCGATGACACTATATTATGTGTTTTTGATAAAACCATGCGTACTTACAATATTATCTTGCATGCTTCCAAGCTCTGTGTCAACAACCATGTCAAAATTACATTCATTGTACTAAGTATGATTTTTGTCTCGTTCATTTTCCATATCGAAATCAAATCAATATCAAAACTTGAAATTTCATGACATTTATGGAAATGTAGGTGTTTTATTGGAGATACTCGGTCATCTCCTCACATTCATGCACTCAATCAAGTCTATTTACCGACAATTAGTGTGACCAAATCCATCTTGTACATGGCAAAATAGATGCACTTAGATGGTATAATCCGAACTTGGATGAGACATGTCTATTTTTTACCTTGTTTGACCAATCCTCTAAAATCTTATCAATAAAATGAAGTGTCGCCAAATCAAATTTGTGCATCAAAATTATTTGAAACTTGTTTGTTAATTTTAACTTTATTTTTATTGTTGCATGTGTAAACATATTTCAAAAATTATAAATCAAACTAACAAAAAATAGAATGAGAAAAATATGGTTATAATGCCACTTACGTATGCACAAAATAATCTTCCAAGAGTTATAAAATTTTATTATTTCTAATCTCATCAAATTTATTAATTGTCTATATTAACATTCCAACACATTTAAAACACGTGTTTTGCAAATAATGATATATCAATAAAATAAAAATCCATGTTTGTCAATTACCAAATGATTAGAGATGATGACACATTCTTCTTCTATAGAATCAACTGTACTAACAAGATTAGCAAGGTTTACATGCAAGTTGTCAGATATATGTTATCTCTCCCTCATTAAGTTCCCTTGACCACATGCTTGCACATGTATCTTTGTATTGAAAATTTGCAAGAACGCATACATAGATCAAGTGAAGAGCTATACACCCTATATAAAAAACATGGATTGCTCACTTGTCACCCATGCTATGCAATCATCAATGTCATTGAATATAACATGGTCATCTGGAATTTGCAAAACTCAAATCCAATATGTATTTTTAATTTTCTCAATATTAAAGTTTCTATAGAAACCATGTTTCTTGTTAATTTGCACCCACCAATAAAATAATAGACATAAATGTGTTGTTAGTTGGTGTACCAACCAATCTACACAACAATTTGTAGCATGCTCGACTATTTTCAAGAATATAGTCTTATTAGGTGTCAATGGTAGGACTCTATTGCACCATTTGTTTCTTGCCCTACATGTTATAGTGTATGACAACATCTAGCTCACATATTTAATCTATCAGATTATTTCTTAAAATATTTAATGAATGAACGTTGTGTATCTTTAAAATCTTTAATAAATATGCGAGTTTCATTCCCCTTCATCTATTGAACGATGTATGATATATCCAAGTCTATTGAACATCTTTTGTTTGATTGCATTATTTTTTACCTTTACGATCAAATTTTTCAACTACACACATTTAACATGTTAAGAGCATAGATATATATCATACTGGAAAATTTCTTTGCATCATGAATAATTTAAATCATTATTTAATATTCTTTCATATGATATATTGAAATATTTACAGAAAAAACAAAATTTTAATAAAAAAATTAAACACCTGATACTTTTGATCTCAACACCTGCATTATCCACCATGAATGCATTTAATCTTCAACCAATACTTTTCAAGTGAGCCCGTTGGAGAATAATGCACATCCAATATGCAATATCATATGCAAAAACTTAGACATAATGACCCATATCACATGCACCCTCATATGTTTTGCGTTGAATACGAGTATTGTAAACAATTGAAACTATCATAAGACATATGGTACAATATATCAATACTATGTTTTATTTTAGTGTAAACATTTTTAATTCAAATGTACTAATAAATGCACCACTTTCATTGTATTTGTACCAAATGTAGAATCCATAGTCAATATGTTGTTGTGGCCATGTTAAAGTATCCAATCAAATTGTTTTGACAATTGAATTCTCAAAACAAATGAGATTTGCTCATATCTATCAACAATAGTGGTGTTATACTCTTGATATACAAACTATTTGTTAAAGTTTATTAAAATTTATTGTTGTACTGAAAGAGCATTATTACTATCAAACATGTAGCTTGATGTCTTAATTTTACGATCAATATTTGCAATATCATCAATTGTAAGAAAAATCATCACAAAAAAATTGACCCTCAAACATGGTCATCTTTTCATGTGCCATTTGTTTATATTTTTTAGGGATTGCATCTGTAGGCATGTCAAACAATAATAATGACTTCATCCATTGATGCAATTGTTTGCTAATATAGGGTGCAAGAAAGAACCTTGTTTCAAAAAACCCATTATTTATTTAACTGTGACAAAGTATGTTTTTATTGTCTACGTGTTGAACTTGGTGGCACCATATTAACAAATGGTTTGGCTTACGAACCATGACTTGTGTGTTAAAATGATAAGTACAACCACATTGTGTATGTTTACGGCCAAGTCTATTACTATTTCTTAATTTGGGTATTGAATAACGATCACAAAATATTGCATCTTTTTCTTTGAAATCATTGGTCCATATACACACCAATACCTATGAAAATTATAAAGAATATTCAAATTAATAATAAATGTACTTAACCAATAAATATAAAAACTCTTGCACTTCACAATTATGAGAAAATGAATATATGTAGTTAACATATTATTCTTATATATATTCTAAAAAACTATTAATCATGTTTTTTTTATTAGAATGAAGAAGGGGTTTCTTTATATGACTCTCGCTGAAGAAGGGTTGGGTAGGACTCCCTTGAACTTTCTCCCTCAATAAATTTATTCAATCTATCAATTTTAAAGGACTCCACCCAACGTTCTTCAACAAGAGTCATAAACAAGTCCTTTTTTCATTTTAATAAAAAAATAAAATCAATAGTTTTTGGGAATATAATATATAAGTATAATATGTTAACTACATATGTTTATCTTCACAACTGTGAATTGCAAGAGTGTTTATATTTATTGGTTAATTATATTTATTAATAGTTTGAAGATTCTCTAAAGTTTTCAAAGGTATTGGTGTGCGTATGGACCAAATGACTTCAGCGAAAAAAATACAACACTTTTTGATCCATTTTTAGTGCCTAAAGTAGGGAAGGGTAGTAGACCTGACCGTAAACATACACAATGTGGTTGCAATTGTCATTTTAACACATAAGTCATGGTTCGCACGTCAAATCATATCTTGATATGGTACCAACAAGTTAAACATATAGACAAATAAGACATCTTGTCACAGTTAAATGAATAATGAGTTTTTAGGAACAAGGTTTTTCTTTGTATCATATATTAACAAACAATTGCATCTGTATGTGGAGTCATTGTTATTGTTTTGCATGCTTGCATATGCAATCCATAAAAAAAATAGTGCATAAGAAGATGGCCATGTCTGAGGGTCAATCTTCTAAAAATGATTTTTCTTACAATGAATGATATAACAAATATTGATTATAAAATTAAAACATCAAACTATATGTTTGATAGTAATAATGCTCTTTTAGTACAACAATGAGTTTTGACAAACCTTGACAAGTGGTTTGCATATCAACAGTATAACACCACTGTTATTGACGAATATGAGAATTTTTTTTTTTTTTTAATTCGCTTGCCAGAGAAACTTGATTGGATGCTTCGACATGACCACAACAACATATTGGTTATGGATTCTATATTTGATACAAATGCATTGAAAGTATGTTGTGTATTTTTTGGTATATTTGAATTGAAAATGTTTACACTCAAATAAAATATAGTATTGATACATTGTTCCCTACATTTTGTGATAGTTTCAATTGTATACATATTCACATTCGACGCAAAACATATGAAGTACCTGTGACATGGGTCATTATGTCTAAGTATTGTGCTTATGATATTACATATTGGATGTACAATTTTCTCCAATAGGTCAATTTGAAGAATATTGATAATATTACACATTCATGGTGGATGATGCAGGTGTTGAGATCAAAGTTATCAAATGTTTCATTTTTCATTAAAACTTTGTATTTTTTGTAAATATTTTAATACATCCCATAGAAAAATATTAAAATGATTAAAATTATTCATAGTGCAAAGAAGTTTTTAGTGTGATGTATATCTATGCTATTGGCATGTCAGACGTGTATGGTTAAAGAACTTGATTGTAAGGCGAAAGATAATATAGTCAGATGAGAGATGTTTGATAGACTTAGATATACCATGCATCATTCAATAGATGGGGATGAATGATGTTCACATATTTATTAAATTTTTTAAAAATACACAACTCTCATTCATTGAATATTTTAAGAGATAGTGCTCTGATGGATTGAGTATGTGGGTTAGATGTTGTCATACCCTAAAACATGTGGGACAATAGATAAATGGTGCAATAGATTCCTACTACTAACACCTAAGCATACGATAGTTGAAAATAGTCGAATGTGCTACAAATTAATGTGTTGATTGGTTAGTACACCAACTAATAACACATATTTATGTTTATCATTGGTGGGTGTAAGTTAACAAGAAGATTAAAAACACATATTGGCTTCAAGTCTTATTAGTTTGTATAGGAATTTTAATATTGAGAAGATTAAAAACACATATTGGGTTCAAGTCTTATAAATTCATGATGACCATGTCACATTTAGTGACATCAATAATTGCATATCATAGGTGATGAGTGAAAGAAATATTTGTTTTTGGTATGAGGCGTATAACTTTTCGCTTGATCTATGCATGTGTTCTTACAACTTTTCAATACAATAACACATCTATAAGTATATGGTCAAAGTGAATTTGATGAGAGAGAGACAACATCTATCTGACAACTTGCATGTAAACCTTGATAATCTTGTTAGTACAGTTGATTCTATAGAAGAAAGATGTGTCACTAGCATCTCTATTCATCTGACAGTTGACAAACATTATTTTTTTATATTTTATTACTATACCATTCTTTGCAAAACATGTGTTTTAAATATGTTGCAATGTTAATGTAAACAATTAATGAATTTGATGAGATTAAATATAATGGAAGTTTTCAACCCTCAGAGGATTATTTTGTGCATACATAGGTGATGTTATAATCAAATCTTTTTCATTCCAGTTTTTGTTAGTTTGATTTGTACTTTTTGAAATATATATATTTTTGTTTGTAGACCATTGACAACAAAGATGAACATGCAGTAATAGCAATAAAATTGTGATTAACAAATAAGTTTCAAAGAATTTTAACGCACAAATTTGATTTTGTGACACTTACTTTCATTGAAAGATTTTAGAGGATTTTTCAAACAAAGTAAAAAGTAGACATGTCTCATCCCAACTCAAATTAGACCATCCAAGTGTGCATTTATTTTGCCTTGTACAAAATGGATTTGGTCACACTGTTTGTTGGCAAATAGACTTGATTGAGTGCATGAATGTGAGGAGAAAACTGAGTATCTCCAATAAACGCCTACATTTTCATAGATGCCACGAAATTTCAAGTGTCAAAATTGGTTTGATGATCTCGATAGGGGAAATGAACGAGACAATGATCACACTTAGTACAATGAACATAATTTTGATGCAGTTGTTGACACAGAACTTGGAAGTATGCAAAATAATATTACAAGCATACATGGTTTTATTGAAAACACATAATATAGTGTCATCACACTTGTTTGTTGTGCATTAGAAACATTTTTTAATATTTGGAATACTATAACATTATTTTGAATATTACAAATATAATTAGGACGTTGGTTAATATCTAATTAGTTGAATTTGAGGATATGCAAAACTATTATGGTGAATCAAGACCTATGTATTAAACTATTTTATTTTTGGTGTATTAGAGTTAAATTATATCAAATATATAAAACAAACAACTATGTATCAATTTACGCATAAGACTATTTTATGTCTTTCCATGATGAACTCCACTTAATTATAGTCTTTGTTGGTATCTTAACTCACTCTTGAAAACTCCTAGTGTCAATAATGGCTTTATGGATACCATAAAAATATTTTAAAGGTATGATATCCCTCATAATGCTATTAGGATAGACTAAACAATATTATAGTTGATTATGTAACATCTCGTGTTTATGTTAGTGTTATTGCAGATGAAGAATTATTTTAGATTGTAACTTTATGGACTAAGTAATTAACCTCTATCGTGTTGCATTATTTTTTAGGTTAATACTATATTATTGTTCTTATAATAGTCTTAGGATGTCATTTATTGTTGACATCTTGTTCTCAAATTGTGTTGACTATTCTATATAGTTTTGAGACATATTTTTTCATTTTTAGTAGACCATTACATTTGTAAGGTATGTTTTTGTAAACTTCTTTTATAATTATAGAGTTGGTAAAAAAGAGATAACTCTCTATCTAAGGTTTGGTGAAAATATTTGTCAAAATTATTTTCAATTACTATGAATATTGAATGCTGACCACTAAAAAAAAACTATCTTTACTATGTAGGACACTTATGTAGGAGGATAATTTTTTTTAATTTGAACAATAGTAATATAACATAAAATTTTCATGATTATATTATCAATGTACTCAAATTCTCTAATTTCAATAATCTTTACCACAATTATGTAAAATCAAGTAGAATATTTGTTAGTTTAAAATACATTTTTTATGATTTTTTATTGTTTAATATCAAGTAATTTTATGATATTATAAACTTTACATAGTATGGAGATGTAACCCAAAAAAAATCATAATTGAACTTCTCTTTGATATCTTCAATAAAACAAACAACAATTAATGGATTTCACATGCCCTTAATAAAATTCCAACTTTAAGGAAAATCACTTGCCCCATGGCCAAGTGATAAACAATCTACCATAACTAACTAAAAAATACAAACATATGACACAAAAATTGTCACCAACATGAATAGAACATGTTGATTAAAAGAGATGGATTAAAATACCTATGAATAAATATGTACACACTCACACAAAAGGTAAACCACAATAAAATTATCTGCACACAATAGATGGATTATCATCAAATAAAATTATAAATGAAACCCCACGAGTTTACAAAAATAAATGTGACAAAGGTAACACTACACTTAGACTTTTGGCCAATTCTAGTATCTCTAAGTTGTTTTTGTTACATTCCAACAATAACCTAGAATAATATTTATCCAAAGATTATAAAAATTGAATGAACAAACCATTTATGGATCCATGCCATACCCATATTATTCCTTCATGAGGAATTCCAAAATTCAAATGAAAGGGCCATTTATGGATTAATAATATTAATTGATGCAGGACAATCACTAAGGGACCCCTAAACACACTCGATCCATAGTCATGAATAAACAAATATTTTTCACAGTAGGTAGGAAAGAAAGGCGAAAAAAGGTATGAATGGGACTTATGCCCAGTTACTATAGGAACATTTAGTTTCCAACTTGCCAATTTTTTTGATTTTAATTGTTGATGTTGTATCATACACTTGGTAGAAACACTTCATAATATTTTTTGGATTTGTTCATTGGTTGAAATTTGTTTGAAATGAAGGTTTTGGAATGAATTCATTAATGTTTAACAATTTTATCATCGTAGGTTTGATTCACAATAATGCACAAATTCAATAAGAACACAAATAAACTTATCATATGTATTCTAGAAATAGTTTTGATACACAATTGGTAACATTCTATCGATACAAATAAAAATGAGAATTACACATGCCACAACTAGATTGGTGCTAGGAGGCCCCACCTATTATTGTGCATTACAACATTGTTTTTTATATTTATATATTCAAGATCTTTTAGTGGAATCCTAGAATTAACATATTTGATTAGTTATAGACTTTTTCTTTAGTTATGAAAGAATTGTATATATATATAAATAAAAGATTGATGTTACTTTTGCTTCACTTTCATTCTTACATAACCCTACTTTTTGTTTGAAGGGTTATGTCTAGGTTTTGTACGTCTTGACATATTTTGAGGCAAGGATAGTATCTTAAATTCCAAAAAAAATGCATTGCAAAAAGAAAGGAATTTTTTCTATTGTCATGAAAAATTAAGTATCAAGCAATGAAAAGAAGATCAATGAGAAATGATTTTTTTAGTGAAGTGGGAAATAAAATAGAAATAAAATAAAATATGATCAATGCCCTAGACAAGTAGAAGGCATTAATGGTGGAAATTCCTCCATTTCATGATAGGAGACAACTTGAATTAAGAAGAATGGGTCTCGATAAAGTGGGGATGGCTACAAGGCATGCCATCCCAATTCTCTAAGTTGTCCAATGATAGGTCGCATAGAAAATGAGAGGACTTTCTAGACAATTTTAAACCCCCACAACCCCATATCTATAGACGGAAGCTCTGTTTTGGGGAGTGAGAGAATGGGCATGGAAAGGAGTCACATGGGAATGAAAGGGAAGTGAGTGCAAAGGCGTTTGGGCAGAGAGCTCACACAGGAGGTATGGGTGCCCATAAAATCATAAGAGGATATATGAATTTCAAGGGGAGATGGATAGGAAATGTAGGGAATGATAAAAATGGAGGGATTCGAGGAAAACTTTTATAGATATGGAAGAAAAAAAGAAAGATATTCAAAGGAGAAATTTTTATCTTTGGGTTGAGGGTGCTGCTATAATATTTGAGGATTTGGATCTTTTGGGAATGTGACTAGAGAAAGGCAACTGAAATGCATAATGTCTCGGGTTTGAGTCTCACTCACTTAAATATAAATGATGTCATTGTAGACTGTAAGAGCCAAAAGCTTAACGAAAATGGGATCACGAGCTAACACATATGTTATCCAATGGGTTAATCTCTTTACTTTGTTGGTGTCGATAGGCATGTTAGTCTATAAGGAGTATTTAGGTGCCAAACATAGTGATGATTGCAACAAGTTCCTTAGTGCACCCATTCTTGCCATCAAAGCTTCTATTTTTCTCATATCATTGATTGGATTTGTAGGAGCTCTTAAAAACGTCCCAATACTATTATTGATCATTTGCAATAATAGTCTCTGTGAAGCCTAAGGGGGGTGTAGGGGCCACAATAACAAATATTGGAACTCTGATGATAAGTATTCTAATTTTTGGAGCTATACAAAGTCATAAGAAGAATCTTCTTGTATTTTTGCAAAATTCACTTACCGACGCCTACCAGTAATAGAGAAATATCTAAAAATTGATGGGCAAACTTTTATAGTTATTTCAAAATTTATGAATAACATTTAGTCTACTAAGATGTGAAAATTAAAATCAGATAAAGTCATATAGGGGTTGAAAGGGAATTCTTAGTCCCCTAGACTGTATGATTCAAACTTTTATCAATCCACATAAGTAATTATGTGAACTCAACTAATTGTAATATTAACTATTGTTATTAAGTTAATTATTAATTGTCTTGTAAGTTTATCCATGTTTATGTTGTAGTGAGACACTTATCATTTTCCCCATGATTTTTATGTTGTATAGAGTACTCTTCTTCAAGTTAATCCAATCCTAACATAACCCTACTTTTTGTTTGAATCCACCTCTTTTTTCCCCTCCACCCACATCTTTCATAGTTTCACCTTTCATGTAAGTTGGAACATTTATCTAGACACATGGGGGATAACATGGGTTCACCAATTATTTTTAAAAGTCACGTAATACTTTTGTATGCATATTTTTGGTGAGTGAGGGCAACATACAATTAGTATACATGGTGCAAGGCTGTGCAAGCCAATAGAAAAATATAGTGTCTTTGAGGTAGGCCTACACATGATAATAGATATAAAGAGTATAAATTTATTTATTTTTCTCTTCTTGATTTTACACATACTTTTGGGCTCCATATGCCAATATCATTTATTAATTTATAATTTTAAGGAATATATTACCGAGGATACAAATGAAAAATAAAAATAAAAATTATATTTGTGCAATATTTAGTTTCTTGATTGATGTTTATTCACTTGGATCACAATCATATAAGTTTTTATTAGGTTTTTTCCTTAATTAAATTGTGCCAAAGGATGCTATATGACATTAACATAACTATAATGTTGGTGATTATGTTGCTATTATGTTAAAATATATTTTCAATCACAATGTATTCATGGAGTATTATTTATAATTTCATATGACAAGCAATTGACGAGTAGTGGGGAGTTAAGTCATGAAATCTAATCTTCCAAATGTGAAACTTATTTTATCTTACCAAAGTTTATCTAGAGACTAAAGAATTGTAGATATGTATTACAACTTGTAATCACATAGATCTAGAAAAATAGATTGAGTTTAACTAGCCATACTCACATTAATATTGTGGTGATTTACGAATCTATTTGGACCAAAACAATTGAATTTTGAATGGTGTGTGGATTACAATATAAATGGGTACAATGACTTTAGTAACATTAAATTTTGGCCTCAATGAAGACTTTCTTATTTAATCAACAATAATAAGCAATAGAATTATACATGAATCATTATTGACACAAAAAGATACTCAATGTTATACTTGATATAGGTTAGGTAGTAACTATTGCATGATTATATATATTTCTTTTAAGTTTTCAAATGATTTATCCCATTGGAACACTTGGGAAGAGAATTAGTGATACAATATGTAACACCCCTCTGTTTTGGATATTTGGATCGGCAGTGTTTTCTTGGTAATGTTTGATTATGCTTATGATGTGACTGTGAACTTAGTGATTATTTAATCATGAACTGTTTAGTGATGCGCATGTTATATTATGATGTGACGATTGTGTCTGAACATGCTTTGACTTTGGAACTTAATTACTTGCGATCGTGATGGTTAAACGATGTGAAGTTATATGTTGATGTGATGTGATCTTATTCTGATGTTATCTTTATGACATGATTTGGAGTAACTTAGAAGATATCTGATTAAATGATGTTGTATGCTATTGATTATATCTTTGATGTTAGATGCGTCAGTTAGTGATACTGTATTGGTGAAAGGGACAGATTGTATCACTCGCTTGCAAGCGCCCTACAATTCCGAGATTCCCTCTTCACGGTGTGTTTAATCATATTATATATATATGTACGTTCGACATGCTCTTTGTTGCAGGTTGGTAGGTACATGACATCGACTCCACCTGGTTTCACAGGTTTGAGCGTGTCCATTTACCAACGGTAATTGATTGGAAGATAGTAGCTAGGTTTTCCGAGCCAAGTCGTCATCCTAGTCATAACGTGTTGTCGGGGTTAGTCATTTTAATTTGGTCAGTTTCCCTTTGAGTGTTTATTTAATTTCAAATTTTAAAGTTTATTAAATGCTAGGTGTAGTTTAATTAATGATTAAATGTGTTTAGCTGCAATGTTGAAATGTGATTTATTTTATTGATTTATTTGATGAAATTAATAAAATAATTATTGGGTTATTGATTGATTTGATTAATTAATAAACTAGATTTAGTTTATTAATTAATTAGATTAATAGTGATATATTAAACGAAATAGTGATTTTGGCGTTATTGTATATCTAAATTCAAATGAAATTGAAAATGGAAGTTATATTGGATATTTAGGATTTAATTAAAATCTTGTCTGAATAGTTACGATTAAATTAAAATAAATAATTAAATGTTAATATGTTTTAATCCCCCTTTTGAAAAATATTGTTGGGGAAATAATTTATTGGTAATTTTGAAATGCTTATGTTTTATGAGAAATTTGGAAAATGCATAAAGTTGAATTAAAAATTAAAAATTGAGTTTTGAATTAAAAAAAATTAGAAAAATTCCCATGTTTTTAAATTATATTTGGTGAGTGGGATTTTTAGGTTTTTTGACCAAAATTGGGGAAAAACCTTATTTGTGAAAATGGAGTCTCATTTTAGTTTTTGGGGAATCTTGGATTTTTGGGGAGAGATCTTCTTGGTGGTGGTTTGGTTTTGGATTTGGGAAGGAGATTGCAGGTTGCTTGAGCTGGATTTGAAGAGGTTCTTGAAAGCTCCATTCGAATCTGCAAGTCTTGGAGAAAAATCAGGTTTCTCATGCTCTTGCCTTGGTTCATTTTGAAAATAGGTTAAAACTTTGTGATGAATGTTTAAAAATCCTTGAAATCTTGCTTGGATTCGAATTAAACCCATGAAAAATTCGTTTAAAACCATCAACACAAAACTTAGAGGGATTCAAATGGAAAGATTTAACTTATTTGACAAAATGGAGAAAACCCAGAAAAATTCGTCATATTTTGTGCTTGAAAAATTCTTCTTCTTAATTTTCTCCTCAATAAAATTTGCTCAATCTGACTATATCTGGGTAGTTTGAAATGGGTTTGTTTCATTTATATTTTTGCATATAAATCTATGCAACTGGGAGTTTGTTTTCAAAAATTACTGTGTGAAATTTCGTTCTGGTTTTTTACCAGACTCAGGGTTGTTTTTATTTTCGTTTGTTTTCATTTTTGGGCGAAATTATTTAAATAAAAATAAAATTTATTTTTTGGTTTATGGTGGGGGCTGCCCACAGCCACTCCATCCATGGGGGCACTGGCTATGCAGTGCTCCCCACGGATGGTGAGGGCGCTGCAAAGCAGCCACATAGGGGCGCGTCCCCTATTGGGGTTGCGAGCAGCCAAGGCCATTGGCCTTTATTTGTTTAAAAACAAATTTTGTTTTATTAAAATTATTAGTTTTTATTAAATTTTATTTTATATTATATATTTACTATAATATATATATATATATAAATTTTAAATTATATATATTATATATTTATTATAATATATATATTATATTAATTAAAATTTAATAAAAATTAATAATTTTAATAAAACAAAATTTGTTTTTAAACAAATAAAGGCCAATGGCCTTGGTTGCTCATAGCCCCAACAGGGGACGCGCCCCTGTGTGGCTGCTACACAGCCCCCTCACCATCTGTGGGGAGCGCTGCACAGCCAGCGCCCCCATGGATGGGGGGTGGCTGTGGGCAGCCCCCACCATAAACAAAAAAATAAATTTTATTTTTATTTAAATAATTTCACCCAAAAACGAAAACAAACGAAAATAAAAACAACCCTGAATCTGGTAAAAAGACCAGAACGAAATTTCACACAGTAATTTTTGAAAACAAACTCTCAGTTGCATAGATTTATATGCAAAAATATAAATGAAACAAACCCATTTCAAATTACCCAGATACAGTCAGATTGAGCAAATTTTATTAAGGAGAAAATTAAGAAGAATTTTTCAAGCACAAAATATGACTAATTTTTCTGGGTTTTCTCCATTTTGTCAAATAAGTTAAATCTTTCTATTTGAATCCCTCTAAGTTTTGTGTTGATGGTTTTAAACAAATTTTTCATGGGTTTAATTTGAATCTAAGCAAGATTTCAAGGATTTTTAAACATTCATCACAAAGTTTTAACCTATTTTCAAAATGAACCAAGGCAAGAGCATGAGAAACCTGATTTTTCTCCAAGACTTGCAGATTCGAATGGAGCTTTCAAGAACCTTTTCAAATCCAGCTCAAGCAACTTGCAATCTCCTTCCCAAATCCAAAACCAAACCACCACCAAGAAGATCTCTCCCCAAAAATCCAAGATTCCCCAAAAACTAAAATGAGACTCCATTTTCACAAATAAGGTTTTTCCCCAATTTTGGTCAAAAAACCTAAAAATCCCACTCACCAAATATAATTTAAAAACATGGGAATTTTTCTAATTTTTTTTAATTCAAAACTCAATTTTTAATTTTTAATTCAACTTTATGCATTTTCCAAATTTCTCATAAAACATAAGCATTTCAAAATTACCAATAAATTATTTCCCCAACAATATTTTTCAAAAGGGGGATTAAAACATATTAACATTTAATTATTTATTTTAATTTAATCGTAACTATTCAGACAAGATTTTAATTAAATCCTAAATATCCAATATAACTTCCATTTTCAATTTCATTTGAATTTAGATATACAATAACGCCAAAATCACTATTTCGTTTAATATATCACTATTAATCTAATTAATTAATAAACTAAATCTAGTTTATTAATTAATCAAATCAATCAATAACCCAATAATTATTTTATTAATTTCATCAAATAAATCAATAAAATAAATCACATTTCAACATTGCAGCTAAACACATTTAATTATTAATTAAACTACACCTAACATTTAATAAACTTTAAAATTTGAAATTAAATAAACACTCAAGGGGAAATTGACCAAGTTAAAACGACTAACCCCGACAACACGTTATGACTAGGGTGACGACTTGGCTCGGAAAACCTAGCTACTATCTTCCAATCAATTACCGTTGGTAAATGGACACGCTCAAACCTGTGAAACCAGGTGGAGTCGATGTCATGTACCTGCCAACCTGCAACAAAGAGCATGTCAAACGTACATATATATATATATAATATGATTAAACACACTGTGAAGAGGGAATCTCAGAATTGTAGGGCACTCGCAAGCGAGTGATACAATCCGTCCCTTTCACCAATACAGTATCACTAACTGACGCATCTAACATCAAAGATATAATCAATAGCATACAACATCATTTAATCAAATATCTTCTAAGTTACTCCAAATCATGTCATAAAGATAACATCAGAATAAGATCACATCACATCAACATATAACTTCACATCGTTTAACAATCACGATCGTAAGTAATTAAGTTCCAAAGTCAAAGCATGTTCAGACACAATCGTCACATCATAATATAACATGCGCATCACTAAACAGTTCATGATTAAATAATCACTAAGTTCATAGTCACATCATAAACATAATCAAACATTACCAAGAAAACACTGCCGATCCAAATATCCAAAACGGAGGGGTGTTACATCCTCCTCCCCAAGGGTTAGACTTACTCCTGGAAGCCTACAAACAAGAATAGGGATAGAACTCCCTCAAAGCCAACTAACACACTATCAACCTATACATTCAACATGGTGAAGCATCCCACCATCAAATCTCCACATCACATAACCATAATAGTGCCCTATGCACCAATACACATCATAGAGAATCATCATAAAGCCACACCTAATATAATATCATTTCAATGTTTACTCAAGGCAAGGTGTGCAACATTATCATTTCAACGTTCATCTAACTTTTGCATTTTGAATCCAGGTAGAATAGTTTAACGTCTATATGATCTCTTAAGTCTTAACAATAAAGTTGGGGACTATAGGCCTCACCAACAACATAAACACCTATAATGTAATTATCCTTATCAAGTAATTGTTTCACTAATTCCCTTTTCTCTAAACTTTACTTTTTTGCAAAACGATTTTTCTATTCATACTGTACATTTCTCATAATTATGAATGCAACTTGGGGACTTAGGTCCTTTACCCAAGGTTCGATTCTAATAAAACAAACCTTCATGAATACATAAGCATTTTCTCATAAGATGCAGCATACCCTGGGTGTCAATACCCCCACACACTTAAGGACAACATCTTCATTAACCCAATGGAAAGAGAGGGAAGACAAGATATTTACAGTTCTAACATAGGCACGAATGTAATCATGGTTTCGTCATCACACAATCACTTTCACACAAATGCATCTACCACATGAGAGCATGCACAAATCTCTATGAACTAATAACATGTTCATTCATTTCCTATTATCATATTTCATAATCTCAAAAAAATATACATGCAAAAGAAACTTCAAAACCACATAGGGTCAATCAAGTAATCATTAACGTAAGGAGGTAAAGCACAAGAAGACATGCACCAGAAACTGGCATGGTGAAGAGAAACAACAAAACTCCAAAGGAGAATGCACACAAAAGGAACTTCTTGGCACTTTCAAGGTCACACAAACTTTCCAAGAACACGAACAAAGAAACCAAGCAAGGGCAATTTTAGGCGACACATGTCACCTGCAACCCACCAACAAACACACTACAACCACACTCAAGAACCACTCAAGGGTCTCAACCCTTTACACAACGAAAGAGCCAAGCAACAAGAAGGAAGCCAAACAAAACACACCTCTTGGTAGGCTTGCGAGCCTAACCCTCACAAAAGCATTCAACAAAAGACATGCAAGGGTGGAAACAACAACAAAACTGATTGTTGTCCACCACACACAACACATCAAAATCACACACTACACAATCGTCCATAATGCATTCTTCCAATAGAAAGGATATCGGTGCATTGCGCACTACACCAAGGATCCTATCCTTCCCATTGGTTTCCTGCACCATTGGACCTATACCACTTAATGACAACTTCTGGGCAAACAAGAGAAATCAACCCAAAAGGAAAACAACATGAAAGAGAAAAACAACTAGGTCAATACAATGGGCTCATAGTGCCCATAGTATAAACCTACACAACTTACAACATAATGGGTCCAACATAATCCAAGAGTTCCCAGTGTTTAAACCTGGGCTCTGATACCATGTGTAATGCCCCGCCACACAACCCTAGAGGAAGTTGCAATTCACTACTTAAATGCACCAAAAAAAAAATTGTTTTAGTACAAATAACATGTAAGATGAATACACATTGCCAACAACCTCTAAGGCCACGAGACAAAGATTACTTTAAAACCCAAACAACAACAAACATTAATATAAACCGAAACATTAATCACTTACGGAAATGAGACAACATACATTCCATACAAGATAACTTACAACGAAGGATAAGAAATACCAAAAGATTTCAATTAACAATATTTAAACAATAAGATTACAACACTCATTCCCCGAATGACGTAATTCCAACAAAATGATTACATATTACAAATTCCACCTCGATAACAACTGAGGGGTAATAAAATACAATAAGAACTGAGAGAACAAGGCATGAGAAGAAACTGATTCTCACGATCTCTCCAACTGGAAATCACGACCACATGAACAAGAAGAAGAACCAACGGATTAAGATGCACGCCACCTGACCACGTGGAATCCAGAAGGTTCCACTCCCTCCGTGCTAGGAGATAGTAACTAGGAATTCCTACACAAGACCATCTACCACTAAACACGGGCCACACAAAACTGATACAAAATAAATACAAGACCTCATCACACGACTGAACGGTCATATGTGCAACTCTAGGTACGACTCACACATCACTGTCATAGGTTACATTGCTTCCAGACATAAAATAGATCAAGGATGTCACAAATATCAAGTACAAATTGTTGACTTAGGAAGAGTTTCATCGCATAACTCGTCAAGGGATATCCTCTGGGAATCTTCCTAGGCTCCGGCCCCCACCTTGGGTTATCTTGGTGGCCTCTACCGAAATCCCGACACCCATGCTCACTCATGCCGAATCAAATACCTCTCGTGAAGACGAGATGGATGATCTTGCCATTCCAGGCCTTCCCGTCTCATCCCAAGTCTAAAACAAGCCCTTGGGCCCATGAGCGAGGCACAAATTATCTTGTTTAATGTTTGATGCAACCTAAGCTTCTAAAAGTTTAATTTAGTTATTACTGAATTAACCAACTTACAAAGGGTTATCCTGGCACCACTTTGTGTGTCGGCACCCATTGCAAGCCACTCTCCTAAGACAACCCACATGGTGAAATCCACAATAAGAAACAAGATAACACGACCTCTCCATTTCAAGGAGGTAACAAAACAAGGATATTCACCCCAACACTGAAGACCACAAGGTCAAGACCCTCTCCAAACACTGGAGGCAACAAGGTCTAGCCCTCTCCAAACACGGGAGGAAACAAGGTCACATAATCCACTCCATACACTAGAGGAAAACAAAATACAAAATACCACTCCATCCAAAGGAGGCACAAATTACATAACCCTCTCATAATCCAAAGGAGACACACACCATCCCCGTTCGTGAAAACCGGGTGAAACAACATGGTGTAACTATGTACATTTTCCCATGACACATCAAAAGTTGACTCATGTACCACAACCGATACCAATAAATGAACTTCTATCTGGAAGACTTTCAATACAATCACTCTAATCCCACAACATTGAGAAAGTACATATAAACACTAAAAGCATTTCGAGCAACCAAATGCGCTAATGTTCGGATTTCCTAAATCCAGTCAAACACAATTTACATGACTTGCATTTATTCAATCAATCGAACCCATTTCTTTTCACGACATAGAAATATGCAAAGAACAGAACACATACTCTAAATTTCACAACCATATTCCAAAATCAAGACATTTTAATAAATAACATCATCGAACTGGAATTAAACCAATCAATCACTCTACGTTTCACAATCATATATGTAAATAAATCCACTTGATTTATAAAACATTTGGATTAAATAAATTACTCTTATAGCAATAAGTCAAACAACTCAATCTCATATGATTCATGAAATCATTCGTTACTTCTAAGTTTAACCATTGTATTCTATAAATTAAACTTTTAGTAAATAATCATTTAGATCAAATAACTCAATCTTAATCTCAACTCCACCTTAAGTAAATCAACTAAAACTCATCTCTCCTTGAACACAAACATATTCCAATCATTTATACTAAATAGTATATACATAAATCCTCTTGCCGACATTAAAGAATTTAAACCAATAATAAAACTCTACTTGCTCAATCTATAATTAATCAAAGTCAAATTATCAATAAATCCACATTTGACAAATAAAGTCCTTTGATTTAAAATAAATCATTCATTAATTCTAAGCTCTTCAATTATGTTCCGTAATTAAAGATCAGAACCACTTGATTGAACTAAGTCATTCATTATCTCTAATCTTCTCAATTGTCTTCTATACTTAGAACGTTTTGATAAATAGACATCTAGATTAATTAAATTAGTCTTGAATTCAAATTCGCATCAATAATTTAACTAAATGTTAATTAAATCATTTAATCTATATTACAACATGGATTAAATAAATAAATTAATCGAATTCAATATTCTAAATAATACAAATGATCAACATCAACTTTCATTTCTTCAATACCAATGCGATAATCATTTTAGAGTAAGTTCTATTTTCGATATTCAAATATCATCTAAATGTGTACCCATAAAAGATCATTTAGGATTCCAAGATTTCCCGTTCAAAACATAATTTGAATAAATTCGATTAATTAGAGGAGTTCCGTTTATTTCAACTTTGATGATCAAAATCAGCTTCTTAAATAAATTATATATAATAATATAAAACCCCGTTAATTAAAATATCTCTAATAATTTCATATATTTCAATTAATCATATTTTATTCCTTATTATTTTTCATATACAAATTATGTCTTTAGTATACATTTAACTGATCCCTTAAAATCAATCCTTTTTAAAATTTACAACTATTTATTTAAATATCAATTTCCTTCAAATATGATAATCACATAATCATTTTTGGAAATTTCAATCTACTATTTGACATTATTTAACTATGTCCAATAAAATATTATTTTATTTGCATATAAATAAATTATTTAAAAAAAATAAATTTAAACTTCCCATATAAAATTCCATTTTTACCACTTGATGCGAAGACAAGAAAACGTTAAATATAGTATATATACACATTATATATATTATATTTTTAAACATCTATATTAAATATATATTCATTAAATATATATATTTATATATTTAAAGTGAAGCTTAGGTTGCATCAAACATTAAACAAGATAATTTGTGCCTCGCTCATGGGCCCAAGGGCTTGTTTTAGACTTGGGATGAGATGGGAAGGCCTGGAATGGCAAGATCATCCATCTCGTCTTCACGAGAGGTATTTGATTCCGCATGAGTGAGCATGGGTGCCGGGATTTCGGTACAAGCCACCAGGATAACCCAAGGTGGGGGCCGGAGCCTAGGAAGATTCCCAGAGGATATCCTTTGACGAGCTATGCGATGACACTCTTCCTAAGTCAACAGTTTGTACTTGATATTTGTGACATCCTTGATCTATTCTATGTCTGGAAGCAATGTAACCTATGGCAGTGTTGTGTGAGTCGTACCTAGAGTTGCACGTATGACCGTTCAGTCATGTGATGAGGTCTTGTATTTATTTTGTATTAGTTTTGTGTGGCCCGTGTCTAGTGGTAGATGGTCTTGTGTAGGAATTCCTGGTTACTATCTCCTAGCACGGAGGGAGTGGAACCTTTTGGATTCCACGTGGTCGGGTGGCGTGCATCTTAATCCGTTGGTTCTTCTTGTTCGTGTGGTCGTGATTTCCAGTTGGAGAGCTCGTGGGAATCAGTTTCTTCTCATGCCTTGTTCTCTCAGTTCTTATTGTATTTTATTACCCCTA
This sequence comes from Sequoia sempervirens, assembly GCA_007258455.2. Classification (NCBI taxonomy): domain Eukaryota; kingdom Viridiplantae; phylum Streptophyta; class Pinopsida; order Cupressales; family Cupressaceae; genus Sequoia; species Sequoia sempervirens. Next base: position 104,097,983 of record VDFB02271358.1, read on the forward strand.
AGTTGTTATCGAGGTGGAATTTGTAATATGTAATCATTTTGTTGGAATTACCTCATTCGGGGAATGAGTGTTGTAATCTTATTGTTTAAATATTGTTAATTGAAATCTTTTGGTATTTCTTATCCTTCGTTGTAAGTTATCTTGTATGGAATGTTTGTTGTCTCATTTCCTTAAGTGATTAATGTTTCGGTTTATATTAATGTTTGTTGTTGTTTGGGTTTTAAAGTAATCTTTGTCTCGTGGCCTTAGAGGTTGTTGGCAATGTGTATTCATCTTACATGTTATTTGTACTTAAACAAAAAAAAAATTGGTGCATTTAAGTAGTGAATTGCAACTTCCTCTAGGGTTGCGTGGCGGGGTATTACACAATAATGAAATTATATCGTTTAGTTTATTGTCTCTAGAATGAATCATCCTTAGAGCCCCAAATCTTTTTCTATTTATATATTTTTTTAAATATTTTACATGTTTTATACATATTTTTATATATTTTATATGTTTCATGCATATTTTATACATATTTTACACATGTTTTATATATTTTATAAAAATTATATATATTATATATTTTTAACATATTTTAAGAATATTTTATTTATGTATAAAATATGAAATATATAATATGTATAAATATGTATAAATTATAAAAATATATTTAATATGTATATAATAAGAATATAAATAAAATAGGAACATAAATAATACAAAAGTTCCAAAGTTAATTTAATTAATTTATAAAGTTCAATATTAAATATTACAAAAGTGACTTAAAGTTACAACTTAAAGTTAAGGCTCATCCTAGTCGCATTGTCCCCACCATGGACTAATTGAACTAATTTGTTGTTAAGGTGAGATTAAGTAATCATTAATTGAAATTTAATGGAATGTGTATAAAATATCCACCTTTGGATGAGATCTAATTTTGACCTTTAGATCTTAGGGAAACTATGTAAACCCTAATTCATAAGGATACCCATTAAATCTTGTTTCTTACAATTTCTATTTCATCTATATTGAAGAAAAATGGGAGGAGAGCTCCAAAAATGGTGGATAAGTTTTTAATTTTCTCCAATCCTTTTTTATTCCCATTTACTCTCCTTTCTTATTTTATTTATATATTACCACATGATTTTATTTATTTTAATTTAACATTGCTACCTATGTATATAACTTTTTGTGTGTATACAAATAGTATATACACACCCACGCATGTATACATACAACATGATATATATATATATATATATATATATATATATATATATATATATATATATATATATATATATATATATAGACATATATTTATACACACACACATATGTATACATATATATGTATATATATATACATAGACATATATTTATACACACACATACATATGTATACATATATATGTATATATATATATATACATAGACATATATTTATACACACACATATCCTTTGAATATTCACAACATGAAAAACTATAAATTTTTCTTTAGTCATTAACATGATATATTTATTTTTCTATAAGTCTATGAATGATTAGACTTCTGCCTAAAAAATAACATTAAAACATTTGTCAACACTTTGTTAATCCCATTAATTTTTTTCTTTTTTAAGTATAAAGCTCATTATATTCTCTTCTCTCCCCCTTTTTTTAATTTATTAACAAGTATTTTAATGAAAGGGGAATTTTAAAGGAAGGTTAGGTTATTTGTTTTATTTCTCTTACTAAATCTATTAGACTAGACTGTTGAACACATTGTCATTGTTTTTAAAGGAGTAATGTCAAATGAGCATTGTCCTTGATATCAAAGTTGTTCACTGGTGTCAAAGGAGTGATGTAAGCAAAATCAATGAAAATTAAATGTAATTGTAATGTCATACCAAAGCATTTTGAGAACAATGAAGAAGAATGCTTGTAGTATGCTTGTAATATCATGCTTATATTTATTCATATTGATAGAAGTAATTTGAAAGTGTGATTTGAAATGTTTTAAGAAAGTTACTTAGGCGTAGAGATTTTTCTGGCAACATGTTTCGACCTACAGTTTCAAAGGAGATTATGTCTACACTTGGTTTATCTTGTTCCACAGTTTTCAGAGTTTATGTTCAGTAGGTAGAAAGTTTGAAGTGATAGAAAGGTCATTGTGATGGTTAAGTAACTAGGTGGCTATTTCGGATCTATGCAACAGTGGCTTGTTGCATGTGACTTTCAAAGATAGTGTGGGAAGGTGAAATAGGTCCAAGTTAAGGTCCTTGAAGGAAGCATACAATATTATGTTCCATTGGTGGCAACAATTTTTTTTTAGGACCAATGCGCTACACATTTCATGAAAATTTGAATTTAGGTCCACTTTAGCCAACTTGGCTAATTGTGGATGGTGTTAAGGGACTCCTCGCCAGAATGAAATGATGTTAATGTAATGGGATGTGTATATAATAACTAATCATCATAGTTTTAGGTGTGTGTGAGTTAACTTTTCGAGCAAATATAAATTTGGGTGATGTAATAGGAGTTCCATCTCTCAATCATTGTGCATCATAATCAAAAGATCATAAGTTGTGTGGGAGAGTGTCTGGAGGAAGTTCATATCAAGTGTAGGTTGTATGATCAACATTGAAGATCCATAAGCCTTCTTTATGTAATATGGTAGGAATGGTGTCTTACTTATTGAGTTGGTGCTCAGATCTATGTATTGGGGATTGGTGTCTCCAGTAGGTTGGTGCCTACTAATATAGTAGGGGATTGGTGTCTCTGGTAGGTCGGTGCCTACTTCATTATTGTAAATTATTCATCATTTCTATGAGGTTGAATTTGGATAGTAGATCCAAGCTGCTTTTCTCACCATAGTTTTTCCCACTCCAAGTTTCCACGTATATTTGGTGTTGTGTGGATGTGTGCATATGTATTACTTGATAGTTACTACTTGTTTTGATTTATGTTTAGAGGCGACTAACGGTAATTCATGTTGAATTAAAGAGTTCTAAATAGATTTGATATACTGATTCACCCCCCTTTCAATATATTATGTTCCCTTCAATTGGTATCAAAGCCAAGTTCCTTTGAAGAAGCTTAACAACTTGAGGTAGATTCGGTATGGCACACTTAGTGGCTCAAGAAGATTGTCTTCAAACAAGTCACCACTCTTTGATGGATCCAATTATACCTTTTGGAAAGTAAGGATGGAAGTGCATACCTGATGGCCTTAATATTTTAGGTTTGGCAATCAATTGTGGATGGATATGAGATCCCTGAAAGTCCCCCAAGAGATCAAGTCGAAAAGAAGGCTTGTGAGAATAATGCTAAAGCAAGGAATTCTATTTTATGTGGGTTATCTAACTCCGAGTTTGTAAAGATCGTGCATTGTAGGACATCAAAGGAAGTATGGAGTAAGCTACAGAACATCTATGAAGGTGATGACAAGGTCAAAGAAACAAAGCTTCAAACTCATCAAGGTCAATTTGAAAACCTGAAAAATGAAGGAAGAGGAAAACATTGCCATAATCTTGCTTCGGGTTGATGAGGTTGTCAATTCCATCAGAGGTCTTGGTGAAGAACTGAAAGAAGGTATTATGAAGAAGGTACTCAAATCCCATCCTAAAAAAATTGATGCAAAATTTTATGCTATTGAAGAAGTTAAAGATTTGAATAGTCTAACTATGGATGAGTTACATGGAATTCTGACTGCCTATGGAATGAGAATTGAGAATGATAATTTTTTAAGGAAAGAGGTTGCATTCAAGGTGTCCAAGATGCAAGATGATCTAGATTCAGAAGACATATCAGATTCGAAGGAAGCAAACTTTGTTAAAAAGTTACAAAGAAGTTCCAAAAAGTATAAAGGTAAGTTGCCTTTCAAATGTTTTAATTGAGGTGAAGTAGGTGATTTCATGGCTAAATGTCCATAGAACTAGCAATGATTTGAAGTCATTTCAAAAAGGAAAAAATATTCAAAAAAATCATAAAAGTTTATTTTTCAATGAGGAAGGCTACTCATTTGATGATGATGACCAAGGCTTATCTGAGAATGAAGGTGAAAAGGCTCTTTTTCATGGCTATGGAAACCTCTAAAGAAAATGTAGAGGTAAAATATGAAATTGATGAAGATGCGAAAGTTGTGGAATATTTTCTCTACATTGAAAAAGAAATTGAAAGACTGAAGAAAAGAATTACAGAAGAAGTGATAGCTAGAGAAATTATCTCAGAATCTTGAGAAATCAAAGAAGATGATCACTGATCTAAAGAGTTAAAAAGGATTGAAGAAGTATTGTCTGAAAGATTGCTATCAAGAGATAATGATTGTGAAAAAATTGTAGAGGGGTGAAGCCACAATAGTGGTTTACAATTGAAGTGAGGAAGGAAAACTCACAAAAAATGAATGGATGGCAAAAAACTTGATTTTAGGGGTTCGTACGAACCTATTGATTCGACCGAACCCATTAGGGATTCGCTAGAACCTGGGTTCGGGCGAACCCTTTTAGTGCTTTCCTGCCAAAAAAGTCAACAAAACCCCTTATAAAAGGGGGGTTCAAATGAACCAGGGTTCGAATAGGGGTTCATTCGAACCCCCCTTATTGTTCATCCCCCGTAAGACACAAAAAAAACCCTGAATTTTCGCACTTCGGAGCTTGGGTTGAGGATGAAAATGGATGAATCTTCACAAACCCAATTGGAATCAGGTAGTCCTCAGAATGAGCTATCCATTGAATATAATTTTAATATGTTTTGGTTTTATTATGTATTTGTTTTTTTAGTTTTATTAAACATAGGTTTTCATCAAAAATGAAGGTCTTTGTTCTATGTGGAAAAATAGAAGATTATCAAAAAAAAGTTTGAAAAATATGAGTGCACTAGATATTGAAGTCCTTGATCCAACAAAAAAATAAAAATAATTTCGATATATACAAAGAAGTTATGCTATACAGCTTATGTCTGAATTGTAATTGGTTTGACTTCGAAACTTGATTAAAGAAAAAATATTCAATAAAAAACTGTCTAACCAAGTGGAAGCACTAGATATCGAGTTATGAATCTAAATTCAAAAGAATTAGAATTTTATCCTTCACGAAAAAAAAGTTATGCGTTATACGGCGTCACTTTTTAAAAATGTTGTTTTTTGAAAAAAAATAGTTTTTGTGGGAGATGGAAAAAGAAGTGCAATCTAATTCAAAAAAAAATGAAAAAAATAATTTTAGAATCTACAGACAAAATGTGACGAGACTCTAGTTTGCATCATCTTCAAATTCTTCACAGTTTAGCCGCTATAGGTGCCCGAATGTGAAGATTTAGTTAAAAATAATAATTTCAGTGTCCAGTTTGGCCAAAAATTGTAAACCACTATTGTGGGATCACCCAGATTGTATCACTAAGGAAAGATCTTAAAAAAGTAAATCATCAATAGAAGTTAAAGTTCAGGAAGAGCACTAAGATCTTGGATTAGATAATAGAAAGCTAGATATCACCACATATCAAAATCAATCTAGATTTTACTAATGAGAAGAAAAACAAGGTGACCAAGAAACTATGAAGTCTATTGTTGAGAATATGGAAAGGAATTGTAATGCCTCGTCACATACCCTAGAGGACACACACTAACAACCTGAGGTGTAACACCCCCGCCACGCAACCCTAGAGGAAGTTGCAATTAACTACTCAAACGCACTAATTTTATTTTTTTTGTTCAAGTATAATTAACATGCAAGTACACTACCCATTGCAACAACCTCTAAGGTTACGAGATTGAGATTAATTTAAAACCCAAGCAAGAAACATGAATTGATACCATAACATTTAATTACTTAACAAATTAAGAACACATACATTCCACACATGATAAATTATATCAAAGCATAAGAGATACCACATGTTTTTTCAAATAACACAATTTTACAATAAGATTACAACTCTCATTCCCCGAATGAGGTAAATCCAAAAAGCATGATTACATATTACATTTTCCACCTCTATTACAAATGAGGGTTAATAATTACAAGATTCAACTAAATAAAAGAAACCTGAAAAGTAACTGGATCCGACGAGCTCTCCAACTGGAAATCTCGTCCACACGAACAAGAAGAAAACCCAAGGGATTAAGGTGCACGTTCCATCCAACCAAGTGGTACCCGAAGGCCCACCCCCCGTGCTAGGAGACAGTAACAAGGAATCCTATACAAGACCCTCCACCTCTAGACATAGGCTAATTCACACTGACACAATCACTCACATGAACCATACAACCAGATTAAACCACTCCAACTCTAGGAGGAACATATAATGAGAACTCACTCCAAACACTGGAGGCAACAAAACACATAATCCACTCCTTCCAAAGGAGGCATGAATCATTCCCGTTCGTGGAAACCAGAAAGAACAACAGGATGCAAGTACGCACTACCCAAGACAATCCAAAAAAAGACTAACATAGTATAACAACCCCAAATAATTAAACCCCTTCTGGAAGACTTAACAACCCTTCTACTCAAATCCCCCAAAGTGAACACAGAAGAAAAGTACATTCAAGAAGGGTAATCAAAGAAGAATTAAATCTATATTTGGATTTCTTAAATCCACTTCCTTCATTAACATTCAGTAATTTATTGCCTTAATTAAATTGATCTAATAACGTCTCTCTCAGACAAAAGATGCAATTTAAACCATATATTTAATTCCCTAATAGCCTTTAAATAATAATAAAACAAACATTTACTTCTTCGATTTAAACATATCATTTAAAAATAACTAATTTTCCTTTGCAGAATAAATCATTTTAAAATTCATTAATCACGCTATTAAAACATGTTACTTCTTTAAATCCAATATTTGACCTTTCAAATATATATATATTTTTAAATAAAATCAATAATTTGACTATTGCATATTGATTTAAAGTTTCCCCCAATTATATAAAATACAACATTATTTTAATCAACCATTTTAATACATATTTTAAACTTATATTCCCCAACTATATATATATATATATATATTATTATAAATATATATATTAATATTTTAATATTATAAAATATTATATATATTTTATTATTATTATATATATTAATATTTTAATATTATAAATTATAATATATAAAATATTATATATATATATTTTTTAAATTAAAAAAAATGAAATAAAACAAATTGAAACCCCACACGTCCTCGAGCCGCGCGCCATGGTATTGGGTTGGTTGTGTTTACACAGCCGAACCCCACTGAATGGGCCGACTGTGTGTAAACACAGTCGAAACCCCAAAGGGGCGACTGTGGTTGGGGGCTGGGTGGGGTACTTGGGCTTCCCCCAAGCCCGGGTGGGGGAGCCCTAAACAGCCAACAAACTTCAATTTTTATTTTTTTTTAATCAATATTTAAAAACAAAAACAAAACCCGACTGCAGATTTTTCATCCGCCCATACATTTTTTAACAGGGTTCCTCTTTTTTTTTTAAAAACAAACAATTGTAAATATAAAATATATATTTGTATGAATTTATATGTATTTTTCCCAATAGATATACACACACACACACACACACACACACACATATATATATATATACACACACACATATATATACACACACACACACATATATATATACACACACACATATATATATTTTATCCAAATTTATAAAAACTATAAGATCAGTTGAACAAATGAATTCTAGAAATGAATCATTTACAGCCATACCCAATTTTTGAGAAAAACAATTGAAAACATAGGTTTAGGAATTTGATACAAGATTTAACATGGGTTTTTCATCATAATCCGTTTTGAGTTTTCCAAACCATGATTTTGCAAACAACATATTAAGCTATGAATTTTTCAAAATCAAAATTAATTTAAATAACATGAACCTGATTCCAAAAGCTTGAGAGGATGCCCAAATGGTGCACTGATTCTTCCACAGATTCCAGCTCCTTCCAAGCAATCCAACGAAGCTTCTCCAAAATCAAAATCCCCAAAACCCAAAAACCAGAAATCCCTTTCCTCTCCTATTTTTCAGTTTTCCATTCTCTCTAAAAACTCTTATGAAAATCCAAATGATAATGAAAAAAATGAAAATATCTCCAAAATATCTATTCAACCATCATCCTAAATTTTGAAAGTCAAAACAGTAAATATTTCAATTTTCTTTTCTTTTTCATTGAAAATTTTCAAAAACAGAAATTTAAAACCCTTTTTTTTAATTTTCCAACTTAATCTTTTCAATTTTCCAATTTCAAACAAAATATCTATTAATTCCAAAATGAATAACTTAATACAATTCAACACAATTAATTTAATTAATCAATAAAATCAATCTAATCCAAGATTAAATTATTTTATTAATTAAATTAAATTAATTAACTAATTAAATAATATCTTCTAACATAATAAACCAGATTAATTTAATACACAATTTAAATATTTAATGCCATTTATATACCTTTTTAACTTGATGTTAATTAATAGCAAAGGAGAAATTGAATAACATTAAAGCAACCAAACCCGACTTAAAACCGACGATACACTATGCCTAGAGTAATGACTTGACACAGAAAACCTAGCTACTATCTCCCAATCAGTTGCCATTGGGCAATGGACACGCTCAAACTTGTGGAACCAGGTGGAGTCAATGTTCTATACCTGTAAACCTGCAACAAAGCATATATCGACCATGCATATATATCTCATAATGAAACACACCATGAAGAGGAAATCGCGGAATTCGCAGAGCGCTCGCAAGCGAGTGGTGCAATCCCGTCCCCTTCACCAATACAGTGTTACAAAACTGACGAATCTAATATCAATACTTAAGTCAACATTTTTACCATATTAATTCAAATATTCACAATGCTAATCTAAAGCATGCCATAATGATAACATCATAATCAAATGCCATCACATTGAAATGCATCATCACGTCGTGTTACAGATAGCGATCAAGTAGTAACCAAGCACCAAGGCAAAGTACTAGCAAAGAACACAACATAAAGGAGAACATTGATCGATCAAAAGAGCAAAATGGAGGGGTGCTACATGAGGTGGAACATTTTTTTTTTGAAAAGTGCAACATTCACTTGTATGCAATTAGCATAAATATTAAGTTTTCAAGTCTAAGTCCTCTAGGGTCCACGACAACATTACTTTTCACCCAACTAAAAATTAACATGTAACCTTTAAGAAACATTACAATAATCAAGTACTAACATCATTACGAAAACTGCATCAAAATATTCCATTTATTTGAATCAACAATAAAGTACAACCATAACATATTTACATGGAATTAAATTGATTCAAATCATTTAATTACAAATACAATGCCAACTAGCTCTAGTCCAATACATAATAGTGTTCTTCATCAGATACATCAATACATTTACATTCTAAATAAAGTTATCTCCCAATTTCCAGTGAGGTGTGAACATCAAGAATGAAACATGATACATCAATGTGGTACAATACAAATACAATTATAACAAATCCCGAGGGCCGGTACAATGCTGAAGTCCACAGATCAAGAGAAGTCATCATGACACGCACAGGAGAAGGGAACCCAATGGAGATCGAAACACATTCCACCCAACCACGTGGAACCCGAAGGCCCACCCCCCGTGCTAGGAGATAGCAAAGGTTCCCACCATCACTAACAAACATGCACAAGGCTAACATGACAAACAAGAACAAGTAGAACAACATCAACGATATTACACACAGAAGGACAAAGGTACAAGACAACATATGGTTGACATGACGATGTTGAACAATCATGGAGCAACAACAATAACAGACAAAACACTTCCAGAGGCACAAAATCAACAAGGGGATGTAAAGAACCAAGGAAGTACAAAGTTGTCGTAGGAGTGAGTGTCATCGCATAATTGCTATGGGTTACCCTGGCGTAACCTTCCTAGGCTACCGGACCCCCATCTTGGGTTACCCTGGCTGCCTCTACCGGCCGCCAGACCCCCATACAAACTATGCGGGACCAACTTACCTTCCAAACAGACCAGGAAGTTGGTCTTTCCATTCCAAGCCTTCTCAGCTCATCTCAAGCCTATACAAGCACTTGGGCCATGAGCAAGGCATTATCTTATCTTGATTAGAGTTTTAACTACCCAATTCCCCCTAATTAATTTATTACATTGTCACTTGATTAAACTCTTAGTGAGTTACCCTGGCACCCCTTTGTGTGCCGGACCCCCACTGAGAGCCACTCCCCTACTAAAAACTAAATAATCAATAAAATAAAGCACAAAGCCACTCACACAATCGCAAAACTCATAATCAATACAACATGGCAAGGCATATCCTTCCCGCTTCCAAGTTACAAACTCCAATCACAAGGTGAACATACTGTGCGAGGCTAATAGGCATCACATACACGCTCAATGCAAATGCAAAAGCAATTATCTCCAAGATTTAACATATTATCATCAACAAAAGAGTCTCCCCTAGCCTCTAGAAGACTCCTATTAGTCACTTACATAAGGATTACACATTCTAACAAAACCCACATTCATACCAACCAATGACCATTCACTTGTTTCCACTACCACTCAAAATTATAAGAGAGCATAGAGACAAGGTGGGATTATGAGACATCCATTTTCTGATTAAAGATAAATTATCAAATTCAAAGGTAAATCTTATATTCATCACTAGCTTCTTTTATCTTTTACGCTTTATCAATCTTTCTAAGAAACGATACTTCTTGATTTACACAATTAAATACAACACTAAAAAGGTATAAATCCTTTACTAATTAATTACAATACATCTGTGTAGTTTCCATAAACTTACATACATCAATACATACATATCACAATTTATTTATAATCATATATTATTTACTTGATTGTTTACTTATTTTCATATATAATTTACCATAAAAGTAATTTATCCTAAAAGTAATTTAAGAGAATGGAAGGAATTATATACATTTAATTATACTATTCCTACTTACATAGGATATTATTTACTTTTCCCTAGAAAGGAGATAACCTAAGGGAAACCTATTTATTCTAACTTAATTTAGTTCAAAAGATTCTAAATAAAAAATGAGAATAAACTCCCTTTACTTTATTTAAGGGATAACTTAAAGACTTCCACGTAGACCTTCCTTTCTTTCCTAGGCTTTAAGAGCTTAACTTGTATTTTACTTTATTTTAAGGATTGCATTATAAAGTTAAACGATCTTCTATATTTTAAAGCTTATATGCATGACAAGCAAGGCTCACCATTTTCTGAATGTCCCGAAATTCTAAATGCATAAAATCTAAGTTTTTATGCTCAAGTAAAGCTTATAATTCGATATTCCCTCAATGAAGATGAGTAACAAAGGAGTGTTGAGTACTTTAAGGGAAAAGACGCCTAAGCTGTTCAAGCTCCACAAATAGAATGCATTCTACATGCATTGCTAAATATATAGTTATATAGTAGATCGATATGCACTAGAGAAGTAGATTGATATACATTTAAAGTTAAGGTAAAGTAGATGACTCTTAGAAAACACTTATTAAACTTGGCTTAGAAGAGATATTTCGAACTAAAGCCTAACCTTGGATGCATACAGCAGCATGCAAAAGCTGACACAACTAAGAAAGAGTTATACCATGCACAAAGGAGGGGGTCAGCGGATTAAGCAACAACATTAAAGACATCTCCATCCCAAATCACATTCTCTCTAGGACACTATCATGGGTGTTAGAAGTCAACATGGTGGAGGGAAAAAAGAAAGTCTTGTAAGGCCAACCTTTAATGTCTCAGGCAGCGACTCCCAAGAGGATATTAGCTTAAGCGACATTGCCAGTTAGTGTGTCTAGCAAATCAATATGAATAAAAAACATAGTTCTTACAGACAGTCCGCCCTAAATAAGATGCATGGTGCCATACAAACAACGAGCATCCAACATCAAAGGAAATTAAAAAGATCAATGAATAGAATTTCCTAATTTCTCACATTACACACAAATATGCTACCATTCTAACGCAGGGTTTGCATTACATTTGCAAATATACTGAATGAAGTTTTCATAGATTGAAGGGACACAAGGAGAATACTGGTGCAACTTATGGAAAACCATCAAACCAAACAGGGGATCACGATGATTTGCATAGACTGATTCACAAAAGAGCAATAACATGCAATAAGGGTTAATGGTCTAAGCGGCAACATTGGAAAAATTTTGCTTCAAAATAGAGGAAGATATTTCAGAAATAATGAATCTGGATATAATGACGATTGGAGCAGCTGTAAATTAGTGCCAAGAACCAGCTCCTTGCCTGCAGCTCAGCTTCTTTCCGGACTCCCACAATTCTCCCGAAAAATTGTAATTCAAAATCCCCACCCCCTTTTTCGAGAGAAAATCCTTCTTCTCTTCATGAAAAGCCCATAAAATGGCAATTATTTCAAAAATCTAAAACTGAGAAAGATTCCCTGCTTTCTTTCTTTTTTTTTGTTTATTTTTAGCCAATTACGTAAATTTTGTAGCAGCATGCATTGGTTGGCTGTCATGGCACAATTTAGAATAAATCTGACTTAATTATTGCCACTTCAATTTCTTTCTATTTGATGCTATTTAATAATTGCAACTTTCCAATTCAATATTTTATTTCATATTTTATCATTTTAATTTATTTCAAAGTCTATAATTTGTTAATAAATCTTTTAATGTTTAATTGCCAAATACTTTGTCATTTAAAAATCACCTTTAATATTCTATTTTCTTACTTCAAAATTTCATTTTATTATAACATTAATTATAAAAGAATTTATCATAAAATTTAATTTATTAAAATCAAACAATCTCTATAATATTATTTATTTAATTTATTCATCCATCATAAAAGACTTCTATTAAATTATCTCCATGACTTTAATTTGATGTTTTCTATCTAAACGAGGTAATTAAACAAGGCACACACTTATGTATCATCAACAACGATACACAACATGGAGGGGCATTACAGGAATGGCTCTGAAAGTTCAAAGTTTGAGCAAGTGAAATAGAGAAAAAGGTAGGTATGTTTGGTCCAAAATGGATGTATGATGCACCTACCTTTCTCTATTTTCATTAGGAAAAGAGATCCCCAAAGGTAGGATTGACTTTCAACCTTAGGTGAGCAACCCTATTAGAGATCTTGTTGTTTTCCTTATGACACAAAATGGAAAAATGTGATTGAAATGCGCTTTTGGGAGATGAAAATAAAATACCAAATGAACTCAATTATGTGAAGTAAAACTTGAAATGTAGAGTTAAAGCATAATACTAACGTAAACAACAATCAACCAATATATCTGAGAAGGTTAAGATGTTATGTACTTGGCTCCAAAAGTGTCGTAAAACATCCTATTAGGACTCATTTTCCCAAGCAAATATGTCTTTGCATAGGGTTTTAAAAATTCTTTTTGTAGTCCTTTGATATCAGATCTAAGGCTCTAATTTTGCTAGATTTGACTGTCAAAAGGTTGAAAATAAATTTTGTAGGTGAGTTTCCATGTCTTGGCAACTTTGATGATAACTTTGACAACTTTGCAAAATTGCACTGTTGATCCAATTTCAATCCTTCTTCACCTACAAATTTGTACATACAAAGAGAGGAGAAAAATGTTTTTTTTTGGTGAATAGGGGTTTTCCTTGGTCAAACCCCGGTTTGGTAATTAAACCTTGATAATGAAATAATGATAAAATGAAGGAATTGATGAATGAACAATGTTATGTCACAACTCACCAAACCCTTTAATGGCTACCTTTAGAGGACTGAAGTCAACACATCACTCCAAGGATTGAATCTTGCATGAAATGGCTTGATTGGATGCTTGATTTGACACTTGATTTGATGCTTGAAAACTTGAAACCTACATCACAATGTTAGCTCTAAAAACATGCATGAACACACATAAATCTTGACATCATGATAGGATCTTGAATGTTGTTTTAGATGACTGATAAATCTGCTCTCCAATGCTCTTGACAATAATATTTTCTCTTGTAATTGCTCTCTTAAAGTGCTTAGATTCCTTAGGATTTAAATTTGATAAAATAACCTTGTATTTATAGTTGTTTCCTTAATTACCTGACAATTAAACATGACAAGCTAACCTTTGCAATTTGAATTTAGATCATTAAAATGCTGCCAAAAACATATTAAAAATTAGGTCCCGAGACTTAAGGGGGACCTATTCACCCTTGGGCGAATGGGTCCTAGGCCCTAAACCTAGGACAGACATTTTCCAAGATGTGTAATTAAGTGTAGGATTTAATTAAATGTGGGTTCACCTTTTGGAAAACGAAATTAATTAAGCTTGTGAATGCATAATTGGTCCAATTAAAGGATTAATTAAGTCCAATTAATAAAGGAGATGCAAACATAGTGTGAACTTGTAAAGGTGTACATTTTTCTACACTACAACAAGTAACAACAATCAATGAAAGCAAGATGCTAAATGACAGTTTCATTCTAGTGCACAAATATTATAGAAGATCTAGAAGATAAGGCTCAAGAGGACTCAGATACAATACTAGGTTTTAACACTCTTTTTTCTGGTTACTATTTTAGTTGCAATCATTTTGGTCATAAGGCTATGAATTGTAGAAAGGCTTTGGAAAGAAGAAATGAATTTATTAATAGAAATGCATTTGCACTTTTGTATAATTTCAATATTATTTTTCACAAATGCAATAATTTTGGACATATTGCTATAAACTGTAGAAGTAATTTTGTATGTCCTCCCATTCTGGATAGAAAAAGGAGATGAGTTAGAATGATAGAATAAAGAAACATATAAGGTTTGGAAGAAAAAATCAAAGGTGCAAATATCAAAGAAATCCATGGTGGCTCAAACTGCATTGCATGCCCAAAAGGAGAAGAACCTATGGATGATTGACAACAATTGTTCAAGTCACATGACCAGAGACAAAAGAAATTTCATGCACTTAAAGAATTTTGATGGATCATCTATAACCCTTGGTAATGATTGTATTGCTAAGATTATTAGTAAGGGTATTTTGAGTCTTGATGGTGGAAAGAAAAAAAGTCATGATGTTTTGTATGTAGAAGGATTGAAGCACAATCTTTTGAGTGTAAGTCAAATGTGTGATAAAGGCCACATGATTTCATTCAATGCTAAAGGTTGTGAAATCAGAAAGACCAATATTGGAGAGTTAGTTGTAGAAGGGAGTACGACTAACAATGATGTATATCATCTCAGTGAGGTAAACAAGCATAATTGCTTTGCAATACAAAGGGAAGACAACAATTTTAATGATCTTGTGAGAATCAGCTCAAAAGGAATGGTGAGAGACATGCCAAAGATCAAGAAGCCTCAGTCTACTAGTTACAAACCATGTCATGAAGGAAAATAGACAAGGACCAAGTTTCCTACTAAGGAATATTCTGTTGGAGGCTTGTCATTAGAGTTGTCATTGATGTCAACGTCTAGAGTAGATGGGAGATTGCTAAAGATATGGAGTTGTTGGAATGTTTGTGTTGCCATTGATATCTTTGTTGGAGAGTGGTGCATTAGTTTTTTTATGGGTGTCATCTCTAGTATGGTTTTATGACTATGATTGAGGAAGTGTTTGTGGTGTTGAAAAGGTGTTGCAGATGTTATGGTTGTGATGAGGTGTCTATGATGCTACAAATATAGCATAGTCACTTGGTTTCTAAGTGCTTTTGAGAATATTTGAATAAAAGCGAGAACAATGTGATAGAGAGGTGTTTTGTATTTTGCTTCACATTTCTTCAGTCTTGAATTTATGCTTGTGTGATTTGGATATGTTGATCAGAGGTGTTCAGAGGTGCTACATCTAGAGTTTAAGGTTTTGGATTGTATTGCAAAGGAAGTTGTGTTCACTAGCATGTGGACTGTGAATAAGGATGTTTGGGAGAAATGGGATTGCTCTGTATTTCTCCACGTTGAAGTTTCTTATCTTGTGGATTTGGGAATGTGCTTTTATGATCTATATCTATCTTCCCTCAAATAATTTTGTGTTATATTGCTCTGCAAGGTTGAATTCATGAGTTGTAGGTTGTGGTAGTTTGACTGGTTACACAAGATGGTTATGTTCTTCAGTTATATGTTGTTGCAATAGTGTTATTGGATAATATGTTGATGATGGAATACTCCAGAATGTGGTGTGATGTTTTATGTGGTTCATGAGTTAGTGAAGTATGAACTTAATTGTTTAAGGGCATTAATATAGGTTTGGCTGACTTGGTGTATTAGCATTAATTGTGGAGGTTGTTTGTTGTTTTTGGAAGAATGGTGAAGCATGTCGGTGTATATTTGGGTCTTAGCTAACCGATGGCATGGTTTTCCTTCACTTCTTTCCACCATGGAAGTGTTTGGTGCTGACCTATTTTGTAATTGCACATTTGAGGTGCATAGCCGACCTTGGGGAATTTTTTCAAGGTTATGGATAGTATACATTCAAGGTAGAGTGTTGGAGAATAGTGTGTGGTGTGTTGTGGGAAATGTGATCGAGTGTTGTGATGTGAGTGCGAGCTTTGACAACTAAGGCTACTGGAAGTAATGAGAAAAGGTGTTGACATTTTCAATGTAGCTAAAGTTAATGAAGGCAGTGAGCTAAAGCTTGTAAATGGTGGAGTTGTTGTGGTGGAACTTTCTGTTGCTCCGAGATGGAGTTCTCTTTATAACGTTAGTTCCTTTCTTTCTTCTTTCTAATCTGATAGTGAGCCATTGGTAGTGAGCCCTTCTTTCTTTTGAGAAATGAGCCTTCTAGTAGTGAGTCTATTGTATTTGGTGTTGCAATTCATTTATATAGTGAACTAATCCTCACCGTGGTTTTTCCCTTCTTAGGTTTTCCACATAAATCTAGTGTTCTATTGCGCATGGTGTTTGATGTGTTACTATTTCATTTACTTACATTCATGCTAAATCTAATTAAGGGTTTACAGGTTGTGAAGGGTTTAGATGTTAATGAGGGTTTTGATGTTTTAATGTTCAATTGACTCACCCCCCTCTCAATTGTCATGTGCATCTAACAATTGGTATCAGAGCAAGGTTCCTTGGAAGAAGCTTAACCGCTTGAGGTAGATCTAGATGGCACATAGGAAGGAGGCTCCCTTGTTTGATGAGATGAATTATGCATTTTAGAAAACTAAGATGGAAGGTTTCCTTGTTTTCCTAGGGTTTGGAGTTTGGAAGTCAATTGAAGATGGATATACCATTCCTATTAATGGTCTAACAACTGATGATGAGATTAAGGCATATGAGAACAATGAAAAAGCAAGCAATGCTCTTTTGAGTGGTCTTGGTGATTTATAACTTGTGAAGGTTATGGGCTACAAACCTAGTAAAGAAATTTAGAAGTTGGAAAGTATCTATGAAGGAGATGATAAGGTCAAGCAAGCAAAGATGCAGAATTTGAAGACTAAGTTTGAAACCCTAAGGATAATAGAAGAAGAAGATATTGCAAGCTACATGCATCGAGTGGATGAAATTGTCAATTGCATCAATGGCCTTGGTGGAAAACTAGAGGAAAATGAGGTGGTAAAGAAGGTATTAAAAACTCTTCCTAAATCTTATAGTTCTAAAGTTTTTGCTATTGAGGAAGCTCATAATTTAGATCATTATTCTAGAGATTAGTTGTTTGGTGCTTAACTATTTTTGAATTAAGAGGTTTGGTCAAAATGGTCCAAGAAAAGAGACTGCCTTTAAAGCTAGCAAGGCAGACAAGAATGATGAATCATATTTGAATGATCTTGATGAAATAGAAGCAAATTTTGTAAGAATATTGAAAAAGGGCACTAGAAAATATAAAGGTAAGTTACCTTTCAAAATTTTTAATTGTGGAAAGATAGGTCATTATGCTTCAAGATGTCCAACCAAAGTTTCAAATGACAAATCTAAGGATAATAAAAGTAAATATATCAAGAAAAGTTATTATGTTAAGAAGATGCTAGCATATCTGATGATGAATTTGACTATCTGGATGATGAAATGATGAATGCTTGTTCATAGCTCTGAATGTTGGAACTAATTCTACTAACTTTGAAGGATGTATGAAGAAAATTGCCCTCGAAATAGGTCACAACATCAAAGGAACTATGGTGACTGCTTTTCATGCTAGAGAGGAGAAGAATCACTGGACAATTGACAACAGATGCTCAAATCATATGATAGGTGATAAGAGTAAGTTTGTTAAACTTGAGAAGTTTGAAGGTGGTCTTGTTAAGTTTGGTGATGATGCATTTACTAAGATATGTGGAAAAGGTTCAATTAGTTTTGATGGAAAGCATAATATAGATGATGTTCTTTATGTAAAGGGTCTTCGGTATAATCTTCTAAGTGTAGGAAAAATGTTTGGCAAAGGACATAATCTTGTGTTTCAAGATGATGGTTGTGAGATCAAAAAAGGAGGCTCTAGAACTTTGGTTGCTACAAGGACAAGGATAAATGGGAATGTTTATTAGCTCAAAGGTGCTAATGGTATTTGCTTTATGACTCAAATTAATGAAATTTGGCTATGGCATAGAAGAATATGACACATTAATTTTGATAATCTAGTGAGGATCAACTCTACTCAAGTTGTGAGAGATCTGCCAAGAATTACAAAGCCTATCAATGCAGTTTGCAAGGAATGTTAGGTTTGGAAGAAAACAAGAAAGAGATTCAAAATCAAAGAATATTCTATCGCAAGACCTTTGGAGTTAGTGCATACAAACCTATGTGGACCTACAAGAATGGGAAGTTTTCAAGGTGACAGGTATTTCATGTTGTTAATTGATGATTATTCTAGAATTACTTGGGCAACCTTTCTTAAAGAAAAATCAGAAGCTCTAAACAATTTTAAAGAATTTAAAGCTATGGTTGGGAATGGAATATATATGAAAATCAAGTGCTTAAGGCTTGACAGTGGTGGAAAGTTCACCTTCAATGAGTTTAATAATTTTGTGAAGATCATAGAATAAAGAGGCATTTGTCAGCTCCTAGAACTCCTCAACAGAATGGAGTTGTGGAAAGAAAGAATAGGAAAATTCAGGAAGTAACAAGGACAATGATGAAGAAAGAAAATGTATCGGATGTCTATTGGAGAGAAGCTATTCACACTACAATATACATGCTCAACAAAGTACATGTAAGAGTAAACAGTTCAAAGAATCCTTATGAACTATGGTATGGAAGAACTTCTACTGTCAAATATTTCAGTGTTTGGAAGCAAATATTATATCAAGAGAGATGAAAACTTGGGAAAGTTTGATGCAAGGTGAGATGAAGGAATATTCCTCGGATATTCTATAAGAAGCAAGGCTTATCGGTGCTACAACAAGACATTAAAGAAGAGAGTTGAAAGTGCAAGTCTCAAAGTAGATGAAGAACCACGTAAAATATTAGTACTAATAGAAGGATATGAATCAAATGAGTCCTCTTGCAGAGAAGAAGAAAAGGAAGAAGAAAAGGGAAAGGAGATTCAGGTTGAAGAGGAAGAAGCTCTAGAAAGAATTCCTAAGACTCCTAAGTATGTGCAGAAGAATCATTTTGAAGATTGGATCATTGGTGACAAGAGCAAAGGTGTGTTGACAGAAGAACAGGTAAATTTGTGTCTACTTTCCAAGATAGAACCTAAGACAATGATTGATACATGTAAGGATGAGAATTGGACCAAAGCTATGGAAGAAGAATTGATGCAGATTGAGAAGAATTAGGCCTGGGTATTAGTCTCAAGACCAACAAACAAGAATGTAATAGGAACTAAATGGGTATTCTAGAACAAATTGAATGAGAATAGAGAAGTTGTCAAAAATAAGACTAGACTTGTGTGTAAGGGCTACTCACAAGTGGAAGGAATAGATTTTGAGGAGACATTTTCTTTGGTGGCAAGAATGAAGGCCATTAAGATGTTTTTGGCCTTTGTAGCACATAAGGACTTCAAAGTTTATCAGATGGATGTGAAGTATGCATTCTTGAATGGTGAGTTGGCAGAAGAGGTATACATTGAACAATCGAAAGGATTTTAGTTATTGAATAATCCTAATATGGTATGCGGATTGTAGAAGGCATTGTATGGACTCAAGCAAGCTCCTAGAGCTTCGTATGCAAGATTGGATAGGTACTTGTTGCAGAAGGGATTCAATAAAGGTACCACAAATAACAATCTTTATTTTAAATTTGAGAAAGATCAAATCTTGATTGTGGTTGTGTACATTGATGATATAAATTTTGGAGGAAATGAGGCAATGTGCAAGAAGTTTGCAAAAGAGATGCAAAATTTATTTGAGATGTCAATGTTTGGGGAGATGAATTTCTTCCTTGGGCTACAAATCAATCAGAAAAAAAAGGAATATTCATTTCACAATCAAAGTATGTCAAGAAAATGTTGAATAAGTTTGGTATGGAAGACTCTAAACTAGTATGTACACCTATGGTTACTGGTTGCAAGTTGAGCAAGAATGATGAATCTCCTAAGACTTATCAAAGCAAGTACAAATCAATGATTGGTGGACTACTATATCTAACTACCACTAGATCGGATATCATGCATGCAATTTGTCTTGTGGCCAAATTTCAATAAGATTCTAGAGAACCACATGTCGCAGTAGGAAAGAGGATATTCAGATATTTGCAAGGCACTCCGAACTATGGTCTATGGTATCCAAAGGATACTAATTTCTCTTTAAGTGCCTATACAGATGTAGATAGGGTAGGTTGTGTGGATGAAAAAAGAAGTACAAGTGTTCAAGTGCTTTCTTTCTTGGAAGCAAATTGGCTTCTTGGCTAAGAAAAAAGAAGGATTCAATATCTTTATCTATTGTAGAGGCAGAGTATATTGCTGCAACATTTTGCTACACACAAGTGTTGTGGATGAAGCAGACAGTGAAGGATATTAGAATATTTAATATAATGAACCTATTTCCATCTTGTAAGATAATACAAGTGCTATCAATATATCAAAAAATATGGTAATGCATTCAAGGACAAAGCATATCTCAATCCGATATCACTTTCTAAGAAAGAATGTTGCAAAAAATGAAGTAAAGTTGGAGTATGTGTCTATAAAGGATTAAGTTGCATATATTTTCACAAAGGCACTTCCTAACGATACATTTGAGTATCTTTCACATAAGTAGGGGTTATTTCCCCTCCTTTCAACTAGATGCTTAAGATTGTGCATCAGTCTGATGGAGCAATTCAAGATTTATCCTTTTGTTCCAAACTAATAAAGGATAGCTCTTAGGGGGAGCAAGTAGTAGTGTTCTTGATTGGTGTAGTCAAATGAAGCATAACTTGTGCCCCTAAGGAGGAGAAAGCTGAAAAGTAAGAGCAGTAAAGGATGAGCATTGTAGAATGAAGAAATAAATGTGAATGTTATCAAAGGGGGAGAAGAGAAAATAAAATGTGTGTTGCGCTTTTCCATTGATGTCAAAGGGGGAGAATGTTATTGGTTGAAAAACCATAAGTATAAAAGAGTTAACTACTTTTGTAAGAGGGAGTGCTATGTGTATTGATGATTAGAGTTGTTGCTAATGATGGTTTTTTCTTAGGTGTTTACATCAATGACAAACAGGGAGATTATTGGAGGTTTGTCATTAGTGTTGTCATTGATGTCAACCTCTAGAGTAGATGGTAGATTGTTGAAGGTATGAATTTGTTGGAATTTCTATGTTCTCATTGATGTCTTTGTTGGAGAGTTGCATTAGTGTTGTTATGGGTGTCATCTCTAGTACGGTTGTATAACTATAATTGAGGAAGTGTTTGTGGTGTTGAAAAGGTGTTGTAGATGTTATGGTTGTGATGAGAAGGTGTCTGTGATGCTACAGATATAACATAGTCACTTGGTTTCCAAGTGCTTTTGAGAATATTTGAATAAAAGAGAGAACAATGTGATAGAGAGGTGTTTTGTATTTTTCTCTACATTTCTTCATTCTTGAAGTTATTCCTGTGTGATTTGAATATGTTGATCATAGGTGTTCAAAGGTGCTACATCCAAAGTTTAAGGTGTTGGATCGTATTGCAGAGGAAGTTGTGTTCACTAGTGTGTGGACTATGAATAAAATTATCTAGGAGAAATGAGATTGCTTTGCATTTCTCTGTATTTCTTCGTATTGAAGTTTCTTATCTTACGGATTTGGGAACGTGCTCTTATGATCTATATCTATCTTCCCTCAAAGAATTTTGTGTTTTGTTGCTCTGCAAGGTTGAATTCATGAGTTGTAGGTTGTTGTAGTTTGATTGGTTGCATTGGATGGTTGTGTTCTTCAGTTATATGTGGTTACACCATTGTTTTTGGATAATATGTTGATGATGGAATATTCTAGAATGTGGTGCGATGTTTTATGTGGTCCATGAGTTGTTTTCAAACCTGGTGAAGCATGAAGTTAATTGTTTAAGGGCTTTAATACAAGTTTGGATGACCTAGCATGTTAGCGCTAATTATGGAGGTTGTTTTTTGTTTATGGAAGAATGGTGAAGCGTGTCGGTGTATATTTGGGTCCTAGCTAACCCATGGCATGGTCTGCCTTCACTTCTTCCCACCGCAGAAGTGTTTGGTGTCAACCTATTTTGTAATTGCACGTTTGAGGTGCATATTCGACCTTGTGGATGGTATAAATGCAAGGTAGAGTGTTGGAGAATAGTGTGTAGTGTGTTGTGGTGTGAAATGTGATCAAGTGTTGTGATGTGAGTGCGAGCTTTGATGACTAAGGCTACCAGATGCAGTGAATAGAAGGTGTCTACATTTTTAGTGTACCTGAAGTTACTGAAGGTTGCGGATGGTGCAGAGTTGTGGTGGATCTTTCTATTGCTCTGAGATGGATTTCTCTTTGTAATAATTCTTTTCTTTCTTCTTTCTAATTCGGCAATGAACCCTTCTTTCTTTTGGGAAACATGAGTCATCCGACAGTGAGCCTATTGTATTCAATGTTGCAATTCATTTATATAGTGAGCTAATCCTCATCATGGTTTTCTTTTCTTGAGTTTTCCATGTAAATTTGATGTTCTATTGTGCATGGTGTTTGATGTGTTACTGTTTCATTTACTTACATTCATGCTAAATCTAATTAAGGGTTTGAAGGTTGTTAAGGGTTTAAATGTTAATGCTTGGGTTTTTGTGTACAACTGATTCATCCACCCTCTAAGTTGTCCTGTCCATCTAACATATTCTCAACAAAGCCATTGGATTTGATTCATACCGATCTATGCGAACCAATGAGGACAAAAAAATATAAGGTGACTGATATTTTATGATGCTTATTGATGATTATTTTAGAATGACTTGGATTACTTTTCTAAAAGAAAAATCAGAAGCATTTGAGAAGTTTAAAGCTTTTAAGGCTATGGTTGAGAATGAAACTAGAAAAACAATAAAATGTCTGAGATCAGAGGAGGAGAATTTATTTTTGAAAGGTATAATGAATTATGTGAGTTGCATGGGATTCAGGGACAATATTTTTCTCTTATAACTCCTCAATAGAATGGAGTAGCTGAGAGGAAGAACTAGACCATATAGGAGATGGCCAGAACAATGTTGAGTCAAGTAAAGTTGTCAGAAATGTATTGGAGAGAAGCAGTTCAAATCATAGTGTATATTTTGAATAAAGCTCAAATCAGACCAAGGAATGCCATCTTTAGTTAGACATCTCATGATTTTTGGAAGAAAACACTATGATTTGAACTGCTTCTCTCCAACTAAAGACTCGGATGTTGATTGTAAGAATACAATTACAAAGACTTTGACTAGGTATGTTCAGAAGAATCACTCTAAAGATTAGATAATAGAAGATAAGAAGAGTGGGGTTCAAACTCAAAGAATAATTAATAATTAAAATGAACAGGTACACATTGCATTATTATAAAAAATTGAACTAAGATCTTATGTAGCGGCAAGCAAAGAGAAAGGTTGGTTAGATGCTATGGAGGAAATATTGACTTAGATTAAGAGAAATGAAACTTGGGAATTAGTTTTGAGACCCAAAGAAAAAAATGTCATTGGTACAAAATGGGTCTTTAGAAACAAGTTGAATGATGATGGAAAAGTGATCTGGAACAAGACCAAACTTGTATGTAAAGGATATGCTCAAGTTGAAGGAATTGATTTTGAAGAGACATTTACTCTTGTAGCAAGGTTGAAAAGCAATCATAATGTTTTTGGCCTTATCAACATTCAAGAATTTTAAGGTATATCAGATGGATGTGAAGTCTCTATTTCTGAATGGACAATTAGAAGAAGTCTTCATTGAGCAACTAGAAGGATTCCAATGTTCAGATAATTCAGATTTTATGTGTAGATTGAAGAAAGCACTTTATGGACTCAAACAAGCTCCTAGAGCATGGTACTCCAAATTGGATAAATATTTTCATCAACAAAGTTTCAAAAGAGGTAGTGCAGATAGTAATATATACATAAAAACAAAGGGTGATCAATTGTTGATTGTTGTTGTTTATGTTGATGATATTATCTTTAGCAGTAGTAGTGATGTTATGTGCAAAGAGTTTTGGGATGCAATGCAGAGTGAGTTTGAAATGTCAATGTTTGGTGAATTGTCTTTCTTTCTTGGTTTAAAAAATTTTCAATGAGACAAAGGTATTCATTTCTTAGAACAAGTACACAAAAGAAATGTTGAGCAAGTTTAAGATGGAAGAATACAAACCAGTGAGTATACCTATGGTTATTGGGTGTAAATTAAGTAAGGATGATGAATCTTCTCTGGTAAACCATACTTTCTATAAATCAATGATTGGTAGTTTGTTGCATGTGAATGCATCTAGATTGGATATAATGCAAGCAATTAGGATGGTAGCTATATTTTAGGGAGTCCCTAAGGAAACTCATATCAAGGCAATCAAAAGGATATTTAGATATCTGAAGGCTACAACAGATTTTGGTTTATGGTATCCTAAGAGTGAAAACTTCACACAAACTACATACATAAATGTAGGTTGGGAAAGAAGCATAAATGATCAAAAAAGTACAAGTGGTGGAGCCTTCTTTCTTGGTGACAGTCTTGTATCCTAGTTAAGCAAGAAGCGGGATTTAGTATCTTTATCTATAGCAAAAGCATAGTACATTGCAACAGTTTCATGTTGCACTCAGGTATTATGGATGCAGCAGAATTTGAAGAAGATGAAAATAGAGCTTGATGAACCCATTCCCATTCTTTATGACAATACCAGTGCTATAAGCATTTTCAAGAATTTGGTGATGCATTCAAGGAAAAAGAATATTGCAATTAAGTATCATTTTTTGAGAGAGAAGGTTCCAAACAAAGAGGTGAAGTTGGAGTATGTTTAAACCAAGGAGAAAATAGAAGACGTCTTCATGAAACCTCTTCCCAAGGAGACTTTTGAGTATCTCTGGCAGAAGTTGGGAGTTGTTGCTTCCTCCTCTTAAATCAAGAAGAAGCATAGGTTGAGGGGGTGATGGAACTCTCGAAAGAATTACCTCAACCTCTAGCTTTTTTCACATTTTCTAAGCTTTTGAACAATATATTCATGTGCTAGGGCTTTCTATAACCTTGCTTAGGGTTTATGTTATACCAAAACCCTTCTAAAACCCTAGTATTCATGATACCCTTGCACTTTTGTTCTAAAATCATGTTGACCTTTTGTTCTGATTGCCAGTAATTTAAATGACAACTTATGTGCTTTGATTTCATGTATTGACCGATCCCATCAACCTAAGATCACCTGTTGATCTATTACCTTTTAAATATTTGGTTGAAATATTACTCAAAGTCCAATGCCCAAACACCATTATTGATTTAATGTCCCCTTCATTCCTTAGGAATGTCCCTTTTAAAACAACTTTAAGCACATGTTCTCAATTAATCACTTAATTATTTGCACCTCGCCCTTCCTGACCACATGTCACTCCTACAGTGCATCATATACCACCTTCACATCGCATTCTCATTCTTTTAGCGCATAGATAAATTGTGTTGGGTAATCTTAATAAAGGTGGGACATGCATTAACACTGTATTGCAACGTGTTGTCTTAGTGCATCACATTCTTAGGAAAAAGAGCACATAAATAAAATGTGTTGGGCCAAGGTTAGTAACAAAAGGGCATGTGGCGGTATTTCATTGTAGTGTGATGCTTCTTTGCATCACAATTTTATGAAGGAAGCACATAGTGAAAATGCACAAGATGATGGATCATTAGCCTTCAAATATGTGGAAAATTTTAATTGCATCACACTCTCTCTTCAAAGCTTGTTTTCATTCATCAAGTGTAAAACCAAAGTGTGTTGGGCATATTACGTCATAACTAGGACAGGTGTCAAGAAGGGGTTGCATCGCATAGTTATAATATATTGTAGTTTCATATCTCAATGTAAAGAAAAAGTGCACTAAGAAGAGGCCACTAAGATCATGAAACTTGGTGGTATCCTATTGCATTGTAAGAGCTCTTCACATCACATTCTTCAAAATTGAGTGCATAAAGAAAATGCGATAGGTATATAAAGGTGCAAGATCAGGATAGGTGTCAATATCTTGACTCATCGCAAGAGCTCTTCTGAGTGTGTTTTCATATTTCAAGCACATAGGGAATTTGTGCTAAGGCTATAGCCTATGATATGACGACTTGTGTTTGAATACTATTGCAATACTTAAATCCTTCACAACACATTTTTTCTTCAGCAACATGGATATAAAAGGAGAACATGAAAGGATGATGTCACTGTGGATAGATGGATGCATTTCATTGCATTGCATTTTTGGTTCTTCAGTGCATAACCAAAATGTACTCTATTCTAAAGGAAAGGTGAGGACATGTGTCATCCTCAGGATTACAACACATAGGTCCTTCACATCACAATTTCATAAAAGCTCTTTTAAATGGAATTTGCAATGTGTTATAGCCATCGATTTTTTTTTAAAGCATCTAGATCAACGGTCAATATTCAAACTGAAATGACTAGCCAACGAATGATCTATTTCATATGTGTGAGCCATCGTGCCATAATTAAGGCATATCTACCACTTTTCCAAGGTAAATAAAACATTGATTGTTTTATTTTTCACCACAATTGCATCCATATTCAAGTTGTTTAGCAAATGAAGCTCTCAAAAGGAGAATTTCGAGCAAAGAAAACTAGGGTTTCAACAAATTGCTTGGTAAGTGGCCAATTCTATCTAAAATTGTAAAAAAAATCAAAATTATTGAAGGAATTGTATTGAAAAAGGTTTCTAGGATTGTTAGGGTTATTCTTGTAAATTTTTGAAAGAAATTGTAAAACTTTAAGTTTTCAAAGGTATAAATATAAACCCTAGTTGCAATTAAACCCTAAAAATGAGTCAAACAAGTGCAAAAACTAAGGGCCTCAAGAGGTTCATGGAGGAAGACCTCAAGAAGCATCTCTTTGCTTCACAAAAATGGGGAGAGCATGTTCAAGATACGAGATTAGTAACTAATAAATTGTAGGATATGGCTGAAAATATTGGGGATGTTGTCATCCCAATTTATGGTTAGACATTGTTTGAATACACTTACAAGAGGAGTCGGATGTTGAGGCTAGTCTCTAACTTATGGAGTTTGGATTTGGGTAAGTTAGTGGTCCCTAATGTGTTTGTCAACGTGAACTTGTTAAAGGCATTGGCAAGTTGTTATGATGTTGATAACAAAATGATTAGAAGTAGGAAGGGATCACTTTTGCTTAAGATTTGAAGAAGATAAATCATTGAGAGATTTGAGTTCATTGTACAAAGAATATGAGAAAGACAAGCACACTTATAGGGTATTGTGGCTCCCAAAGCATAGAAGAAGGGACACTGATAAAAAAACATGTTAGATTCACTCCTAAGGAGGTGGAACCCTTCAACTATGATGAATTTGAAGATTATTTTGTCAATACTTATTTTTCCCTATGTCAGGTTCTTGGCAAATACTATGATGTAAGAATGTCTATTTTTTATGATGATGTTGGTAGTAGACATTCAACACAAGGATGTGAACAAAAGTTTTGATTTCGCTCCATTTATTGCAAAGGGCATTCACAAGTAATTGACAGCCTTAAAGGACCCCAAGGCCATTCTACATTTCATATGGTATTCATTGCTGTTGCATATGATTATGTTCAGTGGATAGAAGGCATGGAAATAGGTACTGGAATTGAGAACTCATGATGAGAAGGGCAGAAAACTGTTGATTCAGTTATGGACACACATTTAGGACCAACATTGCAACAATTCAAATTTCATCACATTTGAAAATGTTCTTGCACTAAGTATACTAGATAATCTAGGTTGTAAGCTAGAGAGAATAATTTCTATGAATATCATGAAGTTGATGAGGCTATTGTAGTATGATCCTAAAAAGGAGGTTAATAATAACTGGGTAAACTGGTATCTTCATTCCAGTTCTACAATATTCAGAGTATATGGAACCTTAATGCAACCCCATTTCCTACCAATCTATGTTTTTGATAGATTGGTTTTTATGGAAATCATGTGGCAATTGGATGAATCAGACAAGGAAAATTTTAGATTGATGAAAAAGAGATCTTTCATCCCTGGGTATATGAGGTTCTCCCATTTTGTTATAATTGCTAATGAAGGTCTAGAGAAATTTTCCATAGATTTGAACAATCTTGGAATGAAAGTACACCTAGCTAGGAATTGTGACCCTGAGAGGTTTATTAGTAGAGAAAGGGTGGCAAGAGGAAGATCACCATATTATCATCATTTCCATATGTCTGATGATGTAATAAAAAATCTAAAGGATGGTGAAGAAGTGAAGCAAAGAAAAAAGGACTAGACTTTTATAATGCAAATTAAAGAAAAAATAATGCAAGTGAATCTTGCATATGTTAGTCCATTTTCTCAATATACCAATCCTTTAGAAAAGGAAAAGAAGATGTTGGAAAGCTATGAGGATGGATGTTTCCTAAATTTGATGATATTTGCTAAAGAAGAAGCCAAAAAGAAGGAATAGGAGCAACTAGTTCAAATGCAAGCACTACCAACAAAATCATCAGCTCCTGTTGCTTCCATCCAACCCGTGCAAGTTCATGATCAACCTTTGGTTGAATATT
Source organism: Sequoia sempervirens (assembly GCA_007258455.2). NCBI lineage: Eukaryota > Viridiplantae > Streptophyta > Pinopsida > Cupressales > Cupressaceae > Sequoia > Sequoia sempervirens. The sequence goes on from VDFB02271358.1 coordinate 104,126,959, forward strand.
TAGAGCAACTAGAGGATAGGGAGACATTGCAAGAGGGATCTGCTAAGCATATCACTGGAGATGAGGAAGTCAATCAACACTTCCCATCTCCTCAAGTCCATCAAGAAGGAGAAGAGAACATGTTTGAGAATAGGCAAATTACAAAATTTTATGATGAGAACACTATTCTCGATGATGTGAGGTACAAGGGTTGCCATGAATTCATGGATGATGATACTTTTGTTAAAAAAAAAAGAATTCAAGGGGTTCATCATCAATTTTAAGCAAAGTGAATTGAGGTAAAAGATTGAAAAGCCAAAGGAGTTGATCCATCGACACATGAAGAGATTACTCAAAAGGTAATCCAAGAGATGGATTTTGACACATCTAATCACTCTTGTAGAAGGAAGGAAGATGGTGAAAGAAAGTGGCATTCTTCTATTGCTCTTGACACAATAAGAAACCATGATGAATCTTTTAATTTAGTGGAGTAAGTAGATGATGTCCTTTTTGGGTTTTTTTTTAGTCCCAATGTTCATACTTTATCCATTTGGGCAATTTCCCCCACAACTAATAAGCCAAGGGTGATCAGGATAGTGGGGGACATACAAGAAATGTAATCATTAAAAATACTTCTGACAACTCTACCAAACAAGTAGTCAAATTGGTGGTGCATATTACAATGCTTAGTACAGATACTGTTGAGAGAGCTGAAGAATCATATGATGCCTTGTACAAAAAATATGTGAAGTTTCAATGTGAATACAACAAGGTAGTTGCAAGACTACCACCTCCACAACTTGTTGTGCCTCAAATTGAAGCTCCTTCACCTTCATTAGAGAAATTTTTAGCTTAGGATAGAGAGACTACCTTTGAGAATATAAAGGTTGAAGGAAGAGTTGAGGTAAAGTAAGGAGAATGAGAAGAAAACAAACGAGGAAGCAAGAAAAATTGCAATTTATATGATTGATGACCTTTTTAGGTCATAGACTTTCAAGTGATTTGCATAAGATAGAATGAGCATGGATAACCTTTGATGGGCTAAATAAAGCATATGCCAAGCACCAAGATGTCCATAAGAGTTTCCAAGATATGCTGAGTAAACAGAGCCTCAGGGCTAATGCCATAAAAGAGATGATCAAAGTAACAAAATCAAACACAAAAGCCTCAAAGAATTTGCCTCAAATTTTGGAGAGAATTGAGTTACTAGGGGATATATTTGCCTTTCAAATAAAATTAGATATTCAATTTAGAGCAAAATTGAGGGTATGGAGAAAGGTATAATGCCAAAGATAATGGATGAAGCAGAGGATTAATCGATCCTTTGGACAGATGGAAGGCTGAATATTCTAGCATTATTCCCTCATTGTTTGCTTTTATATATAAGGATGGTAAACCTAAATTGGCTCTCCTAAATAATTCTATTGATGACTTATTCAGACTAGAGACCAATTTAGATAGCTTTGCAAAGGGGCTAGAGCAATTACTAATGCCAAGTATCATGCTCATAACAACAAGGTTCAAAATCTCTTGGCATTTAATTGGCCATCTAAGGATGAATACAACACATGGCTTGAAAAGTATGTGGAATAAGCCATTTTCCATCTTTTTTGGTTTCTTTACAAGTGGTGGGGCCTAGTTTTTGTCTTGTACTGCCTAGAATCTCCAAGTATTTTTTAAAGATAAAGAAGGTAGAGAAAAGAGCATCATGTACTTGTACAACCACCTTCGAGCACATTTTTGAATTAACGAAGATATTTTGTGACTGCATGCAATTGCTTGTCTCTAGTGAAGAATGTTCCCTCACGAGGCAGGTGTTCTTATTTTTTTGTTGTGGATTGAATTGTCAAATGTAAAAGTGACACTTGTCCAAGTTCAAAGCTAAATTATCTCCTAAATTGTACTCCTTTTATTTATGAATAAATTGGATAAAGGATCATTTTTCTCATCTCTGCACTTGATTTCTTGTGGTTGAATGTTTCTTGTATGGCTTTCTCTCAAGTAGTGAATTAAATATGTTTATAAGAAATATTGCATGTCTTGAGTGTTTACAAGGATTTGCAAGTAGAATTGGTTGTGAATTTTATAGGGTGGCAGTGTAATGCATTGTTATAAAGCCTGATTGAAACTAGGTGAATTATTGTTATGCAAATTTTAATGTAGAAAAATATACACCTTTACATTTTCACACTATGTTTCCATACCCTTGATTAATTGGACTTAGTTAAGCCTTTAATTAGCCCAATTATGCATTCACAAGCCTAATTAATTTCATTTTTTGAAAGGGGAACCCACATTTTATCAATGCCTACACTTAATTACTCATCTTGGAAAATGTGTCCTAGGTTTAGGGCCTAGGACCCATTGGCGAATGGGTCTCCCTTAAGTCTCGGGATCCATTTTTAAATATGTTTTTGGTGGAATTTTAATGATCTAAATTCAAATTACAAAGGTTGGCTTGTGATGTTTAATTGTCAGTTAATTAAGGAAACACCTACAAATACAAGGTTATTTTGTTTATTCAAATCCTAGAAGAAAGAGAGCACACAATTGCAATTTTCACAAGAGAAAATATTATTGTCAAGAGCATTAAAGAGAAGATTTATCAATCATTTATTGCAACATTCAAGAACCTATCATGATGTCAAGATTTGTGTGTGCATGCATGTTTTTGGAGCTAACATTGTGATGTAGGTTTCAAGTTTCAAACAACAATTCAAGCATCAAGATCCATTATCAATCAAGCCATTTCATGCAAGATCCAATCCTTAGAGAGATGAGTTAGACTTCAGTCCTCTAAAGGAAACCATTAAGGTTTTGGTGAGGTGCAACAAGCTTCGTTCATTCATCGTTTCCTTCATTTTATCATTATTTCATTATCAAGGTTTAATTACCAAACTAGGGTTTGACCAAGGAAAACTCTTATCCACCAAAAATATACATTTTTCTCCTCTCTTTGTATATGCAAATTTGTAGCTGAAGGATTAAAATTAGATCAAAAGTGCAATTTTGCAAAGTTGTCAAAGTTGTCAAGACATGGAAAGTCACCTACAAAATTTATTTTTGGCCTTCCGACAATCAAACCTAGAGAAATCAAAGCCTTAGATCTGAAATCAGAGGATTGCAAAAAGAATTTCAAAACCCTATACAAAGACCCATTCGCTTGGGTGAATGAGTCCTAGCAAGACACTTTGCGACACTTTTGCAACCAGGTAAACACTATTCTAACATTTTCAAATCTGCTGGTTTATTATTGTTTTTGATAGTGTTATCATAATACTTCACATTCCAAGTGGTAGATCTCATAGATTTGATTGTTAATGCACTTTTATTCTTCTCCCAAAACTATTGTTTAGTCATTTTTGTCACTTTTTTGTCATGAGGAAGTCAAGGTAGCATAGTGTCGAAAAACCTAGGGTTGACTCACCTTAAGGGTTTTAAGTCAATTCTAATAATTTGTGGCACTATCCCTCTTCCTAATGAACATGGAAAAGGTGGATTTGTGATTAGGTGGACACCCCCTTTTGCTTTAGGCATAGGCCCTTCATTGCATTTCTCATTTTTAGGTATCCATCTTATCCCCCTCCTTTTTCATATGTTTCACAAACCTTCATTTATATGTCTTGATTATATTGCCTAGGTTTACGGCACTAGTTTGTTTGAATTGTGTTTGAATATAGCTCCATGGTCATAAATTTCAAGAAAATTCCCTTACTGCAATAATTTATTTTCATGCTCTCAAAGCACTAAATACATAAAAAGCTCAAGGATCTAGCCCACCATAGTGTTTTATCTATAATTCTTGGCTTCATCTTTTTCTACATTTTAGTTTTGCTCAAATTTGTTGGAATTGGATTCAAAATAAACTACATTGGTATTCTCCCCTATCTAACACCATATTGAAATTATTTCAAAGTTGGTCATTTCTATATAAAGGATCTCTCTTTGATGCCTTATAGATGGTGATTCCTACATTACTAGTTTATATATGGTTGGAACATAATAGAAGGATTTTTAGAAATATAATTTTAGATATGAAAACTTTCTTCAATAAGTTAGAAAGGAATATATCTGAAGTGGCAATGTTAGATGTTTTCAAGAAATCAAATTTAAATAACACATTCTCAAGTTGGGATATTGAAGTGTTAAAGCTTTGGTCTCTCCTCAAGGTTCCAAATCAGGGTGCATATTCTAATGTCAAGAAAGTTGACAAAAGCATAATCAAATGGTCTTCTCCACCTCCAAATTTTGTGAAACTAAATTATGATGGAACATCTAAAGGAAACCCAGGTATATCAAGGATAGGATGAGTCATTCGTAATGACAAAGGAGAACTCGTAAAAGGATTGTCCTTGAAGTTACCTATGGGTACTAATAATGTTGTAGAGGCACATTGTTAGAAATTAGGATCTTAGGATACTAATCATTATAAACAAGATATAAAATAATAATACAAACATAGATTTTACACATTACATAAGATATACATGGGAAAACCCTTTCGGATAAAAAACTCCATAAAGCATCATTTTTTTAAAACACTTACAATGTAATGGTCTATTATAACATAGACCGAACCTCGGGAACACTTCTCCATACTTCCACATGGCCAATAATACCTCATGTGCATAGTGATATATTTCACAATATAATCTCCAAATTCCACATATTTCAAATGAGAGAGAACCTCCCTAAATATAGGAGGAAAGGTGATATAATACTTGAAAGGGTATTAGTCACACCTATTCAACAACCCTCATTCATAAATAATCAATAATCTAATTATTTAGACTATAATTATTTCAAATGGGATATGCTTAATAAGCATATAATATATAAGGTTTTATAACCTTATATTAGAACAATATATAAATGTTATAAGGGTAATGACCCCTAATAACATTATGTTCTAACACACATGGTATGTTAGCAGGAGTTAAGATGGAACACAAAATGCTAATTAAAAATATTCACATTGAAGGAGATTCATTAAATATTATTAATACTTGCAGAAATAGAAAAACAAACAATTGGACCATTTTATACATTTTGAGACCAGTTTGGGAACTTCTTGATGGATTTGTATCAGTAACAAGTTCACTTTGCTATAGGGAAGCTAACTCAGCAATAGATGCTTTAGCAAATCATTCTTGTAAAATGGAGTAGAATTCCTTCAAATTTGTTCATCCAATTTTCTTAATTTGGAGGACTTCACGCAAATCATCTGCAAAGAAGGCCAAGAAAAGTAATATTTTATGCTAATATTTTTTGTTTTGTGCAAGGACAGTTCCGCTCCTTTGTACTTTTCTAAGATCTTATGGCAGATTACAATGAAGACAGTTTGAGGTGATGTTAGCAAGCAGAATCAAGTTGACATGATGAGGTGGTTTTATCCTTCACAAGTTGCAAGAATTTTCCTGTCTAATGCCATGGACATGTTACAATCTTATGCTTTGGTTACAGAGTTGGGTGTCATGCCCAAAATTTTCGCTAGAAAAGCCCAACAATTTTTTTTTTAAAGACAATAATTAAGCTAGTTCTAAGGGCTTGAGACATAATGCTAACAGGAGTATGAGTTGTATACCTACGAGAAGTTGCTTCTAATCTAAGTGTAATAGTTATCTATATAAATTTATTAATTATAATTCACTCAAGATAATAGCATTCTTACTTAATCTTAATTAAATTTTGATCATACTATTATTATTATTTTTTTATACTAACCTAATAACCAAATTTAATCAAAGACTTAAGAGTGACATCATGATTATTAACTCAATAAACCCAAGATAAAATCATTATGAAACCACATTTTCAACACTAATGATAATATTATACTTGACCATTAATCCTCAATAAACTTGTCATTAATAAACCCACAATTGAGTCCTCATTTATACATTATTATCACTATTCATCTATTGATAATAGTATTAACCTCTTTATTGATAATACCAACAATTATTCCTTAATGATAATGGAATTATTATCTCATTGATCCTTTATATGTTAATATAATAATAATTATTGTTTTTATATATTTATTTATGCTTAAGTCTTGATAATAATATTATTACTCAAATAACACCAATAATAAATTTATATTATATCAATATTTCAAACATTGGTAGATGTGAACATGTCATGCCGACATTTTAATGTGGTTCTAACACAAATGCCACCAATTTTTTTTGTTTAACCATAGGTTCACAACCTTACATGCTCCCAACAAGCCACCATTGTGTAGTCTAACTACTAAGGTTTAACAATACTTGACATGATTAAGTTGTTTGACGTGCCATGCATAATTTGATTAGTTGTAGGTTTCTATTGGATGACTCCCTTAGTCATGTTTTATTTGATAGATGAATTTAAACTCTACGTTTGTCCTAAGTAAATAATGTTGTTAATAGGATCTTGCTAATAATTATTAATCTTTGTACTTGATTTTTGTAAGATACCATTGTTTTTGATAAAATAAGCAACATTTTCAAGGTGTTGTACCCTTTACACAGGAAGCCCAAAGGGCCAAAAGGAAGCTAGTTCTGTAACGCCCCATCATGCGAACCCCATAGGACAACTAAAGCAACAAATACCGCACAATTTTTTTTTTTTAAAGTAAAACTAACATGCATGAGATGCACAAAAAGTTATGACATGAAAATTCATTTAACAAACCCAATATCATTTACGTCCCTTGGGGTACATGAGGATACATTACGAAACTTAATTCCATATATCAATGATAAAGAATGAAAACCAAATTTAATCCATGACAAAGCATACATATAAAACCATCAATAAGAACCATTCACTTAAATAAATACAACACTTTGAATAACATCTGATATGGAACCGTATCCACACAAGGTTTACCAATGACAAAATATTACATCACATCCTTTTTATTACTTTACACTGTTCAAGTTTTACAATGATACAAACATGTTTCCCAACATGGGAGGGAACCACATGACAAGATAGAATGATACAACTCTGGAGTCGCCGCAACAGCACCAATCCGCACCTCTCGATCCTTGACTGGGGACCCAATGGGGTGCTTAGCACGTTCCACCCGACCACGTGGGTCTGAAGACTCACCCCCCATGCTAAGGAGCTGACAAGAAAGAAATCTCAACCAAGAACATCCAAACAAGGAACCACAAGACTCAACGTCATACAAAAGTATCATAAAACTCAAGGGTTACAATGACATAATCAACATCATTCATGAGCCCACATAACAACTTAAAGTCATAAATCTCATCACATTAAACAAAGCAATAACCAGTAAACAAGAACCAAAGGAGGATCATGAAACATTTCCAAATCAAACTGAAATAATAAACAGAATACAATTCCAGAGGCAATAAGGAAACAAGGCAAATGGGTGACAAGTGGAGAGTGTCATCACATAGCTCTCATGGGATCTCCTGGCTCTTCCTCCAACTTGAGGCGCCGACACCCATCTATGGATCTCCTGGCTCTTCCTCCTACATGAGGCGCCGACACCATAGGGTAACTCATGCGGACACGATTCCAGAGGCAACAAGAAAATACAAGGCACAAGGGTGTCTAGTGGAGAGTGTCATCACATAGCTCTCATGGGATCTCCTGGCTCTTCCTCCTACATGAGGCGCCGACACCCATCTATGGATCTCCTGGCTCTTCCTCCTACTTGAGGCGCCGGCACCATAGGGTAGCTCATGCGGAGCCAATAACCTCTCATGGGGACAAGGTTACGACTTTGCCAACCACGGCCTTCTCAGTCTATCATTAGTCTATGATAGCCCTAATGCATAGACGAGGCATCTAATATTTATTATCTTGTGTGTTTTACTACCCATCCCCCTAAATTCTATTTTTAGGTTATCACTTGTTTAACTACTCTTACGTGGGTTCTCCTGTGCACTTCCTCTTACCCGAGGCGTCGGCCCCCACGAAGAGACACTCTCCCTAGAGACCCAACAAACATCAAACCAAAATCCAAGGGTTGTACAATATAACAAGAACATTAGATCACAACAGAGAAACAAGCGAGGCATTACCCATCTCACTATAACCACATAATCAAAGTCTCAACAATTCACGTACAACCCTTTCAAAATCATGATTCCAATCAACTTTGCCACAATAAGAGAAAAATGGAGGATAAAACATCATTCACAAATATCTCATGCCTCTGGAAGTCTAAGAAAAGAACGGCTACTCAAAAATCCCACAACAAGAGTAAGTCAACGATACGGGGTTTCAAGCCAATTTCAACACCAATCAATGAATAAAAGTTCCTCAAATCAAAATAACTAAGAGGGTCATACACATCAGAACATTCAAGACTTCAAGATATACAAAAGAATCCCAAATAAAAATCAACTCAAGGGAAAGTCACGTCAAAAACATCAAATCATATATTAATCACATGAACAAGCAATTACAACTTCCATGAACTTCACTTTTCCAAGCAACTTCCCATTATCAATCAAACAATAAGACATTCCTTCCACATATAAACTACTAAGTAATCTCCAATAACACAAAGTGTTCTAAGTTAGATAATCTATCAATTTCTCATTGCCTTACTCATATAAAAGACTATAAATAATTAACAGACTACTTTTTGCTAATCCACAAAGAGTGATAACATTATACTAGCATTTAAGGCTTCCTTTATATCTTATCTATTCCATTATTGAGGCATCATTTAAAACCAACTGAAGAAAACGTAGAGATATTTTAATATCCATCTCACTACACATTTATCACAATAATGACTCCATTTCCCTACACCTACTTGCATATAACATTCGAGCTCTACTGCTTTGGAACACAACTTTCACATGATTCACCTAAAGTCACAAGACACCATGATTCTAAGAACTACCAAAGTGACATTTATTCCAAAAATAATTCCCAAGAAGACATCCCTTAATTCAACCACTAAATTCCATGGATTATTTACCACCCACAACTTACATTTGCAAGTAGTTAAAGTAACACTATTATAACTACCAAATTTTTACAAATCAATTATTAATTAATATAACTATAGTCAATATCCACTTACTGATAGATCAACAGAGATAAATTTAAGCCCTTGAATAGTTCCTCTAATTCATGGACATTAACAAATGTCAAAAATCCTAGTACAAATTTTAAACTTAATTACTTGGTCTTTACGACACTCTCAAATATTGTCTAAATGAATATACTATGTTATAAGATTATCATGTAATCTACATTAATGGTATCCCTATATCATGATCTATGTTAAGCCTTTCACTACCAAGTATACATGTATAAAGAAATACCAAGTTACAACTTAAATACCACTTCATATTAGAATTCTTCATTAGATTCCTTAGACTACTCACAGAAACAACTGACAGACAGTTGTCGAACCACAGACGAGGACTAAACAACCCCAGAATCTGAGGGGACTAATTTGACTCCCTTAACCCTAGGCCGCGAAGTTGCGACAGATCAAGGGAGTCCCTTCTTTCTGAGCAAAACATACCAGGAAGACTCGATAGGTACCATTGTTATCTAAACTTGATCAACTTGTTTCAAGTGTAGAATAGATGACTCTATTTAGTTGATTTTAAATGAACAGATATTAAGGTTATAATCTTGATGACAATAACACCCTTTTGCTTAAATAATAATAACCTAAGATCACATTATACATTGAATCATTAAAGACTAAATCTTAAGTTTCCTTTGCCTTTAATTTTATATATATATATATACACTTTTATTAATTAATTTAAGATATAATTTGATGCAAATCTCAAGGTGAGATAACACATTCCTCCTCACGATTTTAATTCAAATGGAACTTGTTTCATTTGACATCTTCCACTTGATAGAATACCACTAGACCACACTTACACGTTTACCTAAACTATTTAAAAAAAATCAACTTAACTATCTTGATATTACATTTACTAATCCTGAATAAGGCCTCTTTATTTAACCCCATTTAGACAATTGACTTAGTAATTGTGATAGTTTTCACCATCCTCTTTTATTTTTATACCATGGAGTTAATTCAAACTAGGATAATTTGATAATTGTTTACCTCATTTTCATTAAATTAAATAATTGATTTTGCAAAGCTCTAGTTCTTAAGTAAACCCTTTTAGCTTTATACACCTTCAAGGAATCAAATTTAACCCAGGAAACCTCTCTTAACTTATTCCTAAATTTTAAGGTCGCTTTAAATAATCCCATTTGATCCCAATCTAGATCCCCTTTTATAACCTTAATTATAAATTTATCACTTATACCAATTTATTATTATACATAATTTTAATGAAGTTTTTGATTTATTATTTTATTTTTATTTTTATTGGCAATATCAATTGCTTATTTAAATTGATAATCCTCTTTTGTCTAAACAAGATATATTTAAACAAGGTGAAATAATTTGTTAAACCCATTTTAAATAGTAATATTTTATTCAATATTAAACCATTCAACATAATTTTATATATTTAAGTTTCTTCAATTGAATAAAATATTATAAAATAGTTTTATTCCATATCTTATGATTTTTCTAAAAATTAACCCATGAATAGTTATTATAATAAAGCAAATTTAAAACAACTCCCACTTTTCCATTTAGCAAGACTTTAAATGATGATATTTTAAAGATTAAAATTAGGTGGTGATATCAATTTCCTTAAATATTTAATTACAACTCATGTTTCCCTATTTATTGAAAAAGACGCGTTAAATAAAATTTTAATTTAAATAAAAAGTGAGTAGTTGAGCATTCAATCTCATCCATTGAATGAGATTAAATCTCCACCTTTGAATCTTAGGGTTACATGAGGAAGCCCTAATCCACAAGGATGGCTTGATAAAGACTTTCTTTCCATTCCACTATTTTCATTTGGTTACAGGTTTGAAGAGAAGATGAATATTGAAGAGAGGATAATAGTTTGTTTCCATGCTTGAAATATCCATGGTCTCTAGAAGGTTGTATCTTCCTTTCAAATCTATTAGCAATTTTTTTTTCATTTGCTTACTATTTTGTTTCTTGTAGTGCTGCCTAATGTTTTATTTTGAAAAACCCTTTTTGTTTCTCCAATTTACAGTCGGATATAACAGGGTCTTGTTTATATATTAGGTTGCAGGTTTAGATTTAGTTATTTTGTGGCAGACATTATCTTTGTGCTACAAGAACAGTGGAAAGATAAATTTCTTTGTTGTTTGATAGCATAACCAGATATTTATATAGCACATTCTATTTGATTTTGGATCTATGCACAGGAGGATACATACATCCATTTTATTTTCTAACTCTGTGGACAGTAACTGTATTTGATAGTAGATGGTAGCTGGTTTATTATTTCCATCCTTTTATTTAACTACCCTGTTGTCTTCAATAGCATAACTTCATTACTTTAAGTTTGCTCTTGTTGTGTGCTTAAAATTTTATTTTATTCGCTGCTATTGCAAACTTATTTATTTATTTTTTTCATGTATAATTTTGAATTCTCAGGGTTTGACACCAGCAAAGAATATTGATTTACCAATAGCAGTCACTGCTTTGTTTTCTTTTTTTTCATATATTTATATTTTCTTTTCAATCATTTACAAACTGAAATTTTATTTATCTTTTTATGCTGCAGCAATCAGATTGCGCGTGACAAAAGAAAACAAAAAAAATAAAATATAAATTTGTATACTGGGGCGCAGACCCCTTTGCCTTAATTTGTTTTTTAAATTTTATTTATTTATATATATATTTTTAAAATGATTTTGCTTTTTAAAGTTTATATGCATAAAGACACTTATAACCTAAAATTTTCAATATTTAAGTTTTAAACTTTTAAAGTATATTCTGGAATATTGAGGTTTTTAAAAAAGAAAATAAACCTAATGAAAAAAGATTAATGAAGTAAGGTAACTCTATTTATTTTCTTATACAATTGATCATTTAAATTTGGTTAAGAAATTTAAAGTGTTTTAAAGCATATTTATATCTATTCTACATGAGTTTATGTTTTCTCCAACTCTATTTTAAATGTCAAAGAAGAAATTCATTCTTGGAAATACTCATATAATGAGATCAACCTTTTTCTTGTACCACATAAATTTAGGCCCCTTTTTTTAACATAATACACCACTAAAATGACACATTTCTCCTCTTCATAAAAGTCCATCTACATCTCAAAATAAGAAGTTACAAGTACTATACTTTTACCATAAGAGTCTTGCATAACAATTAGCTCTCAATATTTTCTCCAAGGAAAAATCTAAGAAATATAAGTAGATAAGAATCCAATAATAGGAACATACTCTTCCATATTATTTTCTTTCCTTTACAACAAGATGATTAGCTTTCAACATTACACACAATATTTAGAAATAAAAGGAGCAACATGCCAATAAATAGATTTTCTTTGCTACAAATAATATTGATAAACAATGAATTTACATGCCATTGCACAAGACTAATCTATTACAAATAATGTTGGAAAACTAATATTTACATGCCAATGAAATATACCTTGCTCTCCACCCAACCATAATGGCATTATGAAGCTTCATGGACTCTAGCCATACCCCCGAGCAAGCACTAAAAGATTACCGAATGATCTTGGTATGAAAACCACAAATAACTTATTCAACATATACAAATACATTCATTTTCAAAGAACCATTCTAACTTAAAAACTTGCATATCACTTATTTTATCAACTAAAAACAATTAGAGGAAATAGGACTTAGCTTTCTCCATGTTGCTCTATTTGAATCCTTCACTTTTCTCTTTTCTACATAGCTCTCAAGCTTTCCTCTCCAATCCCCAAGTATGAAAACCCCAAAAAGAAAATGCACTCTTCAAACTCTCATAAAATGACTAAGTTCTCCAAAGGGAGAAGTGGGTAATACCCCACTCATTCTTCCTCTCTAAAATATATAGAAGTTTCAACTTGCAACTTTTAGGTGGGAAGGTGTGAAGTGTACCTACCTCCATCAATGAGAGTTTTTTCTTTATTAATGAGTAAACAAGCACTTGGACAGTGCCTCCATCTTTTCATTTCATCTTCTCCTCAAAACTCGTCACCCTTCATTATGAGGATTTTTCAAGAGTTAAATCATGTCCTTGGGGCACTAGTATATGCCCACTTGACCCCTACGACTATGGTATAGACCCTAGGGGGTTTCTTTTTGCACCCCAACCAAGGAAATTGACCAACAACCCTATTTTAAGACCCACTTAAGGTTCCATCCGAATTTCACACTTGGATAAAAGGGTTTCTAAACCTTAACCCCAACTTACATCTCTCATGACACACAATTAAATACCCTTGCAACCCAAAAGAATAAACACAATAACTCTATTTTCTTCTAAGCTCCCAAAATAAGGAAATCAAATACATAACCACAAGAGGATGCCTTTCAATTTGTTCTCATTGGTTTTCCCTTCTCGTATTGGCACCTGTTCTTTCCTGCACATTACCAATGAAATCATAAGCAACAATCACATGTCACATTAATTTGGTAGTTGAAATAAGGTTTAATTGTACAACAATTTCATTAAAATTCTAATTTGTATTCATAGTTTACAAGTGCTGAATACCTTCATGGGAATGATAATTAAACATGTCAAAATGAAATACAAGCACATTGTCACACAATCACACTATGCATTGTCTGAAATATATCTAAGCATCTATTTAGAAGAATATATAACAAAAATTAAGATTGTATTATCCACATGCGAAGCGGGGTCTTACATTGGCAGTTAACTATGTTTGAGAAGAGTTCTTTTTCTGTGACACATTAAATGTAGCCATCTAGGGCTATGACCTACATGAGGGGAAAGATTTGGTGGGAGGTTTATTTAGGTGTAAGGATTTTCTTAAAAAAAATAGTTTCTTATGTGTATATACAACTCTCAAAATATCTTTGTTGAAAAAAGATGATTATGAGCTTAATGAGGCTTTAAATGCAAATCAACTACAGCTAGGCAGAGGTTTATGTGGTAAGGTCATAGCAAAATATGAAGTATTTCTCTTTCTTATTACTCATCAGAAGTACTCTCCAATCTGCCCATATAATTTGCTTCAATAAGAAGCAGAAGAAAATGGAGATGAGGGACAAGCTTCGAACTTAGAGGCAACCATGGAAGAAAATTGAAGGTGATAGGTTATTTTCTAATATTTTGTCTATGACTGTATTATAATGTGCAGGGTATCATGAATCTCCAATGCAATAGTAAAGTTTCCAATTTTTGATAGTTTTTAAGTTTCTGTATAATCCTCTAGCATTTAGGCATAAAGGATGTTAGTACTATCTAGTTTTTGTATCTACTAGTAGTTTAAAGGGAGGATTTTTTCCCTCATTTTCATATGTAATCAACATTTTAGTCAAGTAGGTTTCAAGGAGAAACAATGGTTTTTGGGTTTTTAGTATTTACTTTTTGGATAGAAGGATGATTATATTCCCCTCTTTTAGTTGTATTAGAAATCATATGAATTTAATTTTTCTATTATATTAATATAAAATAGTTCAAGCCTATGGCCTTTTATGGAAAAAAAGGTATCTAATGTTCTTAGGCCAAAAATCTTCATTATGGGTCTAAATTTAAGATTTATCATCATTTCAACAAATAATTGACATCTTCTAGTTTCATTTGACTTTTCAAAAAATTATTTCCAAATTTTATTTATATTTCTTCACCAAGTACAGTTGGGAATATTATAAACCATTGGTTTTAAAATATTCTCATCAATATCAATTAAAAAAAATAGGCTTTCTATGCAAAATTCTAGGAGGTTGTAATACCCCTCCGTTTTGCGTTCTGGCTGGACAGTGTGTTCGTGTTTGCTTTGATGTGTTTTTTGGTTATTGAGATGCTGTATCATGTGTGTGTGATTTGATTGATAATTATAGAGCAATAGTTTATTGGTGTGATGTGATGTATCTTATCTAATGCTTTATTTAACATGTTTTAAATTGGTGTAAGGATGATTAGTTATTGTAACATGTTATTGCGTGAGATATTTGTTATGATGGAACTGTCAGTCTATGATGAGTGTATTGGTGGAGGGGACGGGATTGTATCACTCGCTTGCGAGCGCCCTACGATTCTGAGATTTTCCCCTTCACGGTGTGTGTTATTAGATCATATATATGCATGTTTGATATGCTTTTTGTTCGCAGGTTGATAGGTACAAAACATCGACTCCACCTGATTTTCAGGTTGAGCGTGTCCATTTACCAACAGTAATCGATTGGGAGATAGTAGCTAGGTTTTCTATGCCAAGTCGTCACCCTAGTCATATTTTGTCATCAGTTTGTCGTCGAGTTTGGCAGTGTTGATTTGGTTCTTTCCTCCCTGGTTAGCTATTTCAATTCATATTTCAAAGGCTATTAAATGGTGGGTTTGGTTAAAAGTGATGATTTAACATATCTAGTTTCAATGTTGAATATTATTTTATTTCATTGATTATTTTGGGTTAATTAATAAAATCATTTTTAGTTTATTGGTTAACTAGGCCAATGGTCATAAATTAAATGAAATGGTTGTTTCAACATTATTGTATAATAGGATTCAAATTTAAATGGAAGTGAAAATCATGTTTTATATTTAAGTTAAATTTAGAATAAAAATAGAAATGAGGATTATATTTCACCTTTTGAATTTTTGAATAAAACCTATTCTTGCAACTTTGATATTTTTGTTTTTTAAATAAAAACATGAAATTTCGAAATGCATGAAATATAAATTTTGAAAGCAAATTGTTTTAAAATTTAAAAATAGAAAATATCCTCCAAAAGCCCAATAAATTTAGTGGGTGGGATATTTTAGGGGTTTGACCAAATTTGGGGAAGCTCTTGGAAAAGAAATGAAATTTCATTTGTTATTCAATTTTTGATTTTGGTGGAGAGTTTGTTTTGTTGCGGCTGAATTTGGAGTTGAAGAGGAGATTGGAATCACCATTGTTGGAGTCTTCAAACTTGGGGAGAAAACACCAGGTTCATTCTTTGCTTTCTTCTATTTTCTTGTTTCAATTTGGAAGAGTTTTAAATCTGGAAATGTTGTTTTTATTCAATGAAAAACTCATGAAAAATGATTCCAAAACTTGCAAATTTGTTGTTGGATTTATGAGAGAAAACCCAAAACAAGAATTTATCACAATGGAAATTAGAAAGAAAACCCACAAAAATCTTCATTTCAAATTTGATATTCTCAACCCTTGTTGTGTTGCAAATTTAATTCTGTTATGGCAAAAAAATTTGTTCTTCTTTTGTTCAAGTTTGAGTTGGAAATGAAAATCTTTGCATATATTTGTAAATATACCTGTACATATATATTCATACATAAATTTACAAATATGTTTGGTTTAAAGCCTTTTTCAAAAAAAATTTTGTTTTCAAAATATATTGCACAGGAAATTTCTTCCTGTAACAAGGTATGCCCTGTTTTATTTCTGTGTATGACTGTTTTTTTTTTAGAAAAGATTTAATAAAATAAAATGTTGTATAAAAAAAAAATTATATTAAAATTATGGTGGAGGGGAAGGCCGCAGCCCTGCACACCGTCCCTCCCCCACGGCACCATTAGGGAGGCGTTGCTCCCACGCAGCACCCCCCATTGGGAGGCGCTGTGTGGAAGCAGCGCTGCTGCCTACAGGCAGTGGCGCTGCCCACACAACACCCCTCGTATGGGGGAGGCTGCGTAGCAGCCTAGCCACTCCCATGTGGGAGGGGCCTGCACCCATATGAGGGTGTTGCTTTTTTTTAAGTTAAAATTTAATTTCATTTTTTTTTAATATTATTTAATATTTTATATATTATATAATAATATATATATTATATATGTATTATATATATAATATATATATGTTATATGTATATATATAATATTATTTTAATATTTAAATAATATTTATGTTATAATAGTTTATTTATATATATATTATATATATATACTTATGTAAATATATCATACACATTTAGTGTGTATATATATATAATGTATATATGTATATTTTATATATTTTAAATAAATTATTCTATTGTGATGAATTGTTTAATTTTCAATGAGATTAGAAATTTAAATATTTATATATAAAATATATATATGCACCAAGTATATATTTTATGTATATATATTTCGTTTTAATTGTACTCATGTATAGATAAAATTTAGTTGCTCAATTTATTCGAGGTTGAAATAAAGACTGAATTATTTTAATTAAATGTTTTATTTATCAAGTGATTTTGATTATGGAATATAATTGCAAAACTTGGAGTAAATGATTGGTGTTTAAATACTTCAACGTCGTGAAATGAATTGAGTATAGTTAATTGGATAAATGTAAGTAAAGGATACTGAGATTGATTGGATTTGGGAAATCCTAACAAAAGTTATTTAGTTGCCTGGAATGCTTCTTGAATGACGTTTTCTTTCATTCTCGGTGTTGGGCAATGAAGATATTGTTTATGTGAGTTTTGATTTAAAACTAGTGCTATTGTATTTTGGAAATTAAGGTTAGTGCAATGATTAAATAATTGTTAAAGGTTAGGGTTGTTTGATTTAATGGAATCTTGAAGTTCTTGTAAATGATTTGTTAAATGTGAGAATTATGTACGTAGTTAAGTTATATGGATTATAATTAGGAGCAAAATTGATTATATTTAATATGTGTAAAGAAAAGGGTTATTTTATTATGATGTTATTATAATGGGTAGAATGTTATTTAAAAGTTCTATATTCTATTACCTTAAATGGTGAATAGGGAATGTTGTTTTCTAGATTGCAAGGAATAGATAAGGTTCATAAAAATTATATGGTTTAGAACTTATATGAATAGAAAAAAAGATTAAGTATATGATGTATATATGTACTTTGGTTCCTGTTTGATGAGAAAAGATGGTTATGTCAAAATACATGTTTAGTTATTTAAAAAACGTGTATTTTTACGATTGTTGATTTAAGCGAATTCTTGTTGGTATTGTATGGGTAATATTGTTATGATTGTAAATTTATGAGTGTACTTTGGTAGTTCTGAGTTTTGTTTCCAGAGGCTAGGGATCTAGTGGATTGAGTTGTTTATTCTATTTGGAGTTGCTTGTTATGTAAGTCTTCCAGAAGGGGTTCAACTTTTGGGGTTGCGTTACTATGTTAGTCAACCGTTGTATTGCCTTGGGTAGGGCGTTTGGTTGTATCATGTGGTTTTACCCGGTTTTCACGAACGGGGATGGTTTGTGCCTCCATTGTATTAGGAGTGGTTTATGTGGTTTGTGCCTCCTTTGGAAGGAGTGGAGTATGTCTTTTGTTGCCTCCAGTTTTTGGAGAGGGTTTTGACCTTTGTTGCCTCCAGTGTTTGGAGAGAGTTTTGACTTTTGTTGCCTCCTGTGTTGGAGTGGATTTTCATTTTATGTTCCTCCTAGAGTTGGAGTGGTTTTATCGTATTGGTATGCACTTGGGATTTCCTTGGTGATTGGGTTTGTTTGGTATGTTTTCAAGTAGAAGAGTGGCTTCTGTTAGGGGCCAAAGCCCAAAAAGGTAAACTGGGAAACCTTCAAAAGTGGTTTAATCAAGTGATAACTAAATTAATGTACTTAGAAGTAGGATAGTTTTTCACACTAATTAAGATAATTGAGTCTCGCTCATGGATGCAAGGGCTTGTATAGACTTGGGATGAGATGGGAAGGCCTGGAATGGCAAGATCATCTATCTTGTCCTTACGAGAGGTATTTGATTCCACATGAGTGGGTATGGGTGTCGATATTCGGTAGAGGCTACCAGGATAACCCATGGTGGGGGTTGGAGCCTAGGAAGATTCCTAGAGGAGATCCCATGACGAGTTGTGTGATGACACTCTTTCTACGACAACAATTGGTATTTGGT
The DNA here is from genome assembly GCA_007258455.2 of Sequoia sempervirens. Lineage (NCBI taxonomy): Eukaryota > Viridiplantae > Streptophyta > Pinopsida > Cupressales > Cupressaceae > Sequoia > Sequoia sempervirens. Next base: position 104,145,812 of record VDFB02271358.1, read on the forward strand.
TTTATGTGTATGGTCTTCTTATCATACTCGATCTATTTTATTTCTCGAAGCAATGTGACCTATGTCAGTGATGTTGGAGTTGTTCTTGTGTAATCCTTATAGTTGTATGGTTCATGTGATTGGTTGGGTTAGTGTGAGTTATCTTGTGTCTAGAGGTGGATGGTCTTGTCTAGAATTCCTTGTTATTATCTCCTAGCACGGGGGGTGAGCCTTTGGGTATCACATGGTTGGGTGGAACGTGCATCTTAATCCGTTGAGTCAGCTTTTGTTCTTATGGACGAGATTTCTAGTTGGAGAGCTCGTGGGATCCAATTCTTCATGCTTTACGCTTTCAGTTATTAATGTAATTTTATACCCCTCTTTGTATCGAGGTGGAAGTTGTATATTGTAACCTTATATTTTGGAATTACCTCATTCGGGGAATGAGTTTTGTAACCTTATTGTAAAGTATATTATTGGGATCATGTGGAATGCTTATGTAATTGATTTAATTTTATCATGGATGGAATGCATGCGCATTAAATTGTAAACAATTAAATGTAATGGTTTTAATTCATGTTTTATAATTGGGTTAATGTAAGCTCAGTCTTGTAACCTTAGGGGTTGTTGGCATTGTGTAGTGAACCTTCATTCACTTTGTTTTGTTTAAAAAAAAAAATTATTGCGTTTTTGTTGTTAAGTGCAACTTCCCCTAGGGTTGCTAGGCGGGGGTGTTACAGAGGTGTTCTCAATGGTAAACCTACCTCAATGTTTGGAATTTCTTCAATATTGAATCAAGATGAGAAAGATGGTGTACCTGCAACTTGAGATGGGAATAATGATGTACCTTCAAATTGATATGGGAACGATGGCATACCTTTAACTTAAAATGGTAAAGATGGTTTGCCTCCAATTTGAGATGTGAAAGATGTTGTACCTTCAACTTGAGATAGGAAAGATGATGTACATTCAACTTGAGATGGGAAAGATGAAGTACCTTCAACTTTGAGAATTGATTTCCTCATTGTAGTAATATTTTTTATTCATTATCTTTGTTTTTGATAAAGGTAAAAATAGGTTTTGAAGGGACCCGAAACCCTTTACAAACAAGAACAAAGCTGCAAAAAGACAGCCAAAAACCAGCCAAAAACAAGCTCCCAAACAAGACCCTTCAAGATTTACATTTAGAGCTACTTTTGTGGGAGCAGAGAGTCATGTCAAATGAAGGCCGAGAGGATTTAGTTTTTTTTCCCTTAATAGTGATCCAACCTTCTTCCACTTGCGCTACCTTATCATGCCAGTGCAACTCACAAATTTGAAGGTGAGTGCCTGCAGCCATAGTCTTAGAGATTTCATCATTATTCCTTCATGCAACCAAAGACATAACTGAAGAGCCACTAGAAATGGAAACCATGGCACTATCACTAGAAATGGCAGCCTGGGACCTAGTCACTTGCTCTTTAGGGGTAGACTTAGCAGCCCCACCATTTGGTACATCCGAAGGGGATGCCCCAAGATCCTGAGAATCAAAAGCAACCACCTCAGAAAAACTCTTATGTTGTTCAAATTTCTTCTCAACCATGTAATGTTGTTGAGAAGCGCCTTTCCACCAAGTAGTCGTCTTTTTTTTTTCTCAAATCCACATTGTGCAACATCATGACCTGTTTTAAAACATCTTCTACATCGGAAGGGAATCCCTTAATAATCCAAAGATTCATTATCTTTGTTTCTCCAAAGTATTCTTTATCATTCCTTGAGTGGATGCTTCATGATCATCTTCATTTGGAAACAATGATATGTCTTCTTCTATGGTGTTCAATTTTTTACTTTCACAAAGTAGATTCATTTCTTCTCTTTTCTTTGTATTCTTAACTTCACACTCATATGATGTTAGAGTCTTTGGTTGTTTCATTGGCATGATGATGAATTATGTATCTATCATGAATAAGATGTAGAGATTAGTTGACTAATGGTAAACATCCCCTTAATGAGCCCAAAGTGTTGTCCTCAAATTGTCACATGCTAAAACACTTATAACATCCATGGGATAGTCATAATAACCAATGATAAAAGTGAATAAATTATTATAAAATATATTTTTTTAGTTTTCTAGGGTAGTCCAAATTGAAACATAGCTAGGTGGTTTCATTAGGCCACAAAAAATGAGAAAAATGAATCAAATAAGGCTAATGTACAGTAAAAAAGGGGGTTTGCATGATAGTCATAAATTAAGGCTAAGTTTACATTGGACCATTAGGGTCATTTTATTTTAGATCGTTGAAGTTTAGAGAAATTTGAGCATGAAATCATCATGTGGAAATATCCCCTTAATGAGCCCACATGTGTCATTAGACATCTTAGACATGAAGATAGATTGGGCTAATAAAAAAAGTATCTAATTATCATAAAAGGAATCACCACCAAGGATTACATCAAATGATTATGTATATTCTTTTTATATTGATTTTTTGGAATTGGCATGAATTTGAGTTATTTGTGTAATGCTCAAAAAATGAAACTCTTAAAACCACAAGTATTACCAAAAATTCTTCACATTCCAAGCAAAGTAAAAGGAATTTATGCATAGAACGAGAGCTTTCCATAAGAGCTCAAAAGCAAAAGTAGTAATAAATTTCATTTCATGTGTCCAAATGGAGTACATTGCATCTCATTCAGTGTTACAACAATGATCTTTACATCAATATATATTAGTCAATAACATATCAACGAGTTTCCATCAATTCATTTATTTCAAGCTACATCAATAACTTTCATCAATACATCTATTTCAATGCTACATCAATAACTTTCATCAATACATTTATTTCAATGTTACATCGATAACTTTCATCAATACATCTATTTCAATGTTACATCAATGAATGTCAAATAAAGTTACATTAACAATTAGGCTATGCAAGCCTTTAAAAAATAATACATGAGTACATCTATAGCATAAGAAAACTCTGAACCTCAACCGTTGTGACACCACTGGTCTTCTTGCAAGCTAGGGCCAAGAGTGTGATTAAGGTTCCTTTTCCACCCAACCACGAAGTACATGACTTCCCCAGGTTTCTTCCTAACTTGAAGAAATCCCTAGCCCTGCACGAGGAGCCTAGCAACCTGAAACAATAAAGCAGGAGGGAACTCTCGATGCAAGCCTGATGCCTATATGCGTTCCTAACAAGAGAATTACGTATTTCTTGCAATAGGAGGTGGAAGAGACCTACATACATTTATTTCTAGGATTTTATTTCCATCTATTTCAATGGTACATGTGCTTGGCCAAGCATAAATAAAAATTAAATGATAGTTTTAGAAAAGGTAAAACTACCGCCTCTGTGGATCCACCTTCAGCATCCTGTCCCAGAAGTTTCTCAGAAAGAAAAAATAAATAATGCATTTTCCACATAGAACTTTCATTCAGTTTTAGACATTTATTTTTCTAAGGGTACCATCTAACTCAATATATACACCAAGATTCTCATATAGCTAAGCATAAACACACTAACTTAAGGAAAATTCATCATACATTTGGTTTTGCGGTTCACTATCCATTCTTATCTAAACAATTTAAATTAAGTCCTATGAAATGAGCATGTATAAATTCACAAGTTCTATCTCTTATTTGGATAATTTAATCAAGATAACAAATTCATATAAATTCAGAAAGAAAACTACACTAATCAGTCTTATAATTATGGGCTGGAAACATAGATTACCCACATATTTTAATGGAAGTAACTCTAAACTTATATGCAAAAGATTATTAAGTCAAAATTTATAAGCAAATATAATTCTAACACAAGAATTTTACTCACTCTTAATCAGATTCACTTTTCAGGTTTAGCAACTTGATTAATCTCCAAACGAAGTTAAAAAGATGGTGAATTCTAATTTTAATCCCATACTAATTTATATATATATATATATTCTTGCTTTTATTCAGAAAATTATCAAGTCTCTATGACAAAATATGGTTTCAGCTAAGTTTTACTTTAAAATCAGACAGTACAAATGTCAAGATTTATATATGTATTCATATTTGTTGTGGTAAACAGAGATTTATATTTCTATAGGTGTGTATATATATATATATATATATATAAGTTTCTAGCTTTTCACAGATGCATATATATATATATATTACATAAATTCAAGTATTAGAGATATAAATATTTTATTTCTCATATTTATATATATGTATGATATGTTATGTATATATATAAACATAATTCATAGTTTACAAAATAGCGAAATGTCAAAATTCATACATAAATTTTATGAGGAAACATAATAAATGAAAGCTTATACGCAGTTGATATTTCATGGGAAGGCCGACACCTCTCCCCATGAGGAAGGCGTTGCTTGTGAGGGGGCAGCGCCACCTCCACAAGCCATGGCTTGTGGAGGGCGTTGTCCCTCCACAACGCAACCCCCTCCATCATGGGGTGTGGCTAGGAGATACACGACCTGTGGAGGGCGTTGTCCCTCCACAATGCAATCCCCTCCATCATGGGGTGTGGCTAGGAGTTATGCCCCAACTTTTGTAATTTTCATTGCTTATTTAAATACAAAACTCAAAGGAATTTCATTCAGTCTATTCTACGTTTTCATTGAAATTTCAAAATTGAATATATATATATTTATATATATATATATATATATTTATATATATATATATACATCTACAGGAGAGTATGTGTATATAAATATGTGTGTATATATATATGTGTGTGTGTGTGTGTGTATTTATATTTCTAAATATATGTATAAAGATTTAATAATCTGGAACAAAATTATGAACAAAGATTTTCTAAAGAAAGAAACCCCAATCTAGTAATAGGGTAATCATTACAGAGGAGTTGTGCAATTTTTGCAAATGCATACATTTACGAAAGAATGGAAAATTTCCACAAATTTCACAGCTTTGTAAACAATTTCACACAACAAACACTTGAAATTCAATCTTTCAACAATACTATTAATTTTCAAGCACTTGAGAATTATATTCATGGGAAGAGAATTAGAAACCTGGATAGTTTGCTCTCAGTTGTAGTTGCCCTCCAATCAAATCTTCTCTCTTTGTTTCTTCTGGGACTTGATTTATGAAAGAGCTTCTTCTTCTCCTCTCCTTTTCCTGTTACTTTATTAACTCCTTTTTCCTACTGATTTTAAACCTTCTGAAACTCTTGAAAGAAAAACATTTACTTTGCAACCATTATTTAAAGTTATTTTGCAGAGTATATTTTCAAGAAGTAAAAACAAGAATAGTTATCCCCTCTCGGGAATTCTTTTTCCTATTAAAGTTTTCCTTTTTCCGTTTCTAAACCTAATCTTGAAAAGATTTTTAAAATAAAAAATAAAGTATAACTTATCTTTATGCATTTCATATTATTAGATGAAAATATAAAGAATTTTCTATTTTAGTTGCTCTAACTCCTCTTCGGAAATAATTACCAATACCAATTTTAAATTACAAGGAAAATATTTATCTAATCATCAAATAAATATCATTTAATTATAAGTTAATTTATTATCTCAAAGAATTAACACACAGTTAAAAAAAATAGAATACTCACTCAAATTTTGCCATGCATAAGCATTTAAAACAAAATCTATAATTAAAATTAATTCTTTTACTTTATTACGCTTATATTTCGCTATTTATTTAATTTAAGTAATCATTAAGAAATTTGCAAACAGTCAAACTAAATTTATTCCTAAATGCATCTACATGATTCTAAGTGCTTGTGTGTGATCGAGAGGATATCCTGCTTTATCCTGTCAAGAGTCTAACCTCCTCTCCTTAATCACACCCTTGGTCTTCGACCACCTGCATCTTAAGTGCACTCAGGCACACAACAATAAATTGAATTAGTATCCCATAAAGATTTAAATCAAAACAATATAATACATTAATTCAAATACTTCTATTCTCTTTTGCTTCATTTTCAAAGTAGATCACATTCAATACTATTTAACTTTTCATAAAGTAGATCACATTCAATACTATTTAACTTTTCATAATTTAAAGCAAACACTTTCATATTTCATCACACCAAAACACCATAGTATTCATTATTACTCTACCACACACATCAGATCATGTGACAAATCCACACAAAACCAAAAGCAAACAACATCAGAGTTCGAGATGTGACAATTTGTCTCTATCAAGGATTTTATGAAGGGGTTTCCACTTATGAGATTATAGTACTTTACAACTAGGTTTAGATATCAGGATGTACAAATAGGGTAGTGTTCATGAATGTTGTGATATACATTGTACTCAACATATGGGTAAATTAAAATTGAATAGTTTAAATGGAATGGAGAATGAAAGGTTCAAATATCTATATTTTGTATCATTGGAACATATTATGCATATTGGAAAGTACTAGTTATTAAAAAAATAAATGGATTGAGTGGTGCATGTGGTAATGCATGGATAGTGGGATATAAGAGAAAGCAATATTATTTACAAAACCAGATTTAAGAAAATTCTTGCTCATTTTTAGTGTGTAAATAAAATGAAACACTTATAAAATCAATTGTTCTTCTTAGACACTATAGTATATTTACCTAGTTACTTTTACCTAGCTAGATGAAATACTTGCATATGCGTGTATGTTTGTTACTTTCATGGAAATAAATGTGAATGTACTTTGTTTGTATGAATCATTGGAAATATAATGAATACATGGTTGATTCAAATTGATGTTATATATGTGTCTTAATTTTGACTATTGAATATGTATTGCAAGTGATTGTTTTGTGATCTATTGACTACCTTTGCAAATGTGACAAGTTGGTTGTAGGTGCGGGTTCACACCTTCGGAAGGGAGGGGAAGTATCACTCAAGAGAAGGATTTTGGTTTGGAAACCCTTAAGAGAGTCTAAACTGAGCTTTCACACACTCACTAATAGAATATTCAAGTCATTAGTTTCGAGCAAAAGGTATGATACCTTGAATTGATTGTTAGGAAAGGTTTTGTTTGTTTATGAGGTCATGCTTGAAATAAGAGTTTGAGTTTCTTTGTGTTTTTTAGTACTTTAAAAGTACAATCAATGAGATATATACATAGGATGTATATATACATACATATACGCATGTCCACTTGATGAACTCATACACATGAGTAATCACGTACATAAGTATACATAGATAGGCATATCTATGCATGCTTATGGGTGAGTTACCCATATGCACAGGAACATCGAATGGATAAAGTGACATGTATATATATATTTAGTGTATATATGTCAGTCAATATTATTGCTTTGTGTTTGAAGGTAATGTTATATATATATATATACAATGGATATACATATATGTATATATTGATATACGTGTATGTATTGATGTGAAGGCAACATCCATACAAGTATATGAATATATATATATATATATAAATATACATATGTATATATGTATATATATAGATATATATACATGTGTGATATTAATAGTAAATGGATATAAGTTTATACATTCGAATATTGAATGAAGTATATCGATAATCGTATGAGTTGATATATATATAAATATATATACGTATATATACATATATATAGTTATTGTTATTGATATACTCTAATGTTTGAATAAAGTGTTGTTTATATATAAAACATTGATAATATTATATGCCAAGTGCATACTATGTAAACCGTAGTATAAAGAGCGCATTTATGTAGCGCTATTTACATTTATTATGATTTACCATATTTGCAAATGAGACACAATAATAAGAAAGGCTTGTGGAAAAGATATAAGACTTGGTCAATAGTCTTGAAAACTATTTGCAAATCATTTAAAAGCTTTGACCCAGTCATAAATCTGCAAAATACCAAAAACACGTAAGAGGTTTATGTGGCACCAAATTATGAATATCTACATTGCATTAGAAGTCTATTTTGTGAGCTTTGTCCAGCAATGGGAACCAAAGTAAATGGGAGAATAAGTCATGTAAATGTTGGTAGGAATAGATTCGACTTGTTTAATCTTTTTACCTTGCATATCTGAAATGCATTCTTGTTGTCTTTAAAAGAAGCGATCTGCTATTTTAATTTGCTGAGTGTTGAGTTGAATTCTGCCACCTTTTTTTTACCAAGTTGAGTTGAACTATGCAAACTGAGAAGTTTCAATCCATCTACCTTGTTTCTATCCTTTAGAAGCTGATTTTTGTGTATATATAGAGGCATTCTTTACCTCAAAGGGACACATAATTTGCACTCTACTATTATTTTTTGAAGTTACTCTATTTTTCTAAGATTTGCAATAGGGTTTAAAAGTGAATTGTAAGAGATATATTGTGAGAAATTGTGAGGGAGTTTGGGAAGTGTAGAAGTGTTTTGATGCCAAGTAGCAAGCTAATTTGAGGAGGCTAGGATTGGAAACCAGCTATATCAATTGGAGCTTTATACTTCAGGCATGTTGAATCTTACTCTTTTATGATTTTTTGATCTTGAATTGATTATATTCCGCTTGATTGTTGTTTGCAAAAGTAATAAGTGTTTAGGGAAAGAATGTCCTCAGCATTTGTGAATTGAAAGTCATTTGTTGTTTTAGATTGGAATTCACTATTGTTTGAAGTGATTGTACATACTCCATATTAAGGATTGGTTGATTACATAGAGATATACGTAATAGATAGTACTCAATAGGGTGGAGTCTTTATAGTTTAAACTAGTTTGAATTGGTAGGTTATGGAAACACATGTTTAACCTAGTAGAGGAGTTATTGAATACTTAGTGTATATAGGTTGTAGATTATCCAATGGAGGGAATTACCTATGCATAGAATATAATTGGTCTTAACAAATTGAGTTAGAATGGTGGATGAGTGTGTGACATCCATTCTGAAATAGAGTTGATGATTATATTGGCCAAAGTGGTGTAATTTTCCACTAGTTACATTGTTAGTTGGTTGATTACATAGATATATACATAATAGATAGTACTCAATAGAGTGGATTCTTTATAGTTTAAACTAGTTTGAATTAGTAGGTTATGGAAACACATGTTTAACCTAGAAGAGGAGTTATTGAATACTTAGTGTATATAGGTTGTTCCTGGGTTGTAGATTATCGAATGGAGGGAATTACCTATGCATAGAATATAATTGGTCTTAACAAATCGAGTTAGAATGGTGGATGAGTGTGTGACGTCCATTCTAAAATAGGGGTGATGAATACTTTGGCCAAAGTTGTTTAATTTTCCACTGGTTACACTGTCAGTTCATTGTGTTACCTTACTCATTCATACTAGTCTAAGATTGTAATACACGTAGAACATAGATGAGTTGTATGGTAAAGTTCTAGTTATGTAGTACACAACACTAGCTCAGGATAGGCTAGTATTTTGTGGTTTCTATACCAAATCTCTTCATCAAAGGTTAGGGCCATCTTACCATATGTGGTAGATGTGTTGGGGACCGCAGTTAGTTCGTGGATGGCAGAAAAGCGCTTGAGTGATGCTTCTCCTCCCAGTTGGCAAGCCAAGATTTGAAAGGGGATTTCCTGCATCAATTATATTTCTAGTGTCAATGGAGCTTCGATGAGCTATGTATGTAACTTGTATCTATTTCTTTGAAAGATGGAAAATGTATTTTGTATTTGGATTATGAAATTATTTCTTTGGAAATATTGTACAATTTGTTGAATGAAATGAGAAAATATTTTGTCGCTATCATGTGTGCATTTTATCTTATTTTGAAAAGATTTTTTTTTATTGATATGTTTTTAGCCATTAGATTAAAATCACTTGTGGTAAAACATAGGAAAATTACTACATAGAACAAGGGGCATGTTAGAGTTCTTGATCCTTGGTAATTGAATTACTTGAGAGAAGAGGGAAAAAATGGGTCAACATGACCAAGGGTCTAAAGGTTCCTTATGCTTTGGATCATCCCCAAATTAATTTGGATCATAGTAGAAAGATAATATTAAACATAAAAGGATAGGGGAAAAACACATCACAATAAAAATCAAATGCTAAATTTTCTTGATACATAGAAACACAAAAGAGATAGTAACACAAGAAAGAAAAAGGTTATGTACAATATTGTGGTTATGATTGTTTCATCATAGGTGGTGGTTCTCTTGTATTGTAATATTCATCAACTAAAGCTACTTGTTTTGAAACTCTTGATATCAAGTGACTTAGTGGTGGGATTTGGGATTATAACGTTTTGCTTTTATAAACAATTTTGAGAGGGTTGGTGCATTAATAATATTTTTAAATAAGAATTTTTATCATCCCATTCATAAAGAAAAAACATAATTTTATGGATCATGGGAGAATGATAATTCATGTTGTTCCCAAGTCATCAAACCAATATATCTCATTGTCATGACTCTTTGGTGGAGGCATGTACCAAATTGACAAATTTGGATTGAACCCTTGGTTCTATTATTTCTTATTTTAATTTCTAGTTTCATATTTTTCATCCAAGGCATGGGACTTAGAAGGTTTAATAATTCCCATTTGAATAAATTTATCATGCTCCTTTTTGAGATCAATAATAAACTCACCTAGAGAAGACATCTTAAATGATTTCCCTAAGTCTCTTTTCATTGCAGCAAATGTAAAAACAAATATGGAATAATCTAGACCAAGTTTGGAGAGAACACTTAAAATTAGTTATGAGTCATCCTTTTCAATTCAACATTATTCTAACTACAATATTATGGTATTCAACTTAGGAAAGGAATCATCAATGGTGTCAAATTTATAAGGGCTCAATATAGTGAGCTTTTTCTCCAATGATTGAGATCTCAAATCATTGTGTGTACCGAATAGAGTGTTTAAAATATTTCACACTTCATTTAGTGATTTTGCAAACATAATATAAAAGCATGGATAAATAGACACAATCATACACAAGTTGCAAAAATATTAATCACATTGGTTGAACCATTTGGGATTTTCTTCATCAAATTTAGGTTATGTATCAAGACTCATTGTTATCATATATAATTTTATCTTTCTCAAGTGAAGTTCCATTTCATTTTTCACTCAAAGTAATTGTAAGGTGTAAGTATGGAAATATATATTTATCCATTCTATATTATTGATGGAGTGTAAGAAAATGTAAGAAGAAAAACACACAAAACCCCCCCTTTTTCACTTAATAAAACAACCCCAAAGAAGTATTATTTTGATTGTATACTTAGTGCAATTGCGAGTACCACTTGCCAAAATAGTGAAGTGACCTTAATCTTATTACATCAAAGATATCAAGTTCAGCCACAAAAATGAAAGCATAATTTTTGATAGGTTGGTATCAATTTGGTCACACTACTATAAATTACATGAGAATTTTTGCACTTTAAAAAATGCACAAAAAAAGTCATCATATGAACCCAAAAAGATCTCAAAAGTTCCCAAAATAAGAACTTATTAGCAATACCTATGAGAATCTATAATTTCTAAAAAAAATAGATATCAAAATAAAAATTATCTACACTACTATGAAGCTCTCAAAAATTTTCCCCAAATTAAAAAAAAAATGCCCACAAAAAGGAGTTTAAATGTCTAAGTTATGGCCTCATAAAGATCAAGTACCTAAATCAAAACTCCATTGGAGAGGGAGGTGGGTTGGGGGAAGGGCCTACTGACATTAGAAGTCAAAAAATTCAAATTCATCAAAATATTCTTTGATTGATTGGTATATTATCTAAATAATTGAAACTATCAGAATTTTTTGAAATACCACCCTTTAACAATTAAAATCATCATTTGCTTGATGGGAAATAACCTTCCAAGAGGATGAGTGGTTTTGAAGGATGATAAAGCTATTTAATAATATATATTTTTATTATTGGTGGTTGTTGGTGGGGTTGCTAGCTGGCTAAGAGATGGGTGAGGTATTATGCCACATGGCACCCTCATGCTAGCAACATGTGTTTTCACTATATTGTGTATCCTATGGTACTTATAGACTACAAATCGCAATTTTGTGAATATTTTTTTCTAAAATCTAAAAATATTAAAAATATTTTGTTTAATACTTGCAACTATGCTACTATACTTGCACTAGTAGATTTCACAATCATACCACTATACAAACAATTGTATGATCTGTACAACAAAGGGGTGAAATTTTTTTCTAAGGGCCTAGGGTAAAAGTCGCCAAATTTGACAAATTGATAATCAATATTTAAGTTTTCTTGGTCCTTATAAACATGATGGAAGGGTTGAATTTGACTAATAATATTCTAAAATTTTAGCTACTTTTTGGATCAAGCAACCACTTCCCAACTTTAAACCCTAGTAGATATAGCCTCCAAAGTCCAATTTAAACAAATCAAAAGGCTAAATTGACTTTCTTGGAAACCCTAAACTCAATTATGATCTTAAATTTTCACTAGCATGCTCCAAAATAAAAATTTAATACAAAGCCACAAATAGGAACTCCTCAAAATCTAGTATCTCTATCTAGTTTTTCTAATTCTCTGGGTCATCATTTGATGCAAGAGAAGAGAATACTCAACTTTTCAAGATCCACCAAGATTTCCAACCCATATTTCACAAAATACTAACCAAATTCACTCAACAAAATTTGATAGCATGTAAGATGTAGCTATGGCGATAGCCATCTAAGATCTAGAGGCCTAATAGAAATCATAAAGTACTCAAAAGATTATATGATAATAATAAATTATATTCCTATCAAATAATGCAAATAGAATAATATCATGTGGATTAAAATTACAATGAAACCCCCTTGGTTATAGGCGAAGGAGATAATCCAGAACATAACATAATGGATGTTATTGCACCTAGGAGAGAAAATCCTATTCTAGAATTGACTAAGGACTTGAAGAAAATCACCCCTCCAAAATTTGATGGGAAACAACTAGGAGAAGGGGCAGAAAACTTAATGAAATACTAACATGAGAATAAGGAATATTTTGAGTTAAGGGATTTCAGCAAAACTACTAAGGCCTTATGGGGGTCCTACCAACTTGTTGGTGAAGCAGCTAGCTGGTGGGACTAATGTGAAGGAACAAAATAAGTACACCAAGGAGGATATAACATGGGAACAATTTGTTGAGCACTTTCGTAAAAGGTGGCTACCACAATTATTTTTTGATGAGAAGATGACTGAGTTTCACAACCTTCGCCAAGGATCTCTGACAGTTCAACAATACTGGGATAGGTTTGCCAAACTACTAAAATATGTGCCAATATATCAACAAGATGAAAAGAGCCAAACCAGGAAATTCATTTTGGGATTAAATACCAACATAGGAGCAGAGGTTGACATGCATGGACCGGAAGGTATGAATGAAGTGTTAGAGAAATCCTTAAAGCAAGAGAGGAAGTTACAAGCTTTAACTTCAGCAAGACAATCTTTTAGGAGTAATAATTTCAAGAGGAAACAAGAATTCAAAAGGAATCAAAACTTCAACAAGAACCTAAGGAACAACTCATCAGAAAGAAAACCACCTCCAAACCAGAATCAAAGGTACAATGTGAATAAACTAACATAAACAACTTCAACAAAAATGAACCAAGGAACTATAATTGGCCAAGGCTTAATGAAGCAAGCAATAACCAGCCTAAAAATCCAATACCACGAGGACCACCAGGTGGATGTTTCATGTGTGGAGGGGATCACTTTGCTAGAGAATGTCCAAGGATGCAAAGTCAGATGAAAGAAAATCAACCTCAGAGGGGACCTACACAAAGGATTCATGCAGTAGTAAGAAATCGACGCACTCGATTCCAAAATGTGCCTATAGAGACTACAGGTACACTCTTTGGGAAACTAGTCTCAATTCTAATAGATACTGGATCATCTGAATGTTTTATTTCACCTGAAGTTGTAAGGAAAAATGTATTTAAAGTTAATCATATGGAATCATCATGGACAGTCCAGTATGGGGATAAGGCAGTTAAAGAGGTGACCCAGTGTCTACCCAATGCAGAAATACAATTTCCTAACTTTAATACAAAGGTAGACCTTTATGTGGAACCTTTAGGATCATATGATGTGATCATTGGAATGAGTTGGCTGACAAACCACCAAGCAAATGTAGACTATTACAACAAATGGGTAGAATGTTTATAACAGTTCAAATAAACATAGCCTAGAAAACAGAACTACATATTTTATGCCTTGATCCCGTTTGGAAGCAGGGTATGTAGGCAGCCAGGGAAACAAAGGATGCTCCCAGTACTCAAGCGTTCGGGAATGGGGTTTAGGGTTAAAGAGATCACATAACTAGTTATAAGAGATAATCAACTAAAATACATACAACTATACTCGAAAGAATCCCGTATGGATTGCTTGATTCCCCGGGGCCATTAGGCTAAATTTCGAGGCAGGTTTCAAGTTAGAATTACAATTTACATACCCCTGAGGACGACGACCTCGGTACACTTTTGGTAGAAAGTGTGGTCATCAGGGAAGCGACTCAGGATCTGGATGATCCCGATGAGTCCAAGACTCTGGCCAAAGCACATACCTGTCAAGTATTCACTCACAAGTATTCACTCACAAGTATACTCGGGAACTTCTATCCATACGAGACAGATATATCATCTGTTCATACGGAACAAGAATTCACTTCATCTATTCATATGGAATAGGAATACATCTATTCATATAATCGGAATAGGCATCCGCCTAAACGAGGCAGGCATCTATCATTTGACAGGTATGTGCTCTGGCCAGAGTCTTGGACTCATCGGGATCATCCGGATCCTAAGTCGCTTCCCTGATGACCACACTTTCTACCAAAAGTGTACCGAGGTCGTCGTCCTCAGGGGTATGTAAATTGTATTCTAACTTGAAACCCGCCTCGGAATTTAGCCTAATGGCCCCAGGGAATCAAGCAATCGGGATTCTTCCGAGTATAGTTGTATGTATTTTAGTTGATTATCTCTTATAACTAGTTATATGATCTCTTTAACCCTAAACCCCATTCCCGAACGCCTGAGTACTGGGAGCATCCTTCGTTTCCCAGACTGCCTACATACCCTGCTTCCAAACGGGATCAAGGCGTAAAATATGTATTCTGTTTTCTTTTCTATGGCTATGTGAACTGTTATATAAAGGGTACGCAACCTAGGGTTTTTTTACCCCTAGAGACAGTTCCTCTGTTGCTACCCACGATGGGAAGCATGGATAATAAATGATCACCTTGACCATTTATTGTTTATCTAATAACATTCATCTAACCCTACTCCCTAATGATGTTCGTCTCCCTTGACCCTTTTAAATTATTTCCTAATAATTTATCCACATGATTATATCTTTGAGTTAGAATTACATTTGCACTATTGAAAATTCCTAAGTTACAATTTTCTAGGTTGTCACTAGCGGATTTGCTTCATTTTTGTTTTATCTTTTTAGATTACCGATCCAAAGGGGATTTCCCTTCCTTTGGATTTTAATCAACCCATGCTCCTTATTTCTCCCCGGCGATTTATAGGGACGATGCCACAGACGCCGTTATTGCAGCTGTGTTAGGCTGTAGATGCAGTAGCTCAAGTGCGACGACATTACCCGTAAACGTGAGCCAGAGGCACCGTTAATACCGAACGCTGCTAGTTTTGTTTTCCTTTCTTGAATTAGGTTTCCAACATAATTAAACTTTCATAAGAGAGGAGCTCATAAGAATCTAAATTTTATAAGTCTTACAATTTTTCCAACATTTAAAGAGAAACAGTTTCCCAAGATAATCAACAAGCATTATTCAAAAATTTTGCAGGAAGTTTTTTAGAGAAACATTCCATCATAACCATTGAGTAAAGAAATTAACTAGATAATACCCATTCATAAAAAGCATTACCATATAACACAATAAGACGATCTATATGCAATATTCCTCCTTTCCTTTGGTGATTTTGTTTTTCTTATCTATCATCTATTTTATGTGTGGATACAAGGGCTTCCATATCTATTGCCAAAACACTAGAAGAGGTTTCTATTTTGAGAGTTACTTTGGACAAATCTCCAAATTAAGTTCTTCAAGCTCTCTTATTCTAACATATTTGGAAAGGCGTGGAAATTTTTTTTTTTCATTGCTTAGGGAAAGGTTGTCCCAATTTTGTTTGATTCATCTAAGTTTTAGACCATGATCATTCATTTTGTTAAGATTAAACATAAATTTTCTCTTTCAAGAACATGACTTAAGCAATCTTTCCTTAAGATAAGTTTGAGAAAACTTAATATTCTAGGTCATATTGGGAGTTCATATAGCAACTTTTAAACTATCCTTAAGTACAAATAGATCTTCCAAATGCATGTTGTATGCCTAAAGTATTGAAATAACCAATATTTTCAATCAAGGCTATATTTTGTAATCCTTTTTTTTCTTTTTCATTATGTTTACAAATATTATATTAGTCTTCTTACAAGGCTTAGGAGTAAACTTGTTACGAGTAATTACAACCAATTGACTTCATGGTATGAGAATAAAAATGGTAGGATTTTATTTATTCACTAGAAAAAAAATGATTCTCTATAAGTTTAATGAAATTTCCCACAGAATATGTATTGAACTAAATCTTAATCAAATCAATAACATGATTAGAGGAATTTTATAGCACTTTTTGTTTAATATTTGCTTGGCTTAATTTTGATAATCACAGCGTTATTAGTTTTATATAGCTGATTATATATGAATATCTATCCCCAAATTCAATCTTGAAAATGTTATATTTTGAATAAGGATCTATATATATTAAAATTGTGTTCATTTATTTATGACTAAAATAATAATTCTTTAATGAAGTTTTAAAGAACACTTTGGAAGTTAAAATTTCATACTTTACTAAATAGGATAATACACAGTGAATAGTAACACTAATCTATATTAGAAAAAAAACATTCTAAGCCACATGCTTTCTAAAAAAAATCTCCAGATCTCAACCTCACCGTAATACCCATAGAACTCAGCATAATCTTTGTAGCTTTTCCATTTAATCTATAAACACATTGCTGCTAATTTACAATATGCATTTATTAAGAAAAAAAGGTGCCAAGATTAAGAGATTTGTTCAGATTTTAAATCTGCATAAACCATTAAGAAGATTATCTGCATTATACTGATTTTATACACATTTTTCTACTGATTAAGGTGCCAAAGTTGAGCAGCTATTTGTTAATGAGTAAAGTATGAAGTTAAAAGGCTGCGCCATGACAGATTGAAGGGTCCTAAGTCCCCTTTTTTTTAGATGCAGATTTCTTAGAACAGCTTGTGGAGAATTTCTCTAAAAAAAAAAAAAATTCCAATCATTTGAATCAAAGAAGTAAGGATTGCTTGTGTGTTTTTATAATTTATGTTGTTAGAGTGTTGGTCCAAGCTGAAGATAAATGCCTCGAATCAACTAAGAACCTGTTATAGACCCCCCAAAATAATTCATTTACTATACGATGATTTCACATATTCAGGTAATAAGAAAAAAAATTACAGCATTAAGTTTATGATTGCTGAGGTTGATGTTTTTGTATATGATTTCATAATGACTACGAGATTTCATATGCAAGGAAATTTAATATGGAGAAAACAATAGACACTACCAATAAGTATAAGATTTGACATAATTGTTTCAGGAAAAATGCTTCAAAACCTACTTGTAGCGCTAATCTTCAGGAAGAGGACTGAAATAAATGATATGCTCAGATCCACATGCCTCCTACAAATCTTCCAATGAGCAGCCTTCAAACACAGCACATAGAACTAGAATGGTTTGAAACGCATGCCCCTCCATTCAATTTATAGACAGAATGCATTAAATTTTCTGTAAACTGTAGAATGCAAGTTAGTTCTGAAATTTATTTCGGGCAGTTGAAATAGAACTCCATGTGAATAATATGGATGGGGCGAGGTTATAGTTGAGCGGCTGAAGACGGCAGGATGTGACCTACCAATAGGTCTGTGCTGCTTATCTGGATCTGATTCATGTGCAGTTTTTATTGAAAACGTGGTCATAATGTCTATTTCCATTCATTCATGATGCCTTAAACTCCATAGTTGTCAACTAAATTTGGTCTCCATTCAAATTATGCTCTCAAGTTTTCAATCAATAATTAATGACTGGCAATATTTTTTAAGAATGTGAGTATTAGATTTTTAGTCCATTTAACATGTGTTCATGTATTAAAGTATATCAAAATGTGCAGTAAAAGTTAGGGAAGAGGAGTCATGACATCCTCCCTCCCTTATTTGTGCATCGTCTCGATGCATATGTTCAATAAGTTTTATATAGTAAAGAGATAGTACTTCAAAACAAGGAAGAGCCATAGTATCTAAATAGTGCTTAAAACAAGAAAGGAAATGATTTTTTTAAGTCAATTGTATCTTCCCAAGTGGAATTTTCTTCATCATATTGATCCCATTGTACTTTGCTTTGATCAACCACCCTGTTGCGTAATTGGTACTGGCGCCTCTCCAAGATTTTGTATGGCTCTATCATTATTCTGCCAGGCTCTTGGACCTGTAACGCATTCCAATTCAAAACATGTTTCTCATTAGGCACATACTTCTTAAGAAGAGATATATGGAAAACATCATGGATACGACTTAGCTGGGGAGGTAGGGCCAATCTGTAGGCAATCAGGTTTATCTTTTCTATGATTTCAAAGGGTCCCACATAATGGGGTGCTAACTTTGCCTTCTTACCAAAACTTATAGAGCTTTTATATGGCTTGACCCTTAAGAAAACTTTTTCACCTACTGTGAATTCCCTTTGTGTTATTTTCCTATCTGCATAACTCTTTTGTCTGTCTGTTGCTTCCCTTAACCTCTATCTAATTGACCTGATTTGATTTTCCATTTCCTTCAACATATCTGGTCCAATTACCACTCTATCCTAAAGATTATCCCAACTCAAAGGTGTGCGACAAGCTCTTCCATATAGAGCTTCAAATGGAGCCATCCCTAGGGAGACTTGAAAAGAGTTATTGTATGCAAACTCTACTAGTGGAAGATATTCTTCCCACTTAGATTGTTGGTCCATACAGTACATACGTAGAAGGTCTTCCACAATTTGATTTGTCCTTTCAGTTTGGCCATCTGTTTCAGGGTGATATGATGTACTGAAATTTAATTGTGTCCCCAAAGCTGATTGAAGAGTTGTCCAAAACCTTGAAGTGAACCTAGCATCCCTATCAGATATGATCTTTTCTGGAATTCCATGTAATCTAAAAATTTCCTTCACAAAACGTTTAGCCAAAGTTGGAGCATCATCTGTTATATTTCCTGCTATGAAGTGAGCAACCTTGGTAAGTTTGTCAATTACCACCATTATTGTGTTATGCCTATAAGGTGTTGTAGGCAATCCTTGAATAAAATCCATACTAATGACCTGCCACTTATGATGTGGTATATCATGGGGGTATAATAATCCTGCAGGATGGCTATGCTCTGCCTTCACCCTCTGACATTCAAGACATTTAGCTACATAGAGTACTATGTCATTTTTCATTCCTTGCCAAAAATATAGTTTCTTAAGGTCTGAATAGAGTTTGTTTGCCCCAGGGTGTCCTGAATAAGGGGTATTGTGGGCTTCACTTAAAACCAACTCTCTTAACTCTTTACAATTTGGAACATATATCCTATTGTTGTATCGAAGCATCTTGTCACCATCTAGATTATACCCCTTTATACTAGGATCAGCTGGATCATTTTCTAAGGTCGATCTAACCTGCTTATACCATGGATCTTCTTTTTTCCCATTTAGCACTTTTTCTCTAAAAGTGGTTTTGAATATTACCATATTCATCAAGTGCCTCCTTCTGCTTAGTGCATCTGCAACCCTATTTTCTTTTCCCTTAATATATTCTATCTCAAAATCGTATTCGCTTAGAAATTCTAACCATCTTCTTTGTCTAGCATTCAAGTGAGGTTGCGTGAAGATGTACTTGAGTCCTTGATGGTCAGTTTTTAACTCAAATGGCTTTCCTAAGAGAAAATGTCTCCATTTCTGAAGAGCATGTACGATTGCTGCAAGTTCCAAATCATGAGGTGCATAGTTTACTTCATGATTTTTCAATTTCCTTGATTCATATGCTACCACACCTTCATCCTGAATGAGTACCCCACCTAGGCCTTCAATGGAAGCATTTGTCACAACTATGAAGTGTCCATTTGGTTCTGGAACCTTTAAGATAGGTGCAGTGGTTAATTTTTCCTTCAAATTTTGAAATGCCTTATCACACTGTTCAGTCCACAAGAATTTCTTACCCTTTCTTTGTAATGAAGTGATTGGATTTGCAATTTTTGAGAATCCTTCTATGAATCTCCTATAATATCCTGCAAGTCCCATAAAACTTCTTACCTCAGACACATTTTTTGGAATTGGCCATTCCTCTATGGCTTTTATCTTATCTGGATCTACTGCAATACCATCTTCTGAAATGATGTGACCTAAGTAATGTATTTTCTTTTTAAAGAATGCACATTTTGATAGTTTTCCATATAGCTTATGTTCTCTCAACCTTTGCAAAATTAACTGAAGATGTGCTAGGTGTTCCTCCTCATTTTTGGAATAAATCAAGATATCATCTAAGAAGACCAAGACAAATTTATCCAAGTAATCATGGAACACACTATTCATCAAGTTCATAAAGGCAGCTGGAGCATTAGTCACACCAAAAGGTACAACTGTAAACTCATAATGCCCATACCTTGTTCTGAAGGCTGTTTTCGGGATATCTTCTTCCTTTATCCTGAGTTGGTGGTACCCTGATCGAAGATCTATCTTAGAAAACACAGTTGCTCCTTTCATTTGTTCAAAGAGATCCTCTATGCGTGGTAAAGGGTACCTATTCTTTATGGTGACTTTGTTAAGCATTCTATAATCAATACATAGTCTTAAGGTTCCATCTTTCTTTTTAACGAACAAAACCGGTGCTCCCCAAGGGGATACACTTGGTCTTATGAGACCTTTCCCAAGCAATTCTTCCAATTGCATCTTGAGTTCTACCAGCTCAGTTGTGTTCATTCGATGGGGTGCCTTAGACACAGGTTCAGCTCCTGGAACTATATCAATGGAGAAGTCAAATTTTCTTTTTGGGGGTAGCCCTGGTAGTTCTTCTGGAAACACATCACTAAAATCTTGAAGGTAAGGAGAATTTTGGAGGGTCGGAATATCCCCTTCTTCCTTTTCATCCATGGTAACCATGTATACTAGAGCCCCCTTTCTCTTTTCTCTTTTCATTTGCATAGCAGATATGATTTCCATACATATAGGTCTATGTTTCCCTTGAATCACAACCCTTTTTCCTACATCATCTAAACATTCTACCCATTTGTTGTAACAGTCTACATTTGCTTGGTGGTTTTTCAGCCAACTCATTCAATGATCACATCATATGATCCTAAAGGTGCCACATAAAGGTCTACCTTTGTATTAAAGTTAGGAAATTGTATTTCTGCATTGGGTAGACACTGGGTCACCTCTTTAACTGCCTTATCCCCATACTGGACTGTCCATGATGATTCCATATGATTAACTTTAAATACATTTTTGCTTACAAATTCAGGTGCAATAAAACATTCAGATGATCCAGTATCTATTAGAATTGAGACTAGTTTCCCAAAGAGTGTACATGTAGTCTCTATAGGCACATTTTGGAATCGAGTGCGTCGATTTCTTACTACTGCATGAATCCTTTGTGTAGGTCCCCTCTGAGGTTGATTTTCTTTCATCTGACTTTGCATCCTTGGACATTCTCTAGCAAAGTGATCCCCTCCACACATGAAACATCCACCTGGTGGTCCTCGTGGTATTGGATTTTTAGGCTGGTTATTGCTTGCTTCATTAAGCCTTGGCCAATTATAGTTCCTTGGTTCATTTTTGTTGAAGTTGTTTATGTTAGTGTTATTCACATTGTACCTTTGATTCTGGTTTGGAGGTGGTTTTCTTTCCGATGAATTGTTCCTTAGGTTCTTGTTGAAGTTTTGATTCCTTTTGAATTCTTGTTTCCTCTTGAAATTATTACTCCTAAAAGATTGTCTTGCTGAAGTTAAAGCTTGTAACTTCCTCTCTTGCTTTAAGGATTTCTCTAACACTTCATTCATACCTTCCGGTCCATGCATGTCAACCTCTGCTCCTATGTTGGTATTTAATCCCAAAATGAATTTCCTGGTTTGGCTCTTTTCATCTTGTTGATATATTGGCACATATTTTAGTAGTTTGGCAAACCTATCCCAGTATTGTTGAACTGTTAGAGATCCTTGGCGAAGGTTGTGAAACTCAGTCATCTTCTCATCAAAAAATAATTGTGGTAGCCACCTTTTATGAAAGTGCTCAACAAATTGTTCCCATGTTATATCCTCCTTGGTGTACTTATTTTGTTCCTTCACATTAGTCCACCAGCTAGCTACTTCACCAACAAGTTGGTAGGACCCCCATAAGGCCTTAGTAGTTTCGCTGAAATCCCTTAACTCAAAATACTTTTCCATTTCATTAAGCCAATTTTCTACCCCTTCTCCTAGTTGTTTCCCATCAAATTTTGGAGGGGTGATTTTCTTCAAGTCCTTAGTCAATTCTAGAATAGGATTTTCTCTCCTAGGTGCAATAACATCCATTATGTTATGTTCTAGATTATCTCCTTCAGGAGGGTTTTCAATTTGAGGTTCAACTATATTTTCAATATTATCTTGTCTTGTTCGAAGTTCTTGTACTGTTTGCTCCAAAGAGTTGATTTTATCTCTCTGTTCAGTTAACAGTTCTATTATTGCTTCAATCCCATCCTTATTCCTTCTCTGAGCCTGTGGTTCATCATCTTTGTTCCCCTTCGGTCTTCGACCGACACCAGCTCGAGTTGCCCTTCCCCTTGGCATTTAGAATTCCTGTTTAATTATTCTCATGTTAGTATGATTCCAATGTTTGAGAAAGGATGTTTCTTTCATATAACTTTTAAAATACATATTTCAATTGCGCGAGTCATAGTAAGCTCAAGGCCTAGTTTTTGAATCTCGCTCTGATACCACATGTAAGGACCTAATTAATTTTAACCGAAATACCACTATATTTTTTTTTTCAAGTATTCATTCACAAGTATACTCGGGAACTTCTATCCATATGAGACAGATATATCATTTGTTCATACGGAACAGGAATTCACTTCATCTATTCATATAATCGGAATAGGCATCTGCCTAAACGAGGCAGGCATCTATCATTTGACAGGTATGTGCTCTGGCCAGAGTCTTGGACTCATCGGGATCATCCGGATCCTGAGTCGCTTCCCTGATGACCACACTTTCTACCAAAAGTGTACCGAGGTCATCGTCCTCAGGGGTATGTAAATTGTAATTCTAACTTGAAACCCGACTCAGAATTTAGCCTAATGGCCCCGGGGAATCAAGCAATCCATACGGGATTCTTCCGAGTATAGTTGTATGTATTTTAGTTGATTATCTCTTATAACTAGTTATGTGATCTCTTTAACCCTAAACCCCATTCCTGAACGCCTGAGTACTGGGAGCATCCTTCGTTTCCCAGACTGCCTACATACCTTGCTTCCAAATGGGATTAAGGCGTAAAATATGTAGTTCTATTTTCTAGGCTATGTTTATGTGAACTATTATAAAGCGGGTACGCAACCCTTTCTAGGGTTTTTATTACCCCTAGACAGTTCCTCTGTGGTTGCTACCCACTATGGGAAGCATGGATAATAAATGATCGCCTTGACCATTTATTGTTTATCCAATAACATTCATCTAACCCTACTCCCTAATGATGTTCGTCTCCCTTGACCCTTTTAAATGATTTCCTAATAATTTATCCACATGATTATATCTTTGAGTTAGAATTACATCTGCACTATTGAAAATTCCTAAGTTACAATTTTCTAGGTTGTCACTAGCGGATTTGCTTCATTTTTGTTTTATCTTTTTAGATTACCGATCCAAAGGGGATTTCCCTTCCTTTGGATTTTAATCAACCCATGCTCCTTATTTCTCCCCGGCGATTTATAGGGACGATGCCATAGACGCCGTTATTGCAGCTGTGTTAGGCTGTAGATGCAGTAGCTCAAGTGCGACGACATTACCCGTAAACGTGAGCCAGAGGCACCATTAATACCGAACGCTGCTAGTTTTATTTTCCTTTCTTGAATTAGGTTTCCAACATAATTAAACTTTCATAAGAGAGGAGCTCATAAGAATCTAAATTTTATAAGTCTTACAATTTTTCCAACATTTAAAGAGAAACAGTTTCCCAAGATAATCAACAAGCATTATTCAAAAATTTTGCAAGAAGTTTTTAAGAGAAACATTCCATCATAACCATTGAGTAAAGAAATTAACTAGATAATACCCATTCATAAAAAGCATTACCATATAACACAATAAGACGATCTATATGCAATATTCCTCCTTTCCTTTGGTGATTTTGTTTTTCTTATCTATCATCTATTTTATGTGTGGATACAAGGGCTTCCATATCTATTGCCAAAACACTAGAAGAGGTTTCTATTTTGAGAGTTACTTTGGACAAATCTCCAAATTAAGTTCTTCAAGCTCTCTTATTCTAACATATTTGGAAAGGCGTGGAATTTTTTTTTTTTCATTGCTTAGGGAAAGGTTGTCCCAATTTTGTTTGATTCATCTAAGTTTTAGACCATGATCATTCATTTTGTTAAGATTAAACATAAATTTTCTCTTTCAAGAACATGACTTAAGCAATCTTTCCTTAAGATAAGTTTGAGAAAACTTAATAATCTAGGTCATATTGGGAGTTCATATAGCAACTTTTAAACTATCCTTAAGTACAAATAGATCTTCCAAATGCATGTTGTATGCCTAAAGTATTGAAATAACCAATATTTTCAATCAAGGCTATATTTTGTAATCCTTTTTTTTCTTTTTCATTATGTTTACAAATATTATATTAGTCTTCTTACAAGGCTTAGGAGTAAACTTGTTACGAGTAATTACAACCAATTGACTTCATGGTATGAGAATAAAAATGGTAGGATTTTATTCATTCACTAGAAAAAAAATGATTCTCTATAAGTTTAATGAAATTTCCCACAGAATATGTATTGAACTAAATCTTAATCAAATCAATAACATGATTAGAGGAATTTTATAGCACTTTTTGTTTAATATTTGCTTGGCTTAATTTTGATAATCACAGCGTTATTAGTTTTATATAGCTGATTATATATGAATATCTATCCCCAAATTCAATCTTGAAAATGTTATATTTTGAATAAGGATCTATATATATATTAAAATTGTGTTCATTTATTTATGACTAAAATAATAATTCTTTAATGAAGTTTTAAAGAACACTTTGGAAGTTAAAATTTCATACTTTACTAAATAGGATAATACACAGTGAATAGTAACACTAATCTATATTAGAAAAAAAACATTCTAAGCCACATGCTTTCTAAAAAAAATCTCCAGATCTCAACCTCACCGTAATACCCATAGAACTCAGCATAATCTTTGTAGCTTTTCCATTTAATCTATAAACACATTGCTGCTAATTTACAATATGCATTTATTAAGAAAAAAAGGTGCCAAGATTAAGAGATTTGTTCAGATTTTAAATCTACATAAACCATTAAGAAGATTATTTGCATTATACTGATTTTATACACATTTTTCTACTGATTAAGGTGCCAAAGTTGAGCAGCTATTTGTTAATGAGTAAAGTATGAAGTTAAAAGGCTGTGCCATGATAGATTGAAGGGTCCTAAGTCCCCTTTTTTTTAGATGCAGATTTCTTAGAACAGCTTGTGGAGAATTTCTCTAAAAAAAAAAAAAATTCCAATCATTTGAATCAAAGAAGTAAGGATTGCTTGTGTGTTTTTATAATTTATGTTGTTAGAGTGTTGGTCCAAGCTGAAGATAAATGCCTCAAATCAACTAAGAACCTATTATAGACCCCCCAAAATAATTCATTTACTATACGATGATTTCACATATTCAGGTAATAAGAAAAAAAATTACAGCATTAAGTTTATGATTGTTGAGGTTGATGTTTTTGTATATGATTTCATAATGACTACGAGATTTCATATGCAAGGAAATTTAATATGGAGAAAACAATAGACACTACCAATAAGTATAAGATTTGACATAATTGTTTCAGGAAAAATGCTTCAAAACCTACCTGTAGCGCTAATCTTCAAGAAGAGGACTGAAATAAATGATATGCTCAGATCCACATGCCTCCTACAAATCTTCCAATGAGCAGCCTTCAAACACAGCACATAGAACTAGAATGGTTTGAAACGCATGCCCCTCCATTCAATTTATAGACAAAATGCATTAAATTTTCTATAAACTGTAGAATGCAAGTTAGTTCTGAAATTTATTTCGGGCAGTTGAAATAGAACTCCATGTGAATAATATGGATGGGGCGAGGTTATAGTTGAGCGGCTGAAGACGGCAGGATGTGACCTACCAATAGGTCTGTGCTGACTAAAAATTTAATTCGCTTATCTGGATCTGATTCACTGTGCAGTTTTTATTGAAAACGTGGTCATAATGTCTATTTCCATTCATTCATGATGCCTTAAACTCCATAGTTGTCAACTAAATTTGGTCTCCATTCAAATTATGCTCTCAAGTTTTCAATCAATAATTAATGACTGGCAATATTTTTTAAGAATGTGAGTATTAGATTTTTAGTCCATTTAACATGTGTTCATGTATTAAAGTATATCAAAATGTGCAGTAAAAGTTAGGGAAGAGGAGTCGTGACAATTTCCAACCCATATTTCACAAAATACTAACCAAATTCACTCAACAAAATTTGATAGCATGTAAGATGTAGCTATGGCGATAGCCATCTAAGATCTAGAGGCCTAATAGAAATCATAAAGTACTCAAAAGAGTATATGATAATAATAAATTATATTCCTATCAAATAATGCAAATAGAATAATATCATGTGGATTAAAATTACAATGAAAACCCCTTGGTTATAGGCGAAGGTGAGACATATGGCTATGTAAGAGTATTGTGTTTGTCTGTGATGTGAGACATAAAGAGATAAGTATCATATGTGTGCCCTTAGTAAACTTAACTAACAAATGTGAATAGGACCTAAGAGGTAAACTAGTTAGATAATATTCCTATTTAGACAAATACATTAAAACTTCTTCCATCCCCTGTACCTTACTAACACGAATCTCCCTTCACCTACCTCCTTTTATACTCATATACCACATGTGGATATTCTTATTATTTATAACAATAAAGATAAAAAAAATTATATAAAAACCTATAACCGATCAAATGAAGCTTTGAAATCATTGGATCAAACTAGATAGTGCCCAAAAATTATTTTTATTCATGTAGGTGCAAACTAAAAAGATAAATGACTAGGTTAGCTCATATTATGTTTAGTGTGACCATTAAGGTTTTGTGACCTATAACTTCACACCATCCCCTAATGATGTTTCTGTAGTGGATTTTTGGGCCTCCCATGCCATTACCTGCTAGATATAGAGAAATAATAAATGAAGAGATATTTTTTAGAGAAGTAATGTGTTATCTCACATCTCTCACATAAATTTTAACATTTTGCAAGTATTTTTGGGGCACAAATTTTTAGAGGATAGATGGCTACAACTAGAGAATGATTATTTTCACATGTCATTAATTATTTTCATCTTGAGGCTTCTTTGAGCAAGATGAACGATGAATT
Source organism: Sequoia sempervirens (assembly GCA_007258455.2). NCBI lineage: Eukaryota > Viridiplantae > Streptophyta > Pinopsida > Cupressales > Cupressaceae > Sequoia > Sequoia sempervirens. The sequence continues at coordinate 104,173,430 of VDFB02271358.1, forward strand.
TGCATACACTAGTTAGTTGTTCATGCAAATGGCTGGTCATTGAACCAATTTTTAGGTCTAGTAAAGTATGAAGAGTATTCTAGGATATCAAACTTTGAATGTTTGAACCATAAATGAAGATATATAATTTATAATAGTGTAGGAAAGGTTTTGTAATGCACATTCTTGTAACTATGTATTCATGGTTATTTACCAAGATTCAGAGAAATACTATAATTGTAGTTATGTATTTCCTCTTGCTACATATGTTGGAATGAATGCAATGAGAATTTTATTTGTGTGTAATAAAAAATAATATATTATAAATTCCTTTGTAATATCCATTCCTTTATTCCATGTGGGTCTTTGTAGTTATTGTTATGGATTATTAAGTAAGCTTGTTGCATGAAATATAAATCAATGACTATATGTGAATGCAATCTAGTTACAAGAATACATATCCCAACTAATGCATATTCCATCTACCTCTATTATGGTTTCATTATATTTCATGCAACAAGCATACTTAATAATCCATAACCATAACTAAGCATACTTAATAATCTATAACCATAACTACAAAGATCAAACAATTCATATAACCATAAATAAGTATACTTAATAATTACATATCCCAACTAATAACTATAAATAAGTATACTTAATAACCCATAACCATAACTAAATATAAATTTAATATGAATGATCTTAAACTAATACATATTCCATCTACCTCTATTATGGTTTCATATCCCAACTAATGAGACAACAAAATTTATGATGAGAAAAATGAAGATGCAAAATAGGATAGGATTGAAGGACATAAAGGTTTATACCTCAAGTAGAGTGAAGGGTGTATAATAAATAGCCCTAGTTGTTTGAGGAAAAGTAACACCTTAACCCAAGTGGTGTGATGAGACTCAACATTGCCTTATTTGATGATTTTTTTCTCTACTTTTATTTGATTTCTAAAGATATTTGTATAATTCCCACACTTTTGTTGTCTTGAGTTGTTTGTTATTGACATTATATTTTCAACTATGAATTATATGATGCATAGATCATGTGTGTTTTTGTTGCAGTGAGTGTTTATTTATGTTTCAACTTTACCATTTTATTTAACTAGTATTATTATTATTGTTGATTATGTATTTTATCGCTTATATCATGCTAGTCACTGATGAATCATAGGGATATGATGATATGATATCATGTTGTATATTTAAAATGCATATGTTATGCTTTCTATGACTAGATTATCATGGTATTTATTTATTTTATATCTTTATAAATATGTACATATTTTATAGATGTGATTATTATAATGGTCTCTACATATTGCATTCTACCTTTGTAGATATGTACATGTTTACATAGATGGATGTTACTATTATTGTGTTGGTATTGTAGATGATTGTTCGTTATCACATTTATATGTTTGGATAATGTACATTGATATTAAGTTATTTTGGATATAATTATTATGTGATGTGTGTGATATTGTACCTTATTGGATGATCGTGCATTGATTTGGCTATTATAGATGGTACAAATATGTTTGACATGTGACTTGAGATTGTAGGGACATGGTTATTTCCCCACCTAAGTATGTAGGTATGGATTATTTCCCTAAATGTAGTTATATTAGAGATATCACTTTGGGTTAGTGTGTTTGATAACCTCTATTACAGTTAGTTTGAGTGCAAGACGAGTCCTACTTTCTCCTTTGAGTTTGGATTCAAATCGATGTTGAATCAAGGATTGTGTGTTGTGGAAAACCTATAAATACATGATTTCAGTGGTGATTGATTACGCTATATTTTGAAGGATAAATCATTTTGTTTTAAAGATGTTTGATGCATTTGGAAAATCAAGGAATTGGGAAAGAAAAGGGGGAAATTTTAGTTAACTACATTGAAAATTATATCTAAAGTATTTTAATTAGTTGAATTATTTCATTGCTTAGAAGTTAAATTAATTTTTCATTACCCGAAATGATTTAATAAAATTAAGTTATTTGTTACATGTTATTTTGTGAGAGGAAAAATTAGAAATAAAATAAAAAAAGAAAAAAGAAAAAGAAAAGGTAAAATGAAAAAGGGCTTGCAATTTTAATTGATTCTTCATTTTTTGCAAAATGAAAAATTCTCTCTCAAAACCCTCTCTTCAAGAAATGTAAAATGAATAAAATGATTGTGTGGAAAGATTGATTTGATTGGAAAGCTTGGGAAAGGGATTGCTTGAATTTATTAGGTGTGTGGAAGAACTCTCCTCTCAATCTTCTTCCTCTCTTTTCTTTAGCAATTATTGAAAGATATTTTACCTCCTTTAAATTATTTAAATTTCTTGTTTGATTGGATTCTTGACATACCACATTAGGTGGTAGCGTGTGGCTCCATTTTAGGAAGCCTTATGCTTTCAATTTTATACAAATTATAGATTTAATTTAATTTTTTTAAAGTCCACAAAAGAGCCACATTTATGGAAAAAAATTATAAAATCATTTTATTATATTGGATTAGCATGGTGTTGTTCATATTTGGATCGAAAGAGTATTCTTTGATTTTGAAAAAATTTCTTGACTGAAAAGTTGAAAATTTTAAGTTTCATCAATGGCGGAATCAAGAATTTTATGGTTTTGCATTGAAAAATTAATTAGAAAATTTTAAATTATGAATGTGCATACAAATGAATTAGAATGGGAGAAAATATGACTCCCTAATATTTTTTAAATTAGAATATTTTGAGACTATATCCAAAATTATTATCATTTTTGGTGCATTGATTTATGTGCCATGCTCAAATAGTAATTTGGTGTGATGAACATATGAGTTGAGGGATGAGTGTAGGAAAGAAGTGGATTTCAATTTTCTTAAGACTCAAAGTGATCCCAATATATAATGGGTAGAGAGTTATTAATTAAGTAATAATTAAAATATGTATGGTAATTAAAATGAACCGAGATATTAATTTTAGCACATGTCCAAATCACTTGTAAAGGCTTGATATAGGTGTAAAGAACATGCCATGATCTAGGAGTTTTAGAAATTATTGATTGGGTACCCTCACATTGCAAATAATATGCATAGTCAATACCATATAACTATAACTTTGAGCCATTATGATGACACTCCTTGTCTTACATCTAGGATCCTTATCCTTCTTTCCATTAGACCTTTATTTGATGTGAGACCTAACTCTATCCATGTGTGCATGTGATTGGTCAATATATTGGTTGTACATGTTTATACCTATGTTGTATGCTGACTCGTGACATGTGTATGCTATATTATGTGTTTTAACTCTTATGTGTATTTGTTGGTGATATTTCTCTCTTTGGGCATGTTTATGCTATGATAGTTTATCATATATATTCCCCATGTGTATTCTATATTGTTTTCAATCATATTTATTAGCACATGTATGTAATATGATGGCTATTCCTAATGTTTAACATGTGTGTGAGCCATAATTATCTTGTTTTTCATGAGTGTGTGATTACATGCCCAATTGACTATTTCTTGGCATGGTGGGTGGACCTATGAGCACCACATGATTTGGTTGCATGAAACCAACATTAGGGATTGGTGAACTTGGAGGATTATTCTTGGAGAGTATGTGGGATTCTCACGATACCTTTGATTTGTATATCTCTCCTTATTGAAAAAAAATACTAAAATGGGTCCTTGTTGTTGGTGTGAATATATGTCTTATACCTAGTAATTTACCTTGCTAGGGACTTAGCGGACTTATTCACATGTTAAGTGTACTTAGGATATAATTTTTCTTCTAGAAGTATTAATTTTCATGTCTAGATATTATCTTTTTATCTTTTAATAATTGATTCCTAGGTTGTTAGGTTGTTAGTTGTCACATGTCATAGGATTAAGACACAAGTCACAATCATGTTCAATCCTATTCCTCACCATGCCTATATAATCAAGGTCATTATACTCATATGTAACATACTTCATACCTCATCATCATTTTGATAGGTCTTAATATCAAGCAAGCTAATATTCTTGCATACCCTCTTGTGGAAGGAATTTTTTTTTTTGCATGTGGTCTTGGGTATAGAGCTAATCTTCAACTCTAATACTAAAGATTAGCTCCATACCCAAGACCACCTACAAAAACAATGAAAACCTTCTACAAGAGGGTATGCAAGAATATAAGCTTGCTTGATATTAAGACCTATCAAAATGATGATGAGGTATGAAGTATGTTACAAATGAGTACAATGACCTTGCTTATATAGGAAAGGTGAGGAATAGGATTAAACATAATTGTTACATGTTTCTTAATCCTATGACATGTGACAACTAACAACCTAACAACCTAGGAATCAAGCATTAAAAGCTAGAAAGATAAGTTCTAGATATTCCAACTGATACTTCTAGAAAGAATATTATATCCTAAGTAAACTTAACATGTGAATAAGTCCCCTAAGTCCCTAACAAGGTAAATTACTAGGTACAATTCATATATTCACACCAACACCCCCCCTTAAGTGCAACTTAGGGATAATATTATTACATAAATAATGCAAAAAATATGCAAAGATGGGTCCCGACTATAAGGCCATTTTTAGTATCCATGTACAAATGCAAATGCAATCTCTCACAAAAGGATAAAAGGATAAAACCCAATGGGAAAAAACTCCTCCCCAAAAGAGAGAAAATAAAAGAATCAAGTGATGAAATATGGAGGACTCCATGATATCCCCCCCCCAAGTACACCATCCATCACATATATACATTACACATACCCACCATAAGAGGGAAATAGAAAGACTATGTAGCCCCCCCCCCACAATATGTAATCACCTACAAAAATGGTAAGTGCTTGAAGACAAAACATGATCTAATGTCAACAAACAACTTGTCCCCTTCTAGAAGAAACAAAACCAAGTATAAATGAAGGAATGCCTCCCATTTTGGATAGGAATTGAAAGAAAGAAGTATAAATATGTATGATGATGTATTTGGAATCTGCTCATGTGTCTCCTTGTCCACTGAAGATGAAGATACCACAATCAAATTAGGTACATGCCCAATCAATGAAGAAGGTGGAAAACTAGGACTATATGGAAACTGATGTTGAAAAACATCCAAAGACAAATATGGTTTGCTAACATTTGTGCAATGATTTCCATCAAAGAGGAGAGAGAACCCCTCAAATGTGTCCTCTAAATCTGAAATGTGAGACTCCACAAACAAGGATGCAATGTTTGATAAATAGGAATCCCAATCAAGAAGAAAATGAGATACCTATTACAATGATTCACTGGAAGTTCTCGATGAATCATTGAAATAAAATATGAATGGTCCTATTGAACAAGAATGGAGGGAGCCTCAATCAATGACTATGCACAAGGAATCAATGAAGATGAAGGTTCAACAACTGTATCAGATGGAGAAGAAGGAGCATCTAAATAAACCTTGTCATCCTCATGAAGATTCAAAGTATTCCAAAACTTCAAACTCCAACATAGTATCATGATCAATGGGTATCCATTCTAAAAAATGAAGAGGCATGATACAATCTAAAATAAGATAATCTAGGAATGGTTGTGTATCAAGACCTCCATATATCTCCCAAATTTTATTCCAAAGAGTAGGACACTCAAAATGATCAATAACATTCAAAATTTCATCATCGACATGCATAGCAATAACTCCTAAGACATGATCCATTTTGCAATTCCAAGAAAATTTCTTAGTATTTGTACCTAGAGGGGGAACAATACCACATAAATATGGCAAAAAATGAAGCCAACGAAGATGTTTTATGATGCCATCTCTCCATTTTTTATAGTTTCCCCTTTTCAACATAATTGGAGAAGGATGAAATGAAAAATCCATAATGAACTACGATAGACCTCAAAAAATATAAATAAATTAGCCTTCAACAAAAATTATAAACCCCCAAACATGATGTATATTGCAAATGAAGCCTTCCCAAAATGACAAAACCTCTTCAAGAGTTAGGATGTCCAAGTAATCAGTCACAATGCCCAATATGCAAAATACTGAATAAATAATGCATAGGGATGAATCTGGAAAAATTGCATGTGCACAATGATAGAACTCCTTAATACCTTTTTTATGCCACAAAAATCATGAAAACTAGAGATCTAGGAAAAAAGTTATGAGCTTGAAGGTCCAAATAGGATATATGAATTTGGTTGGAAATAAAATACCTACAAAAATATGGTAAAATGACCTACACCACCACAAAGTACGTAAAATCAGCTTTTCATCAATATCTCGTTTGTAAACTTTTGATATCCTAGCAAAATTTTATGCTCTAAAGAAAGAAAAGGCCCAATTTGGGCACCTAGTAGGATAAATAGGTGCAAAAATTTAGGCCCTATCAGGCTAGCCATTGGTCCTCAATATGACCATGGGTGTTGGAGGGAAAAAATAAAAGGTATGTTGCCAGGGGGCAGCGAGGCAATGGTAAGGTGGTGGCCTGGTAACAAAGGCGTCACCCAAGCACTTAGCACTTGATACCCACAAGGAAATGTCGAAGAACCACATGCAACAGAAAAGGTCATCAGCTAGTGGGCAACAAATTAATGCCCACAAGAACTTGCAGACCGTTGGAAATACAATTCTACCCGCAATAAATGCCTCCAACAAAACTTTGTCGTAGGTAAAGATTTTAAACCGCCACACAAAAATAATATATCCCTAAACTTTATAAAAAATTCCTGATCAATAATTTTTAACTTGCAAATAAAAATAATATAAACCAGCAAAAAAAATAAAAAAATTCCTATGAATTAAAATCATACCCCTATACCTAGGGGGTTGTACGACCTGCCTGGGTAAAACAAATTGCCTCAAAAACACCTGAGTGAGGTAAAATATGGGCATATTTCATATGAAAATTCGTCTCTCAGGCCTTCTGAACACAATGGCGAGGTTGATTTGGGCTTTAAGTGTGTCAAAAGCTTTGCTACCTCTAGATCTTGAAATCTTCAAACCCTTATAATTTTAGCAAAAAATGTCAGATTTAGATGAAACAAAAGTCAATCTTGACTTTCTCAGCTATCCTAGACTCAAAAATTAGCTCAAATTTCCTCCAACACAAGCCAAAAGTGATCTGCAATGAAAATCCACATAGAGAAACCCTCCAAATCTAGTATTTTTTCAAGTTTTTTCTCTGATTCTCAAATTCACCATATGATGCAAGGGAAGAGCATACTCAACCTTACTAAAAATAACCTAGATCTCTCACTAGAAATATCTCAACCCTCAGATTTGAGAAGGGTTTTGAAAGGCTTGGCTTCGATACCATGTAAGAGTTGAAGATTAGGTTTCTTCATATGCTCCTTCTCCTTAAAAGACACTTGGTGTACCTTCACCTTCATTGATTCCCTGTGTAAAGTCGTTGATTGAGGCTCCCATCATTCTTGTTCAATAGGACCATTCATTTTTTGTTGGTGATTCATTAAGAACTTCTAATTATTCATTGCAACAGTTATCTCATTGTCTTCCTAATTGGGATTCCTATTTATCAAACTGAAATGAAGAAAAATGGTGGAGAGGTGCTTTCTTTCACTTCTAGGGTTTTGGACCTAAAATGAGAAAGACCCTCCAATTTTTCAACCTTTCACTCAAGAACAAACCCTTAAGATTTCAATGCAAAGAAGATTGAAATATAAAAAAGGGAAGGTTCTAGGGAAATGATAACTAATGAGGGTTCACCACCAAGTGTAAAATTGGAAAAGACGAAGAGTTGGAAAACACAGTGTGATATCCAAACAAATGCTAGATGACCTAAAAAATGCTCTAGAAATATAAAGAAAGCAGAATAGGAAAGTAAAGATGTGAATGGTGCACGCACTTGGAAACCTTGAAGAGACTGAAAAAGCTCTGAAATTATGAAAATGTTGATTTTTAAGCCTGGTGGGACTCATTTGCCATTATGGGCGAATCAGTCCCAGATCTAGGTCTCTGCATAGGATGAAGTTTTAGCCAAATGGGTATCCAAATCTGCAAAGATTTGAGTTTTCGTGAGTCTTGAAAAAATTTCATGACAACTTTGACAACATTCACAACTTTGTCATTTTGGTGCTTTTGAAGGCTTCAAATCCACTTTTCTTCAATCTACAAACTTGTAATCACACATTAAAGAGGGAAAAACTTGTTGATTGTTATGGAATGGGGGTTTTCCTTGGTAAAACTCCTTTTAGGTAATTAAACCAAAATGATGAAATAAGATAATGAAGAATGAACATGAAATAATGCAATTAAAACCTTGTCATGATGATGGATCTTGAATTGCTGCAACAATTGATGAATAATTTTTCCCTTAAATGCTCTTGAAGACACTTGAATTCTCTTGTGAACTCAACTTGCTATTAAGAATGTTCTCACAAAATTCTTAGGTGATCTCTTGAATGCTTGGGTGAAAATGAGTGAAAGAACCTTGTATTTATACTTAATTATGCAAGAATTCCTGAAATTACAACTCTACAAGCCGACATTAGAACTAGGAGAATAAAATACCATCAGAAATTTGATTTAAATTTGAATTTTGGTCACATGGGACTCATTCGCCACAAGTGGCGAATGAGTCCCATCTGGCATAATGTATGTGACCAAGAAAGAAAAGTGCTTAGAAAGGTGTAAAAATAGGTTTGGGACCCAAAAATATAAGTGGGACTCATTCGCCACAACTGGGGGAAGTGTCCCAGATCACTAAATGTGGGCCACACAAGCCAGAAAAACTTGAATTCTGATTGGTTACTAATTGGTGTCGGGATTATCCTCAAAAATATGTAATAAATGAGGCTTGTGGATGCAAAATAGGGCCAATTAAAGCATAAGAAATCCAAATTGTTAATGACAAGCCTAGGGGAATGTGAAAGTGTGTTACAACACTTTACAACACTCCAAATAAGGAAAGATTAAGATTAATTATGGTTAAAATTATGCTTATTATGCTTAGTTAATTGATAAAGCCCTAGAAAAGCGTGAAAGTGTGTTATAACACTTCACAACACTTTTGCAAGGCATCGTTAAATTCTATTAGTTCACAAGGGCCCAAGACCTAATTTGAATGTGTTATCCACATTACAACACTAAATCAAGGCAACATTAAGCCAAAATCCACAAGGAGGACCCAAATGAATACGAAAAATGTCAAAGGATCCTTTTTTCGACACTACATTTAGCCCCCACTTTAGTGAGAGGATGCACTTGCTTCAAACTCACACTAAAGTAGACATTCAAGAGGGGTCCAATTGTGCCAATGTGGATGTTCTAGGATAAAAAAGATCGAGGAAGCGGTCAAGCCCCCAAGATCCAAGATCCTAAGTCAAACCGACATAAGCACAAAAGGACACACACAAGGTGTATGATATGCAACATCAAGATAAACAATCATGCAATGTCAATGACCAAAAGAGAGAAAAAAAAGAACAAGTAAAAATAAAAAGGGTGGATCAAGCTTCAACCATTTGTCCAACACGATCTAGATCAAATCTAGGTTGTTTTTCCAAAAAATGCATACTCACTATGAGGCGACGGAACTTCTAGCTGTCCACTGGGTGAGAAGTCCTAAAAGGTGAGAAACATACACTCATGGTTGGTATGCACTCACGCACACACACACAAGTGGCTATGGGGAAAGTCATGCCTCAGATTGGGCTTCCCGCTCAACCATACCAAAGTCATACCTCCTGATAACTTTAATAAGGCACCACACAAAAATGATTTTTGAGCTTCATGAGGCAAGAAAAACTTTGTATGCTTGGAGCTCATGAACAAACAAGATGGCTCCACATGCATGCAAGCTGTGTTATGCAAGGTGGCCATATAACAATTGTTGTAAATGCCAAAAGAGTGTAAGGTATGTTCAAATGGATTTTTCTTAGTTCATGCAAGGTCTCTTCTTAGGGAACATTGTTCCTAATGTTTCCAAGAGAGGACAAATTGAAGAAATATCACTCTCTTGGAGGAAATCAAGCCCAATGACATCGCCATGAAAAGGAAACATCTCAAGAAGAAAGAAAATTGTGTAATGAACATGATGAGTATCGATGTATGCCCCCACTTTAAAGTGGTTGCTAACACCATTGTTGTGAGCAATTGCTTTAAAGTAGAAGAAGAGATGAGAGCTTATTCAGAAAGCCCTATGGCAAGTCATATGTTTTCGATAAGCTACGTCCTGAATAAGATAGTATGTCACATACGAACCAACTTAAGGCATGTCTTCCACATCCCAGGCTTGCTCTTATATCTACATGAAAGGAGGTTAACTAGTCGAAAGAGGCAACGACAAGTGACATACAAGGACAAGGCTAACTAACCCCTTGCCCCCACTTAGTGCAGGACAAGGATGAGTCAAATAGGATAAGAGTAAGTATCAATTCGAGGAATTAGGCGCTTCAACACAAGAGCACCACACTCCTGAAGATGTTGAATTTGGTTGTTTAAAGCCTTACATTCATTAGTGAAATGACCATGAACTTTGTGATATGTGCAAAATGAGCTTTTGTAGTAGAATTTCCTTCATGTTTTTGGAGGGAGAGATATCAAGCCATCCTAGAGGAGTCTTGACAAGATATTTTCCTGATCAATAGTAGTAGGTGTTCCTTTAGTTGTGCAAGGTGTCATACACACACTAAATGATAAGGCTTTAGATGGAGATAAGGGAGGTAACCCTAGATCTTTCTTGAAAGAGTATGATATGTCAGTTTTCTTCGTGTGTTCATTGTATCCATGTGAAAGAGGGAGATTGTAGTCGATACCATAACAATATTCCAAGTAAAATGAAGGGGGTTTATGCTTCTGAGAAGGATCAACTTCTTCATGAGAACACAAATCCTTTTAAAGTTATGTGTCATTCCTTCATGAGGGATGGGAGTTAAATAGCCCTCATCACCACCATGGGGTAATGTTGTAGAAATAAGTTGAGCCAATAAAACACAAGGTTGTTTTGGTTTAGATTGTGATATTTTGCACTCTCCCCTAAAGGAAGGTGTGAAACCCCAATCATTACCAGAACTTTCATTTGAAAATGAATTGTTTGTATATGACTCTTTGGACCATGAGGGTGAGATTTTGGAAATTTTATTGAAACGAGCCGTAAAATCTAACGACCCCCAAATATCACTAAAGAGTTTTGTTGTAGGTGAAGGATTAGCATCAACTTGTATAGGTTCAAATTTTGATCTTGGAATGAAAGTATTAGGGGAGTTGGAAATGTTGTGATCATTTGATTCATAGCTTTTTTCATCTGCATCAACCGTGTATATCTTGTTGGTGTATTCAAATTTCATTACACAGTGAAGGGTAGATGTGACTCCTTTCATAGCATGAATCCATGGTCCCCCTAGGAGAAGATTATATGGAAGGGGTCCTTGCATGATATGGATAGAGGTAGGAAACACTACAAGTACGACCTCAATAGGTAATGTGATCATCCCTAGTGGTTTCCTATTAACATTGTCAAAGCCACGAATATGAACATCATTAAGTTGAATGATCTTTTTTTCCATGCCAATTTTGTTTAGGAGGTCAATGCTACAAACATTAATTTCTAATCCATTGTCTATGAGAGTGTGCCTAACTAAAGTTTCATTAATGATCACCTTTATCATCAAGGGGTCATTCTTGATTTGAATCTCAAGTGAGGGTAATTCATGTTTAGGGAATGTGATTTTTGACTAGGTGAATTGCATGGGATGAGAGGAGGATGTTACATTATTTGGTTTTATGTAAGATTGGATCTCCTCCTGCTTTATTTGAAAAATTTCTTGAAATAGACACTTGTATGTAGGTGATAGTTGAATAAGTTTCCATACAGATATATTAGTAGGGGTCTTTTTAAGGTCTTCAACACTAGGCACACTATGTTGAGGAAAAGGTAATGGAGTGGGAATGATTTTTGGTTGCCTACATGTTTGAGCAACTAAGTTACAACTTAGTTGCTGCAAAACACTGTTACGATTAGATTGCATCATGGATTTCAAGAAACCTTTTACTTTCTTATGTGATTCACTAATGGGAGGTGACTTAGGAAGCTCACTAATTAAAGAAGATCCAATTTATGTCATCATAACCTCGACAATCATATGCTTATTTTCATGATATCTTAGTGAAGAGGAGTCTAATGTCACTTCATTATCTTCACCTAAGGAAGGTTTAGTGTTTGAAAGACATGTGCCAATGTTCACATTTTCTTGCACCATGATATTCTCCCTAGGAGGAGACTTGTTAGGAGAACTACAAACCAAATGTTCTTGACATTAAAGGATTGGTTCTTCCAAAATGACTTCATTGCAAGTAGGGGAATGATTAATGGTTGAATTGTCTTGCTCAATAAGGGTTTCTCTAGGAGAAGGGCGACAACTAAGATTCTCATGACCTTCATCGATTGTGTTTTCTAATATCAATGTATCTTCTTCACAACTAGGAGAGATACTAGGAGAAGAAAAAATGTTACTGTCATGATTACCTATGGTTGTGTTGTCTTGTTCATCAATGTCTTTTCCACCAAAAGAGGTAAGAGGAGAGAAACAACTAGGATTCTCAAAACTCTCATTGATTGGTTCTTCCAACACCAAAATATCTTCTTCGCCAATAGGAGAGATATTAGGAGAACAAACATGATCGTTAGGAATGTCCAAGGTTGTATTCTCTTTCACTAAAACACTCTCATAGGGAGGGGATTGCTTCTTAGCATTCCTAGACATGTAAGACACTAACATTGTTTGAACAAAAATGAAAAGCACTTGTAACCATTTCATGCAATGTTTCAACAATGTAAACAATGTCTATCCAAAGATGCAAAACACTTTTATCCAATGTATGCAAAACTTTAAGAATGCGAACAATGTATATCCCAAAATGAAAAGCACTTTTACCAAACTTATGCAAAGTTTTACGAATGTAAATATTGTATATGCAAAAGTGAAAAATGTTTTTATACCTATGATGCAAAGTTTCAAAAATGTGAACATTATCAGATCTAATGATGCTTGCTATTGAAATGATTTGAAAAATGACTACCCTAAATTGATGTTTTTGACCTAGATGCATAAAATAGATGTTACTAAAACTTTCCAGACTTATAGTATATGTTACTAGGAGGCTTAGGAAGCACATAAATGAGGTTTTTAATGCTGTTAAAGGAAGTTTAAAATTTGGACTGGGACCGATTCGTCCAAGGTGGCGAATGAGTCCTAGTTAGGGTTTTTTTCAAAATTTTCATAAATTTTCAATTGATTTTGATGCTTCTTAGTTTGTATGACCTGAAGACTAAATGAAAATGCAGATTTTATATGATTTTTAATGATTTGATATGCAAAAATGCAACCTATATGCACTTTCACTAATGCAAAAATATGAAACCATAGAATGCCAATTAACTAATGCAAAATGCAATGTAATGTTAATGCAAGATAATTCTAGGATGATGATGGAATCCAAACTAGAAAATAAGGTATTCTAAATGCAGGTTCACCAAAATGAAATGAAGAAAAATCGTGGAGAGGTGATTTCTTTCACTTCTAGGGTTTTGGACCTAAAAGGAGAAAGACCCTCCAATTTTTCAACCTTTCACTCAAGAACAAACCCTTGAGATTTCAATGCAAAGGAGATTGAAATCTGACAAAGGGAAGGTTCTAGGGAAATGATAACTAATGAGGGTTCACCACCAAGTGTAAACTTGGAAAAGATGAAGAGTTGGAAAAAAAAATGTGATATGCAAACAAATGCTAGATGACCTAAAAATTGCTCTAGAAATGTAAATATAGTAGAACGGGAAAGTAAAGATGTGAATGGTGTGCACATGGAAACCTTGAAGAGACTAAAAAAGATTTGAAATTCTAAAAAATGTTGATTTTTAAGCCTATGGAACTCATTCACTATCCTGGGAAAATCAGTCCCATATCTGGGTCTCTGCATAGGATGAAGTTTAAGCCAAATGGGTATCCAAATCTGCAAAGATCTCTGAAAAAATCATACAATGGGATTCATTCACCACAATTGGGGAATGAGTCTCGTTTTATCGCAAAGTGTCCCAGGAGTAGAATCTTTAGTTGAAACTTTGCAAGCCTCTGATGATGGATAGAATAAGCACTTTCCCACTAGTTTCATGCAAATTAGATGGATATTTTACCCTAGATCTGAGTTTTCAGGAGTCTTGACAACTTTTCATGACAACTTTGACAACATTCACAACTTTGTCATTTGGGTGCTTTTGAAGGCTTCAAATCCACTTTTCTTCAATCTACAAACCTACAATCACACATTAAAGAGGGAAAAACGTGTTGATTGTTAGGGAATGATGGTTTTCCTTGGTCAAACCCCTTTTAGGTAATTAAACCAAAATAATGAAATAAGATAATGAAACATGAACATGAAATAATGCAATTAGAACCTTGTCATGATGATGGATCTTGAATTGCTATAACAATTGATGAATAATTTTTCCCTTAAATGCTCTTGAATGCTCTTGAAGACACTTGAATGCTCTTGTGAACTCAAATTGCTATTAAGAATGTTCTCGCAAAATTCTTAGGTGATCTCTTGAATGCTTGGGTGAAAATGAGTGAAAGAACCTTGTATTTATACTTAATTATGCAAAAATTCTCAAAATTGCAACACTACAAGCCGACATCAGATCTAGGAGAATAAAATACCACCAGAAGTTTGATTTAAATTTGAATTTTGGTTATATGGGACTCATTTTCCACAAGTGGCGAATGAGTCCAATCTGGCATAATGTATGGGACCAAGAAAAAAAAGTGCTTAGAAAGGTGTAAAAATAGGTTTGGGACCCAAAAATCTAGGTGGGACTTATTCGCCACAATTGGGGGAAGTGTCCTAGATCACTAAATGTGGGCCACACAAGCCAAAAACACCTGAATTATTATTGGTTACTAATTGGTGTCAGGATTATTCTCAAAAAGATGCAATAAATGAGGCTTGTGGATGCAAAATAGGGCCAATTAAAGCATAAGAAATTCAAATTGTTAATGACAAGCCTAGGGGAATGTGAAAGTATGTTACAAAACTTTACAACACTCCAAATAAGGCAAGATTAAGATTAATTATGGTTAAAAGTATGCTTATTATGCTTAGTTAATTGATAAAGACCTAGAAATGCGTGAAAGTGTGTTACAACACTTCACAACACTTTTGCAAGGCACCATTAAATTTTATTAGTTCAGAAGGGCCCAAGACCTAATTTGAATGTTTTATCCACATTACAACACTAAATCAAGGGAACATTAAGCCAAAATCCATAAGGAGGACCCAAACGAGTGCAAAAAATGTCAAAGGATCCTTTTTTCGACACTGCACAAACATTGCATCCTTGTTTGTGGAGTCTCACATTTCAAATTTGGACACATTTGAGGGGTTATCTCTCCTCTTTGATGATGGTAATTGCACAATTGTTTTCAAACTATCTTTTTCTTTGGATCTTGTTCAACATCAGTTTTCACATAGTCCTAGTTTGTCACCTTCTCCTTTGATTAGGCATGTACCTGATTTGATAGTGGCATCTTCATCTACCTAGGACAAGGAGACACATGAGCATATTTCAGAGGCATAATTATGCATATTTATACTTCTTTATTTCAATTACTATTTGGAATAGGAAGAATTCTTGTATTTGTACTTGGTTTTGTTTCTTCCAAGAGGGAGACAAGTTTGTCGATATTGGATTATGTTTTGTCTTCATGTACTTACCATTTTCACAAGAGATTATACATTGTGGGGGGGATACATAGTCTCTCTATTTCCCTCTTTTGGGGGTTCATTTTTAATGTATATATGTGATGGATTGTATACCATGGAGTCCTCCATCTTTCATCACTTGATTATTTCTTTTATCTCTTTTGGGGAGGAGTTTTGTCCCACTGGGTTTTCTCATTTTCTTTGTTTGCAAGAGATTGAATTTTCATTTGTACATGTGTACCTAAAATGGCCTTGTTAGGGTTAGAAGGAATCTATCTAACAATTAAATGCAGATTTGATCAATAAAACAAAGAAATAAAACACACAAAAAATTATAGCAAAAACAAGACAATCGAGAGAATTTAACGTGGTTCACCCAATATGGGCTACATCCACAAAACCGCATCCATCCAATGATTTTATTATCCAGTGCAAAACATATTACAATCTCGTGATAAATGTACTACTGCAACCCCCATCCCAACCGCTTATAACAAGATTTTCATAAGCTTCCAGAATTAGGGTTCTACAAAGTCAATTTTTTTCCTTATTCGATGAAGAAGCAAAAAAATAGGAAAAAAATAACTTGGGGGCTACCACCCCCGAACCCCTACCAAAGTTGGTTTTTTTTCCTTTTTCGGTGATGAAGTGAAAACATAGGGAAAAAAAATTCTTGGGGGTTGTCGGCCCCGAACCCCCACTCGAGGCTTGGCCCGACCCCGGACCCCAGTAAGGATACATGAAGAGTGTACAGTATAGCATGATCAGTTGCCACATACCAAAAGGCCTTGTATTTGAGACCTATCTTTGCATTTTTTTTGCATCATTTTCATAATAATATTCTCCCTAAGTTATACTTAAGAGGGGTGTTGGTGTGAAGATATGTCTTGTACCTAGTAATTTACCTTGCTAGGGACTTAGGGGACTTATTCAAAAGTTAATTTTACTTAGGATATAATTTTTTCTAGAAGTATTAGTTGGCATGTCTAGATCTTATCTTTCTAGATTTTAATGCTTGATTCCTAGGTTGTTAGGTTGTCAGTTGTTACATGTCATAGGATTAAGACACATATCACAATCATGTTCAATCATATTCCTCACCTTGCCTATATAAGCAAGTTCATTGTATGCATATGTAACATCATACCTCATCATAATTTTGATAGGTCTTAATATCAAGCAAGCTCATATTCTTCCATACCTCTTGTGGAAGGAATCTATTTTTTTTGTAGGTGGTCTTGGGTATAGAGATAATCTTCAACTCTTACACTTGTGATTATTGCAATAATGATGATGATGATGATGATGATAATATTTTTTATAAATTTGTGATGTGTGTTATGATCCATCCATGTTTAGGATGAGACCCTTTAAATGTAATAATTAATGGATTTCATATTTTATTATGCTACACCTCATTTTGTAAGGGTGTTGGTATGTATAGAAAGTTGAAATCATGATAATTGATTATGTTAGCTTCAGGTTATTTAATAATTTAAATGATGGTAATATATTTTTAGAGTTGGATCATATTTCACTCACATAGGTGGCAAGGATGCTATTGTTTATTTTAACACATGTCAACATTGGTGTTGAATGGGAAATACCATTTTGTAATGCTTTAACCATATTTGACTATGTGGAAGTTGGTAAAATGAATTTTAAAGCATCTTTATTTTGGACATAAAATGAAATAAAGATGTTAGTAAAGGGTCATTTTTGGTATCCTTGGGATGTTGGATAGAATATTTCCCCAACAATTATGTTTGTGCTTGTGAACTGTCATAGGGTGGTGATGTCATTTTGGTTTCTCCTTGGGAAGGAGGGGTGAGTAGGGTGTGTTATGAGCATTTCCCTTCCTCTCTCATATCCTTTTATTTTCTTTATAATATCTTGTTGATATGCTTTCACTTTGGGAAGTGTCTCTTCCATTTACATATATTTCAAATATTAGGTGAACTGTGAGATTGACGATGATGTCCTAGTCATCCAACTTATATTTCTCATTATTGTAGGTGTTTCCTATATTAGAGAAACCTAGTTGAGTGTCTGGGATGAGGTGCTAAGTGAGGGTCCTGGAACAACCTTTTGTTCAACCTCTACCTCTATACACTAACATTTTCCTAGACTACAATGCTAGGTCAAGACTACAACACATTTTTGGGACTAAATCATAGTATGTTGGAGTCCTTCCTATGTGTCAATGTCCTATTAGCACACTGTTGTCCTATGTTCATTGGAATAACATATATTTCTAATCATTTTTTGGAGAAAAATATTTTATGAAAGTTGTTTCGTTGTATTATTTGAATCTTTCCAATCAACACTTGGTTGATAGTTTTCCCTAATAGGGATATATTCTTGCTTTTTCATTGGGAAGAGTACATTTCCATGAAAATGATCAATTTCTATTCTAATCAATGGAGGGCTTGTACTTCCTAGTAAATAAACCTCTTGTGAAGCTTTTTATCTTATGTTTGGGTGTTATTTTTGTGGTTATTGAGTGGATTGGAAGTAGTTGTTGCCCTCATCCTACTCCATGTGTAGGAAATATCCTAGTTTTCCTAATTCTTGTATAGGTTTCCCTTAGTATGGTGAGTTTCATTGAGTGTTTTTAAGATGTAGGTTCAAGGTAGATGACTCCCTCATCCTATCCTTGTATTGTTCCCACAAGGGAATTTAATCATAGATTAGGACCAAATTGATAGATCATGGTGTAGCTCCATTCTCTAGTAAGTTCATTGTGATTGCTATCTCACAAGGTTTGTAATTATTCTTCCTATGCCACATTGTTTGGAGTAATGGTGATGCCTTTTAAGTGTTATTTATATCATTTTTTGCATGACATAGAACATCACCACAACATCCTTATCTTGTATTTTGTGCCATTGTGCTTGACACACTAGTTGTATGCACATTAGCATGCCATGTGATTTGTCATTATTTTATCTTAGTCGTCGATGAAATTATTTTTTGTTCTTTAAATAAAAAAGTTCCCTTAGCTAATTTCTTGATTGTGTAGGTTGGGGCATTACATTTTTCATCCTTTATATAAAATTTTTAATTAATACTTTGATAAAATATAATTTAAATGTATTTTGTTTAATTGGATGGTTATGTATTAAAGTTTTTTAGAATAATATAGCATTTTATATCTTAGTTATGATAACTGGCATGCTCATGAGGAATTGAAGTGTAACAAAAGGGATTTTAGTGTTCAACCACCACTTGCAACAATAAGGTATACAAGCTACAACCATGGTTGTCACATGCCTACAACCATGTCTATAGCATTCCTATAATCATGTCAATAGCATACTTGTAGCCATGAAAACATTTTACATGCAGTCATGATAGCATTATTCATGAAGTCGGGGATATAGCACACTTGCAGTAAAAGAAGAGTCCTTGAATAAGTGGTAGAGAATTGAATCTTCAACATGACATATTGAGTTTGCACAAAATTGAATAACTCAATCCACTTATCTTTATTTTCCTCAAAAATAATCTTATTATGAACATGATGTATTTTCCTAATGGGAATATTCTTCCTACCCACCTAAGATTAAGTTTCCTAATCTTATTGTTATTTAGAAAATAATGTGTCCTCTTCTATGATTGGCAGTGATTAGATAGATTTAGTATTAGTTATATAACAAAATAAAGATAATAGATGTATAGAATGTTAAGAACAATAATAATAGAAATAGAGATATAACAAGTCAATCTAGAATATACATTAGTTAGTAGATTTAAGAATATGTAATAGATTATGTCAAGTTTATAGAAGATTGAGTATTTTGTTTTATAATTTATTTCATAATCTTTTTTTATGACTATTATAAGCATTATGATCTAGTTAATTGTGTGTTCAAAGGAAGAGATGAAGGTGCAATTTTACCTAAGAAAGATCCCACTTGAGGTGTACTACAATTGGGCCTCTATCCTTGTTAGCATAGATTCTTGTATTTTTAGTTCTAGCATATTTTTGTAGTAACTTAGTGAAGTCTACTAACCTACAACATTTTCATTAACCTATAACATTTAACTTGAATAATGTACATCAGTGTGCAAAACCTAGTGTATAATTCCTAGTTTCCTTTAAATAACATTCCAACTATACAATGTATTTCCTTTTTGAGTAACATCATTTACTTTCTTATTTTATAAGCCTTGTTTATTTTCCCTACACACAAATTAGAATTTTAATCCCTTGGGAGCCTAATATCATATATAATATTGACACCATGAAAAAAGATATTTCATTGGGTTGACATATAAATAAAGTAGCAACATAAACCAAAATACAACTTGATTAGTGGATAATGTATTTGTCAAGTTTCGTGTGAGCCTTAGCTACACCACATTTAGTTGAAATTAGTTATACTCATCAATAAACACAATATATTATAGGGAAAGAACAACTTCAACATTAGGAAGAATAGGAAGAAGTTAAAGTTACTTCCCATAAAGGTTGATGATGATTTTACATAAAGTGTAAGGTTTTTATTTTATGAGCAAAGGAGTTTCTTAAGGATGTGAAAAACTTGAAGGATTAATATGTAGTTGTAGTCAATCCCATGTTGATATATTAGCACAAGAATGTTAAATACATTTGAAACAATGGGAAAGGAAAACCCAAAATATTTCAGAGATATTGTTGCAGGTGAAAGAAACCATCTGCTGCAAGGGTCCAAGTTCGTGTTCGAAGGTGTGGAGGATGGCGAAAGATCGGGAGGGGAAGATCAAGGCAAGCAATTTGTGACTTCCCCCAAAAAAGCAATGCTAATTCCAAATGAAATTCTTGATAATATCATTCTTTTTGAAGATTCTAGGTTACAAAAAACGACAATTTTCTTTATAGGCACAGACACCGCTAAGGTTCTGGAAAGAAAACATATGGATGAGTGATAAAACATGTTTCCCTTAGACTTTAGAAATTCATACCGCTCCTCTTGGAGCCCTATGGAAACATTATTAGAATGGACAACACCAAGTCTTCACTTTCACATTCGGATGCGAGGTCCTTGGTCTTGCTATACCCGAGGTTTGACCTCCCTAAAATTATAGAAATTAGGGTTACGAATGATACATTCACCTATAATATTGAAACCCTAGGGGGGGCTAATGTCTGCTATTTATGTCAAAGGGAAGGCCATATTAGAAGAAACTGCCCTTTCATCAAAAAGAGAAACAATGGCTCCACCCCAAGCGGAGGAGAGAAAAATAATACTCCCTCCCCCCAAGACAAATCTTAGGAAAAACATGACACTTGTGAATAACTTAGAGGAAATTAACAAGGATGGGCCTAACTAGGGAGGAAATGACAAGGACACACCCCCGATCCCTGAATTTTTTAAGGGTGGGAAGGATGTGCATCATGGTCGACCTGGTAAAGAGGCATAAAAATAAACTATAGATAGGGATGGCTTAGAAAGAGTCACCAATCAGCTAAAAATGCTAATGGAAGAATTGGGAAAAAATACCCCGAGAGGGAACCTTGGGGATTGAAACCCCCTATCAAAATAATAGTAATGAAGTATCCTATAGAAATAATACATTATGCTCCCAAGGAGCAATGGAAAATGAAAAAAATGGGAAATTAAATTCCCAGTAGCTTCCAATGCAAAAAATCAGAAAAAACATCACTCAAAGAGAGAAAGAGGGAAGTGAAAAATAGAGTAGGGAGGAATCAAAGAAGGAAATATATACCTTCAATTCCAAATACTTTAAAAAATAAGGTAGAACCAATAGTGATAATCCTAACCAAGAGGGAGACAAGAATAAACTAAACAATAAAGAACAAGAGAAACTCTCGCACGTCAAAAAAATTATATGTGAATTTGAAAGACAAAATCTAGGTCCCAACTCCCAGCCCTTAATGAATAGGAATAAGGAATGACCCGAAGATAATGGAAATGGTGTAGAGGAAACAAACCCCCTTGATACTATCTACCTAATGAATGGAAATGAAATGGTGGATACTATAAGAGTCCCCCAACATACAAAAGTTTCTCTTAACATTCTTGATGAATTGGTTACTCAAATGGTTTTATCTCTCAATCAGGCATGGAATCTGCAGAGGATATAGGAGAATATTATGCTTAGGATACCACGGTAGGTGAGGAGATGCCCATGGATGTAATGATAAAAAAACAAGGAGATGCAGAAAGAAAAGGGGAGGGGGAACAAACAAAACCCTAAACAAAGATAGTATCCACCTAGCAAAGGAAAAAAGGAAAAAGAATAGTGGATTCATCCCAATACCCACTACCAAAATAATAGAGATAGAAGGAAAATTGCCAAAATGCTTTGATAACTTCAATCTTGATAAAGAGCCCCCCTCCAGTGATCATGCATCATGAACATCAACTGTATATCTTGGAATGTGAGGGGCCTAGAATCCCCAGATAGGAAGCATATTGTGAAGAGATTCCTAGTCCAAAGAAAGGAAATGAAAGATTCTACTGGAAAAGGATGAAAACCAAGCTGAATATAGAGGATCCCATTGGGGGATAGAAAAAGGACTGCTCCAGAATTTGATTTACATGGTGAAATTCTTAGAAGGGAGGGAAAAGAATCTACTCTTGACTTGGCAGGTTCTACATGAACAAATATTTCTTCTCTGTGGTGCCAATGAAGGAAGGATACAAGTTGAGGTAAACCCATATACCCTCTCAGACCGTCATCCCATCAAGGTAAAAATTTTCCTTAAAGAAGGACTGGAAAAGGTAAAAGAGAATGGGGATGTCTTCACCCTCAATACCAGCCTTTTTAAAAACAAGGAATGTAGAAATGCTATTGAATCCCTTAGGGCAATCAACAAATAGATGCACAAAGGCCTCTCCCCTATAGACATATGGATCTTAAATGTGAAAGGATGGAGGACCCTCTTCCAAACAATAGGAAAGAAAAGGGCCATGGATAGAAGGTGAGAGGAGGGGATCCTCCAAGATGAATTTCTAGTTGAGTCCATGCTTCAGAATAATCTGCAGGACAAAGACCTAACTAATAGCCTAACCAAGACCAAGAATTCCTTAATAAGAATCCAAGCTATCAAGATCAAAGGCTTAAGAACTAGAGCCAAGATGAACTGGCTGGAAAATGGCGATAAGGGTTCAAAATTCTTCTTTAGGTATATCAAGGAGAAACAAGAAAGAGAGAAGATTGATCAAATCCAGGTAGATGGCACGATCCTAACTAACCAAGGGGTTATAAGGAAACAATTTTTCCAATTCTATAAGGGTATCTTTACCTCTGAAGGAGACAATGAAACCTATACTAAGCCAAAGATCACATAAGACAGATTATTCCAAGGAGAATCAAGGATGAAGAAGCAATCGAACTAGGAAGACAGGTCTCAAAGAAAGAAATAAGAAGAGTTATCTTGGCTCTAAAAAATGATAAATTTGTAGGAGCAAATGGACTACCAGCTGAATTTTATAAGACCTTTTTAGAGTGGATCAGTGAAGACCTATATTGGGTGTATAATGAAGCCCTAGAGAAAGGTTCCCTAGGTAGAAATAAAAATAAGGGAGTTATCAAGTTGATACCAAAAGAAGGGGATAGGACCCTAGTGAAGAATTGGAGGTTGATCACTCTTCTGAATGTCTCCTACAAGATCCTAGAAAAAATACTAGCAGATAGATTGGAAAGTATCTTACCTTCCTTCATTAACAACACCCAAACAGGATTTATCAAGGGAAGATACATTTTATAAAATCTTCTTATTAGTTGGGAAGCTGTGGAATGGGCCAAGTAGAGAAATCAAGAGGTTGCAATGTTACTTGACTTCAAGAAGGCATATGACATAATTGAGTGTTCCTTTGTATTAATGGTGCTAGAGGCCTTCAGATTCCTAGGCTCCTTTTTCCACATGGTCAAAACACTCTTCCAAGATGCAATTTCTCAGGTAGATGTGAATGGAACCCTCACAGAGGAATTTACTCTGGGAAGATCAATAAGGCAGGGATTCCCCCTTGCCTCAGGCCTCTTCATTATTTCCTTTGATGCACTACACTATATACTGAGATACAATGCTACATATCCTATGGTGAAGGGTATCACTCTACCAGACAAGAAGGAACTCACCAATATTCAGTAACTTGGAGGAAGAGAATATGGAAAGACTCATGGATAAACTCTATATTTTTTGTCAAGCATCAAGGACCAAAATTGCACTGGCTAAATCCTGCCTCTTGGGGTGCAAGGATACCCCCAAGGTGGTTAAGGAAGCATGATTTTTAGTGGGGTGGATCCAAAAAAATGGTAAGGTATCTAGGAATTCCATTTTCCATAAGACCAAACCTGAAGGAAATGTAGTTGTGGCTAAGAGAGAAGATTGAAAGGAAAATTGACAAATGGAATAGACAATACCTTTCAATGGAGGGAAGGCTCCAAGTGTGCCAAAAGATATTATCCTCTTACTCCATTTACTTTGCCTTGGTGTGGTTATTTAACTCATTCCAAATGAATGAAATTAAAAAAAGAATTAGAAAGTTCTTGTAGTCAGATGGCAAAGGTAACAGAAAAAGGCATGCAGTGAAGTGGGAATGGTGCTCCATTTCCAAAACTAGTGGTGGTCTTGGTCTAAAACACTTAAGGTTGTAAGGAATTGCACTAGCCTCCAAGTGGATAATAGGATCCCTAGAAGGGGAGGAACCCTGGAAGATCCTCATTTGACAGAATATCTCAACTACAGTTCTAAAACAATGCAAAACATGGAAGCTTCTCTTGTCCAATGATATTTTTAGTAGTGCCTACCCTATATCCCTTGTAGGTTCCAATGTCTTCAAAACTTTATGGAAGGCTTGGGAGATTGTCAAAAATAATCTGAGTAACCACTAATACATCAAGAATGGTAACAACACTATCATGAGACACAGGTCCATATAGTGGAACCTAAAGCATAAAGATAGGCCCCTAGCCTTAATTCAAGGCTACTTAACCAAAATTTGGGCACAAAAAGGAATTAGATGTTTTGATTGTAAGGAAGCTAAGGTAGTGGAATAACTTCCTACACCAACCTTGAGAGGAGAATAATGCAAGACTTTTACAAATCTTTACAGTTACAAAAATTTAAATAGAAATAAACACAAGTATCATGTGCATACCACAACACAATGATTTAAGTAGGGAAAACCCTTTTGGGAGAAAAACCCCACACTCCAAAAGTCAACCAATATATTATTCAGAAATCAAAAGATTACAATATACTTGCAGAGAAAGATTCTCACAAGAGTATCACCACTAGAGATCAAGAGACACCACGATCGCTATCAGACTCTCAGAATACAACCCTGTCTACATACAACCCACCCACTTATAACAAAAATTTTGGAAGCTTCTAGAATTAGGGTTTTACAAGGTCATTTTTTTGTTATGAATAGGCATTAATTTATATTAAATCAAAGATTAAAATACATATTCACAAAAAAAATGTGGGTGGTAAGAAGGCACACCCTGAGAGTCATATGGGCAACACCTAGAAAATCCAAAATAAAATGACCAATCACATGGGCCTAGCCCAGAAGTCCATGATTACAAACATAACATAAAAAGGCCATTAAGTGGCCAAAGCAGTGCTAACAGATCTAGGATGGTTTTTGTCATCCAATTTCTTCCCCCATACATCAGCGGGGTCTGGAGTGACGTTAGGAGGAGGACCCCAACCATCATCAACTTCTTTATCTTTATCTTTATCTTCCTTGCACCAAGGAGAGATTCTAAGCACAAGTTGCGAAAAACTTTTACTAGAGTTTGGCCAACCAAAGCAAAAGGTGAGAGTGTCATCAGAGAGCTACTCAGAACCGCCGTCACCGCTCCCCGAAGCACCACCAAAAGGCCACCCCTGGCCAACCCAAGGCGGAGGAGAGCGGGTCTATCGAGGAGGGTGAGATCCCTACTGAAGAGGAGGCTGAGAGAAGGGGCATGCAGAACCACTCTACTTCTAGCCCCAAGAGGGAGATCAGCTCTGGGAGGAGGTGGGCGAAGTAGGCACTCGAGCAACAATACATGGGGCATTTCCCCAATGGTCCAAAAGTACTTGCAAGTGAGCAACTTCAAGTGCAACTTTGTTCACCTGCACCTGAATCTGTAAGAGAATATTAGAACAAATAATAGCTTTAGAATATAAAGAAACATTTTTATTCATTTGAGTATGAGAAAATATGCAAGAATTTTGGTCTTTCCAGATATTGAAGAGGATTTCCACCCTAAAAGTGTGCCAAAGTTGGGTATACTTAGCAAGAAGTCTGGGCGAGTCTCCCAACAGAACCATATGCCAAGAGAAGGGCTCTAGTCGAAAAGGCTGAAAGAAGTCATGAATCCAAGTCCAAAATTGTTGGGCTCTGGGAAAAACCAAAAGAGATGCTTAAAAGACTCAGCTTACCCACAAAAATGGCAACGGGGGTCTTGAACCCCCAGGTGAACAAACCAAGAACCCACAGGCAAGCCTTGGAAAAGAATACACCAAGAAAAGTGGGAAAGTTTTGGCTCAACACTTGCATACCAAGTGGCAGTAAATATTTTATGCCTGACATGAGTGGGAGATTGAAGAAGCCACCTCTGGTTCAAACCATCAATCATAGGAAAATGTGGTGAGATCCACCTATAACCAAGCCTAGGCTTGTAATTCTTGAAAGGGGTGTCTGGGTACCACTTCCAATCCTTCCACTAGGGATTGGACCCATGAATTCCCACCTTATGAAGCATTTCTACAGGAATAGAATTCACCAGACCATCATAAGTTGCACAGTCTTGGTTTTGAAGTTTGTACAAGGCATGAAAAATCTTCCCATGGAAAAATATGCATTGTGGGTTTGTGAAATATTTGTTGTAAAGTTTGAATACCTTTCTTATGAAATTTGAGCACCTTAAGCCAAAGGCTGGCCAATGCTAGCAAAAAGAGGAGACCACCAAACATTCTATTGGTTGAGCGAAATCCCATCATGAAATCCAGAACTGTCCCAACGGTGTCAGGGTTTAACTGCCTCCCAGGCTCTCCATATTATTTTAGCAACAAAATTCCCCACAATTTGAACTGGTTCCTCCATGACCAGAAGGGTTTGAAAGCCAATCCCCTTCCAGGCAGGTATGTGCGCAGGAAATCCTAATTGAATACAATGCCTGAGGAGAATTTTCTAGGCCTCATCTCTCGTAAGGGCCCAGATAATCCACTTCACACACAAGGAAGTGCCTTGTCATTGAGTGGAGAGCAGCCCAAGACCACCAGAGTCTCTAGGAAGACAACAAAATTCCCAGGTGACATGGTGAAACCCTCTATGTGATTCAGCAGAGGCCCAAAGGAAGTCCCAGAGTCATTTTTCATTTGACGTGTTAACAAAAAAACCTTGACATGTTAGTGAAAAATATCTTGTTATGAGTGTACAGTATTTGCATGATCATTCACCACTTATCAACAATAAACTGTATATAATTGCAAGGTTGAGACACATTTTCCCAACATTGATGATATTTTAAAAGATGGTTATTTAAAAGACTGGAATGAATTAAGCACTGAATTCAATCTCCCCCAAACTAACTAGAGGACATACTATGTACTAAAAGAAGCCTACAAACATATCTCCTTCCCTGTTTTGGTCAAACATGGCATCCTGCAATATCAAGAATTCCACTGGCATGATGGTGTTGGATCTCAAAAATGCAGGTTACAAATCCTAAGAGGATGCCAGGCTCTATGATCAGACTTGCAACGTTCTTGAACCAATGAATGGAGTTAACCTATATGGTTGATGACTCCCTGCACTTCAGGCACTGCTAGACCTTAGGCGAGTGGACCTTAATAGCTGAACCAGATTGTGTGACTTATTAGTATTTAAGGATCTATCCATAGTGGCATAAAGTCCGAGATAGATGTTGGCTTGTTAACTATTCCTACTCCTAATGTGATAATTGGAAATTTAGAATATGAAAGTGGATAAGTAATGTATAAATGAAATGTGAAGTGGACCAGTGCTTTATTAGGTAAGCGGAGTCAATAAATTTTTACGAAAAGTGACTATTATTGGTTACAGTTCTGATTGTTTGGAACATAGGTTTGTTTATACCTTGTATTATAAACATGCAAGAATGTGGCTGACAGACTCTACTTATTGATCCAATTGATCCTATCGGGTTACTGTGATTTATTAAAAGGATTTTATCCTTCCTTGAAGGAACCAATTAAAAGAATCACACAATGACAGAAAATGTGTATTGACAAATGAAGTATATCCTCAATTTGAATAAAATTTGAATAACAAGATAACATCAAGTTGGAGAAAGTATGACAACCTTATCAATTACCTAACTCTTCTTACTGATCCAAGTGTTACTCCCAAGTTACTATAATCAATTAAAAGGATTGAATTCTTTAATGGAAGCCAATCAACTTGATTATATAATAACAACAAATGTGTCTTGATGAAATTGAATATCAACTTGGATACACAAATTCAAATAAAAGAGAAATAACAATGTGGAGACAGCCAGATAATTGCTTAAATCAACAAACAATAGACACCAATATGAAGTCACACAACATCAAAGACCTTCTATTGATTTCTGCCAAAATTCATGCGTGCATCATAGTCCTTTACAGTATAAGCTATATGATATATATTATGAAAGTCATCTTTGTATCTATCTATTATCTCCCTATTCGCTCTTACTTCTTAATCATCACATGTCCAACTCATATATCAATATCTTGAAGAGGGTATACCTCTTCATAAGTGTCTTTTGGAATTAACAACAATTAAAATTAACAATTAAACTCTAATGAGCCACAAATGAACTTATGTTATATGATCTAAATATTCTTGACTCAAGTGTGTATCAGCATCCTTTGCAGCATTCCTCACAGCAATCTCCATAATGATCATCCTCTCCAAATGCTCACAGGCCTCTTCTAATGTTGGATCTTCATTCTTAGCTACTTCCAAGGCTCCCTGTATTATTAGTTGGCACTCTTTCATCCATTCACCCTAACTTTTTAGTTCTCCATTATCTCTAAACAATGCAAGCACCCCTTCCTTTGAAGCATCAACAAATTCCTTAGCATCTACCTTGAGTTCCTTATAATAGTCTTGATGTTTCCTTACCATGTCGTCAATAGCTGTAATGGCTCAAGTATCAGTAGTGCTTCTCTTTTGTATCTCTTGGAGTTTTTCCTAAAGCCTATCATTTATCCTCTTATGTTCTTGAATGGCATTGTGACTTTTGGAGTGAGTCACCCAGAACTTGTCCATCCAAACCATCAGGTTATTGTGCCTCTTTTGGAATATTGCAGAAAGTGTGTCAAATCTAGCCTTACTTACTTGAGTGTGTATTTGTTGACTACTTATTTGTGATTTCTCACTTTTATCCTTTGATTGGGAACCCTCTCCTTGAGTTAACATTCTAGTGGATCATTTGAATGTGTCTTTGACTGTGTCTCTCAGAAAATCATTTTCTTTGAGCATTCTTTCATTGTTCAACTTGTACATATCCCATTCCTTGATAAACATTTGAATCTGAGCCTTATTCAATTTGGCTACATTTATGCCAATATCAGTTGTGACCACAAGATCAATCTCACCCACCTTCAATGTCATCACATGACCAAATGCTTTCTTTGTATCAATAATCACTGACTTTTTATGTGGAGGGTATAGAGCCCAAATCATAAGAGAGTTCTCATCAGGGTTATATCTTGACCCAGTGTACACCTATGTTACCCCTTCTGGAGTGAGCTTATGTTTGGCACCATTATTATGTAAAAAACTATCAAAAACAAGAGCAGAATTTAAATCCAAATCAGGAAAGATCATAACACCAGACTCCTCTAATAACTTTCTTCCTTTCTCTGGAGTCATGTTCTTCATCTCATTCTCCACATCCATTTTCAAGGTGTTCAGTAACTGACCTTCATTGCTATGTGTGATGTTTTCAATTAATTCCCTTATTGTTTTTCCCTTTTGTTTGTACAAGAAAGATCTAAATTCAAGAGATTTAATGAATTGATCATCAGAGACAAAGGACTTATAGGCCAATTTCCTAGTATCTATATCAGATGATTCCCCTACTTCATGTTCTCTATTTGGAGGTTGATATTCTTCAATCCTTAGCTTGGGGATCTTATCAGGTTGGCCTTGGGGTTCATTTTCATTGGAAGATTCCTCACTACTAGAGGACAACATTTTTGCTTCCTGTATCTCCTTCATCTTCTATTCTATTTCTCTATTGTAATTATCAATTGCCAATTCAACCTCTTTTTCTTCCATGTTTCTGATTATATCATCATGAGGATATGGTATGTGAACATATCCACCTAAATTCTACTTCTCCTTGCAAAATCAATAAAGACTTTGGGATCAAATCCCTTCCTTGGTGCAGCCTTCTTCATATTGAAATGTGACAATTTGTCTAAAATGAGATCATATCCTTCTTTTGACACCACAATGAAGTCTCCAAACTGCAATGTACTAGGCATGAATGACTATTTTTCATATGCACTCAAGTTCATAAGATTGGAATAATCCATTTGCTTGACAATATCTAGATATGCAATCCTATCTGGCATATTTTTTGGTAATAGGAAAGGTGTGTCTTCAAAACCATAAACTTTGATCATGGTGGAATCAATATAACAATACCAACCACCCCAATTATGACCTATAGTTGGTGGTCCATTGAAATCCTTGGGCCTTAAGAATCTTTTGATTTCATCAGTCAATGAATAATCACAAGGATTATCATAAAACCTATACAATGTCTTGACAAAGTACTCTTCAAAGTAAACATAACTGGAATTGATGAACCTGTTGTCCCAAATGGAAGTCCACAATTGCACTGGTAATGGATAATCCTCTTTATCCAACTTTGTAATTCTCAATTCCTCTGGCCACATTCCTAACTCCTGTCCATAGTATAACATCATGTGCATGAGAAGGGAATAGTGTTTAAAGTGCACTGTGGGAGATTCATTCTTGATGGCCATTAGCCCTAAGTCTATCCCTCTGGAAATGTGTGAAGCATAATCAAAAGGTCTTGCATTGTGGCATTGTATTTCTGTAGCAATCACCATTGGCCCTATAGACATGAATTCAGAGGCCTTTGTTCCCATTATTTGGCTTACCAAGAAGTAAGTATGTTTTAGATAGGGCTCAAACAAATCAACATGAAAGGGAGGTTCATCACTATCTTCAAGTGGAACTAGGTCTCCATCTTTCCTAGGCTTGTGTAATGGTAACCTCCATCCTTTGTAAGTAGTATCCATTCTCCAGTACTCCTTTTCCAAATCCTCATGCACTATGAGCTCATCACATGAATCATCTAGGTTGAAAACTTCACCAAGTGCAGTTTTGGATATATATATGTTAGGTTCTCCTTGTAGGTTGCATATGTCTTTAAGGTCTGGGTTGTAATGTTTGGACAGAAGTTTTATGATCTCTACATTCACAAAGACATTGGGAACAACCAGCTTTCCCAAATTAAAATTCCAAGGGTTGCAGACTGGTTCAAATCTGTTTCTCCGACAGTAATGAAACATGAACAATTCATATCCCCTAATGGGAGTCCACACATCACCTATATGTTTGCATTTTTCTTCTAGTCTTTCTACATTAGCCCTTAATTGTACAGACCTTCTAGCTTTTGGCCCTGAACTAGGCAATTGATCAATGAGGTCCTGGTTTAGTTTTTCTCCTTTTGTTTTCAATTCTGGGACCGTTTCAATTTTTTGTTTCTTACTTTTGGACTAGCTACTTTCACCTTGTTGCTTCCTACTTTTTGTTTTTACAGAACTTGAACCTTCCATTTTGATTCTTTACAAGGTGGAAAAATTGAATTGTAATTTATCAATTGTATGGAAACTTTGTATGCTTACTTGTATGTCTCTGGATGCACTGAATTCCTTGATTCTCGCTCGACCTCTTGTCCTTCCCGCTGCAACTTCTGAAAATTCTTTTGGTTCAATCTCTTTTCAATCAGGAAATATTCACATAAGGTTCATTCTTGCAGCCATTAATGTCTGCCACTGGAAATGAATACAACAGGTTTTTCAAATTTCAAAATGTCAAAGCAATATAAGAAGATTACATTGGTGAAACCATTCTATTCTCAGGACAATTTATGTGCTTTATTTGGCACCTCCTTTGTTTTATACATTCATAACTGATCGCCAAGACATAACTAAATGTCCCTTCGATTCTCATATTTAGTCGGGAAGACCACCTAATAATCTTACCAATATTGTACAACTGCCCTTTCTCTTGCTTTTCAACTTCTATTACTTTAGGAAGAAAATTATGAAGTTTTCTAGATGTCAAGGTGGCTTGGACCATTAGAAATCCTTTTACTCATCACTCGATATCTTTCCGATAGATAGTGATCATTCTATGTTACCATCGGGTTGACATGTACTATCGTTGAGAGAAAAAAATTCCTTTTCGATGTACTTGGTCTCCCCGATGTATTTCCTCTATCGCTTCATTCATTTGGATAAGTTGGTGAGACTTTCCTTGAAAACCTCTTTCATCAGTGTAACCCATATGATCGGTGAGATCTGAGGGACTTACTCTGATTGTACATGTCTACCCGATACAGTCGTTCTTATGTTTTGTTGGTGAGAGTGTATATGTTTCTTCCTGATGAGGTTTCCATTAGTGTGATGCACGAACTCAGTATGATTTGAAAAATTCACTCCTTTCACCTTGATTTCATCGATAAGTCTTTATTGGTGAAACATTGGTCATTTTCTTCCCGATTATGCACACATGTTATCTTCGGGGCTTTGATCACTGTAACTTGATTCATGTCTTCCCAATATGTAGAAAATGTTCAAATGAAGGGTTACGACTTGTTGATCGGAAAGACATGCACATGATCTTCCCAATAAGGACCAATTGCTCTCAAAGCTTTTGCTCAACTATGATAAGAGAGATGTTAATATATCAAAGGCCATATTAATGGGATCATTAGTTAACATGGGTTGTAAAATGGATCTTGTCACACAAATTTCAACAATTTGTATTGATCATGAAATTAAGGTGTGAAGAATTTTTGTGATACATGGGAGATAGGTGGGTGGAGGCTAGTGAAAAATGTGAGATTTTTCCAATTCTAAGAGATGGTACCCCTCTAAAGAAAAAAAATTCTAAAACAATCTATTCCAAACTAACAAAACCAGTTGACATAACTGAACATGTTAACAAGATGTGGAAAACTAATTTGAACAACAACCAATGGCAAAAGATATTCAAGAAGAACTAGGTACAAGAATTGGAACCAAAAAAGCATGCTTCAGATGGTTTCTTTTGTTACAAAAACTTCCATTTAAAATTGAGCACAATGATATTGATTTATGCAACCTTTGAAGGGTTCCTGAAACAATTAATCATATTTTCTTTGATTGTATTTATGCCAAAGAATTATGGCATCTCTTTTGTCATGATAAAAATATTTGGGGTGACAATGGGAAACCTAATTCTAATAAAATCATATTTGTAAAAGACATTAAAATGGGAAATGATCTTTTTTATTCTGGTTATGCCTTTCAATTGAAATTCTATGGGTAATATGGAAAGCACGAAATGAGGATAAGTTTAAGGGGCACATGAGATTGCTTGCAAAAGACTCATCCTACACGATATTTCTATGTAGGTTTACATTGCAGTGGCACTTTCAAAGGAGAAATTTTGGAGATTCCTAGAGAATAGAATAGTCAGCATTGACATTCAGGAGGCAAGGTTTGGGCACACTTGGCAAGAGGGGCACCCAGGGGTGGAGGTATTCCTTAAAGCTCTCCAGGGTTTTCAAAGGGAACTAAAGGATGGGTCAAAGGACAATGTAGGGGGAACTTCAAATAGCGGGTCCTTGGATGAGAGACTCACTAATGAGGAGCAGGAAGTAGCAGAGATCCTGGCCAAAATGAGATCTACATTAAGAGGTAGAGGTGGCAACGAGGAAGGATAAAAAAGATCCATCAAACTATGCCATGTTACGTTGAACTTTGACAGTATATCATGTATATATCCTCTATGTGGAAGCTCTGTGAATATGATAAGCCTGATGTATTTTTGTAATTTGTATACTTGATGTAAAATAGTAACCTTGATGATACTCTGTAATAACCTGTAAATTGATGTAAGGTGGAAAAGGAAAGGCCTGGTCCACATACTATTGTTGGTCAGCATCATACTTGATATGTAATTTTTTGCTCCCTCTATGTCTAATATAAAAAAAACATTCTCCAAAATCGGTTATGCACCTCAACCGTGCAAATTCAAATTAGTTCAGCACTAAGCATTCCCATGGTGGAAAGGAATGAAAGTGAACCCCGTCACACCTTAACTTGGACCTAAATCCATTCATACATGCCATACCATGCTTCCACAATCACCAAAGAAAATCCACAATTAGTGTAAACACCCAAGGTTGACCGAACCTGTGTAAACACCATTAACATTTAAGTACACACTTCCTCAAATCCAAAGACAACTTGTGAACACCAAACATCACTTGAACACAATCTGAAATATTCCACAAACACCCTAAAATCCAAAAAATTCTTTCTTGAGTCTTTTATTTAGTTTAGATCTTCTTCTTCTTCTTTTCTTTGTCCCTAAACCCCCTTCCCCCCACTTTTCTTTTTTATGTTTCTTTCCATGTTCTTCTTTCGTCATTCTTTAATTTCTCTTCTATATTTTTACATGTTTATTCCTTAGCATTTCATCTTATTTATTTCTTTTATTTTTTATTCTTAACTTCTTTTTGTCTCTTAAATTTTGTCTTTAATGTTTATTATTTCTTTCAAACTCATCTTTTTGTAGTTTATATTTGTTTCTCTTCATGTTTAATTCATGCCTTCTTATTTTTTTGTCTTTATTTTAATTTATTTGTTTCTTTCCCCTTTCTTCTTTCTTTATTCTTTATTTTTTCTTATTTATATATTTATTTTTGCTAATGTTTATTCATTAGCATTTCTTCTTTCATTTTTTTATTAGTTTTGTTTCTTAGTTGTTTTTTGTTTCTTTTATTTATCTCCTTTAAAGTATTTTATTTCATTTAATTTCTTTATTTTGTTTTTATATTTGTTTTTTCTCTTTTTATTGTGTTTTTTGTTTTTTCATTTCTAATCTTTTATAAATTTATATATTCTTTGGTTTTTCTTTGTTTCTCTTTTATTTGTTTATATATATATATGTGTGTGTTTTATCTTTTTATTTTGTTATTTGTTTTCTCATTTGTAGTCTTTTATAAATTTAGATATCCTTTGGTTATTCTTTATTTCTCTTTTGTTTGCTCTCTTATGTGTATGTGTATGTGTATGTGTATGTGTATGTGTATGTGTATGTGTATGTGTATGTGTGTGTATATATATATGCTCATTTATTCTTTAGCTTTACATCTCATTAATTTCTATTTTTTGTTGCTTGGGTACTTTTTATTATTTCATTTATCTTTTTCCTTTAATGCATTTATTGTTTTTCCATTAAATGTCGTTATTTTGTTTTTGTTCTCTTTTTATTTTCTTTCTCATCCTTAGTCTTTTATTCTTAGTTATCATTTGGTTTTGAATTGTTTTACAATTCTTTATTGTATTTTCTCTTCTCCATTTTGTCGTTTATTTTCTAGTTTCTTATAGGTTTAAGCTTTAGTGGTTTGTTAATTTTTCTTTCCTTCTCGTTTCATATTTAAGCTCTTGTTTGTCGATTCCTACCTCCATTCTTTTCCCTCTTATTTTATTTATTTAACTTTTAATCCCTTTCAGTTTGACTTAGTTATATTCTTTTTTATTTATTATGTATGCATGTATTTTCACACATATATGTATGTATGTATACATATATACATATATACATGTATATATACATATATACATATATACATGTATATACATGTATATATGTATATATGTATATATGTATATATATGTATACATGTATATATGTATATATGTATATATGTATACATATATATACATATATACATATATACATATATACATGTATATACATGTATATATGTATATATGTATATATATATGTATATATGTATATATGTGTATATATATACATATATATACATATGTTCATTTCTTTGTTTTTCTTCTTAAAATTTTGTAGTCTTTTTTGGTTCATAAATCATCATATAATGTGATAATATGCATCATTATTGCATTATATGATAATTTATTCTTGCTCTTTTTTATTTCTCTTATTTGATAAGTTTCTCATTATCCCCTTACCTTTTGGTTCTTTATCTCTCTCTCAATTTTTATTTCTAGTTTTTCACCTTTTGTTCATAGTGTTTGCATTTATAGTTGTAATTTTTTGTAGCTTAAGCCTTTCATTTATTGTTATGCTTGATGGATTTAGTTTTTCTTTTTTAAGTTTTATGCATTTGTTTTCTTATTTATAGGCTTGCATATACTTTTGAAATTAATTTGTTTTGCATGTTTCTCTCCTTAGATTTTCATTGGTTTATGGTTCCTTTATTTTTGTTGATATAAATTTTATTTATTAATTCACTTTTAATTTATCCTCGATCCTTGTGCTTCCTCCCCCTCCCTCTCCTCTCTTGCTTTTTATCAAGTGTAAGTCTACAATCAACCATTTTCTTCTCCTCTTGCTCTCTACCATCCTGATGATGGATCACGGAGTACTGTGATCTAAAACATTGATGCAAAAATACGAACATAATCGAATCCAAAATCAATACTGAGTTATCCAACAAATTCCTTCGCAAAAACTTTCACTTGAAGAATGAACACACCTAGTACACTTAGACAACCTTCAACATACTGTTACTCAAGAAACCAAATTTTGAAGCACCAAACCATGAAAAAATTTGACTATAGGTAGTTATGATCATTATTAGTACACTTCCAAAATCACAAGACTAGAAACCAAACTTGTAATACCCCTCATACTATTTAGACTTATTATTTTCTATGCTTTAACTTGATACGTTGGTACTGTGATGATACAATTATTGTTTGGTTTGGTGGTTTGATTAGTAGACTGTTGGTGATCATGCTTATACACTTGAGGATTTGATTATTTTATATGACATTGTGGTTGGTTATATTAGTTGATTTTCAGAATTATGATATGATGCGGTGATTTAATTAAATATGTTATGAGATGATTATTAGTTAGAAATGTTAATTTATTGGTTATATTATAATTGTTAGAATAGGTGTGATGGACAATATAGCATCACTCGTTCACAAGTGCCCTGCTATGCTGTGATTCCTTCTCACAATGCAGTGCTTTGATTTAATGTTTTGATTTTATATATATGTATGCACATGTACACGACTTCGTTTGTATGCAGGATTTGCAGGTACAAGTCTCGATTCCACCTGCTTCGGCAGGACAGGGCGAGCACCAATAACCCAACGGTTAAATGTTGAAACAGAGGTGACGATGAAGTCATCCCGTCCCATGATGTCAGACCGTCTTGTTTGATTGGTATTGTTCATTTTTGTAATTGTCGTCATTTGTGGTTTGTGTTTTGTGTGTTGTCGTATTTTGATTAATGTTGGTACTTTATATGTTGTGGTGTATTCGATTTAAATGATGGAAATAATTGTTTATTTTAATGTTAGATTAAATTGTATTTAAATATTTAAATGATTTATTTATTTTTGAAAGTCATGAGTTTTATTGTGTGATAATTATAATATTAAATTGTGTGTTATTTATTTTAATTAATTATCTTGTTGAGGATAATTATTAGAATAAATTATTTAAATTAAATAGATAATGTGGTGTGCAAGTAAAGTGGTAAAAATAGAAATTAAAACAATAAAACAAATAAAAGAATGAAAAAAGTTGTGAGAACAAATAAGAATACAGATCTGATTAAAAAGCTTGCTTTTAAAGAATTATTTTCTTTTATTTTTTATTTTTAGAGTTTTTGGAAGAAATTGACAATATCTTTTATTTAATTAGGAATTTTGTGAGTTTTCACACACAGAAGATTAGTGATACAGAAGTTGCACAAGTTATTGATTATGTATTTTTGATTCTGAAGAGAATATTTTTCAATCTTTTGCTATATTTTGAGGAGAGTTCTTGAAAGGGATTGGGGAATCTGTTACTGGTTATTCTGGAGTCTTCTGAACAAAGGATCGGGTTTGAGATTTGAGCACGGTTACTCAGAGGAGATTTGAAGCAAGAACGAGGAGCTCTTCGGAGAGGCCATCAGAATCAACGAGCATCACCAGATTTTTGAATAAGCGCAGGACTCCAGGTTTCAAATATTTCATCTCATTCTTCTTTATGTTTCAAAAAGAAATTAGATAAATAAATGAATATATATGATTGATTGTTTGAAAGAAAAAAAAAGAAAACCTTCATTAGAAATTTAATGATTCCTAGTTAGCAAACCAATAGGAAAAGATTATTGTCAATGAGAAACCATTATGTAGTTTCTTTTATAATTTGATCATGGATAATATTGTTTGTTTTTATAAATACATTTGATTTGAAAATATATATATATATGTTCTGATTAAAAATATAATATTAGTTGAATAGTAATTTGGGTACACAGAAACCTCTGTCTGGTTGGAGTTATTAGACATATTCTTACAGTTTAGTATGTGTATATATTAATATATATGTATATATGTATATATATATTAATATATACTATTGATATAAACATGATATTTGATTTTTATTTTTATATCTGTTATGTGGTAAGGTCAAAATTTTGCTCAGGCCGAATCTATGGCCGTACCTGTGCACGGCACAAAATTGTGGTTATAAATTAAATTTAAATAAAATAGATTTGATATATTAAATATTGTTAAAATCGCGAAATTGAATTTCACATTAATGAATATATTAAAATATATTTAAAAAAAAAATTATGGGAAATTTTTATTGGGAGTGGGGAGGGACGGCCGAAGCCGTACCCGTCCCCGTACTCCCTGCCGCGCTCAGACTGCACGCAGCAGTCAATAAGACTGCTGCGGGCAGTCTTTAAGGCCGACGGCCTTGGTTTAAAATTAAAATTTTATAATTTTATTTTTTTTATTTATACTTTTTGTTTTTTATATATATAAATATATATATATATATTGGTATATATATATTTTTTTATTTTATTAAATATTAAATATTAAAATTTATTTTATTTAAAATGAAATTATAATTATTTTACTTAATATAATTATAGTTTAAAATGTAAATTTTGTGTTATATTTTAAAAGGTTAATTAGTGTTGTTATATAAATATAGGGTATTATTTTATTGGTTGAACAAATAATTTAAACTAGAATTTGTCTTGATTCGTTGTTGTGGAATTTTATCAAGAAAACTGTATTTCATTATATTTGGTGATTGGAACCTGATAATCTTTTTGTGAATGGTTTGATGTCTTTTTAAATGCATTTCGAGTTCTTGTCTGAAATGGTTATCATTTAGTGTTATCGATGTGGGAACTGTTATTTGTTTGTGAAATCTTGTTCCAGAGGCTTGTTATTTTAGAATGTTATTCTCGTCTTGGTTATACTTTTGGAATTGAAACTTAATGGTTTATGTTTGGAAGGGTTGAACGGTTTGTTAAGACTTTTGGTTATGAATTAGTGCGAGAGGGTTAATGCCTCGCATGTTCTTGTTGTGGTATTATGCTTTTATGTTATAGTTCAACCCTTGCCTGGTTTTAATTTATGTTAGGGGTCATAGGGAGAGTGGCTCTTTGTGGGCGTCGGCGCCTCGGGTAAGAGGAAGTGCTCAGGTGAACCCACGTAAGAGTAGTTAAACAAGTGATAACCTAAAAATAGAATTTAGTGGGATGGGTAGTAAAACATACAAGATAATAAGCATTGGATTCCTCGTCTATGCATTAGGGCTATCATAGACTAATGATAGACTGAGTAGGCCGTGGTCGGCAAAGTCGTAATCTCGTCTTCATGAGAGGTTATCGACTCCGCATGAGCTACCCTATGGTGTCGGCGCCTCAAGTAGGAGGAAGGGCTAGGGGATCCATAGATGGGTGTCGGCGCCTCAATTGGAGGAAGGGCCAGGGGATCCCATGAGAGCTATGCGATGACACTCTCCACTTGACACCTGTTTACCTTGTTTCTTGTTGCCTCTGGAATTGTGTACTAAATTGTTGTTTTAGATTTATATGGAATCATGATCTTTTTATTGTTTCAGATTTATTTGGAAGTGTATTTTGAATG
The DNA here is from genome assembly GCA_007258455.2 of Sequoia sempervirens. NCBI lineage: Eukaryota > Viridiplantae > Streptophyta > Pinopsida > Cupressales > Cupressaceae > Sequoia > Sequoia sempervirens. The sequence goes on from VDFB02271358.1 coordinate 104,213,297, forward strand.
TTGTATCAGTTCTTCTGGAAATGTATTTTGGATGTTGTTCCGATTCTTCTATTTTTATACTTTTATTGTTGATTCAGATTCTTGTGAAAATGATTTATGATTGTTCTTTGGTGTCTTGTTCTATTGTTAATGCCTTATTTAATTGTGATGATTTTCATAGCTTGTTCTTGTTATGTGGATTCGTGAACGTGGTTGTTTATGTCATTATATACCTTGAGTTGTATTTGTACTGTGTTGTATGGAGTCGGTTTGACAATCATGGTCGAGTTAACTTCCTTGTCACCTCTGAGCAAGGGGGGTGAGTTATTCTTAATTCACATGGTTGGGTGGAACGTGCTCTGCACCCGTTGGGTTCCCCATCAGCATCATGCCTTCTCAGCATTTCCGCAGTTGGAGTTGTACTAGTGTTCACTTTGTATTTCAGATTTCGTTGTTCTTGTATCAATCCCCATGTTGGGAAATTCAATGTAATTCATTTATCAAGAGATTGTAATGTAACATTAAAATGATGATGTAATAGTTAGGATCATTTGTATCTTTATTAAGAGATTTATTATGGCTGTATTATGTGATGTTTATTATTCTCGCATCATGGTTATTGGATGTATCCTTATTCATGGTTATTATAATATAAATGGTTATGTTGCAATCTTTATCTTTATTTCCATTTAGTTGTTGCGATGTAACCTCGTGTGCCCCAGAGAACTAAGTGTGTTAATGTTATGTAATATGCTATGTGGTTATGGTTTAATGTTATTGCATGTTTAATTTAATTAATTATTTTAAAAAAAAAATTATTTGTGTTGTGTGTGTTCTCTGGGGTTTGCATGGCGGGCGTTACAAAACTACAGAAAAATGTGGAGAAAAACCATTTCTTCCAAACATCGCTACAACATATAGTTCACATGCTGGTGAACACAACTCTCTCTATCTAACGATCCAAACCAAGAAACTCTGAATATGGAACCTATGAACACCTTTGACCAACATATCTAAACCACATAAGTAGATATTCAACAAAAAATAAATGTAAATCTAAACCAAAACACCACTCTATACAACATAAAACCTCTACAACAAAATTTTTCCTCTTTTATTCAAATTTTCTCAAAATCACTTGGAAACCAAGCACTAGAGACACATAATCATCCTCCTCATCAACACTAAACGAACTGTAACTCAACTATGCATCCATAGAATCTTATCAAAGTAACACTAGAGGTTGACACCTGTAACACTTACTAATGACAACATAATGCAACTAATCAAAGCATCGCCAATTGACATTAATGACAACACAAACATAAGCTTGCAACAATCTCCCCCAAGCTTGTAATATTTCCTTCAATGTGTTTGACAACTCAGACAATCCACACAACATAATGCCTTTCATTCGTGATGAGAAGACATGAGGGAATATTACGCATGTGGATTGTCTTATGATGATGTGAAAGATCTCAGAATAACCAAAGCCCAAATAGCCTCTTTATTTGTTAATCCCCACACTGGTTTTCCAATTAATGTTAATAAACCAAAACTTTCTATAAAATGGTGCACGCATAGGGACATTGTGGATAACTTTTGGGATCATTGGTGTATGGTTTTTGATAAACCACTTTGACATTAAACCCTTCCAAGGCGTTGGTGGAGGTATGCCCCAGGATAGACCAGAGGTAGTTAGAGTAGTCCCACGTCCATATGTTCCCCCTGCTCCCCTTCCTCTGTCACCTCTGGTATATCATCTAGATATTATGCAGGATGCGGCCACATAGACTATCCAGGCTATTCACTCTTTGAGTGGTCTTTTGGTTTTGCATGCTTCTACAGTAGCTCAGCCACATTCTGGTGATGTTGGTGATCACTTGAGTGTTGTTGTACCATCCTCATCAGCTCCACATATTTTTGTGCCACATACTTGCTCTATGTGCCACCAAATATGCTTGGGTCCTCTTGTACAGCCCGTCGAGCATCCCTTGGACACTTCTAATTATGACCTCCATGATGTGTACATTATAGATCAGACGCAAGGGATTAGTGTGCACCCTATAGAGTCCTCTCCTGCTAGAGAGGGGGACATTGGAATAGTGACACAGGTAAGATTTAAGTTGTAAATTCATAACTTGCATTTGTTTTTAAATGAATATTAATAAGAGATAGTATAAAGTACTAAAATTTATTTACATGGTCTATTTAACAGTTGATGTCTGAGGAGGATCTCACATTGGTGATTGATAGCACCCTTAGGGCCATTTCATTTTTCCTCAACATGCACACAGTATATATTTTCGCACTCACTCATTTACATTTTTTTATTATATACTTGCTTGTCATTTTAATTCTCATTAATGAAATTATATAATAACTTATATGTTTATCTTATTTTCCTCTTGTAGGAAATACCTAGTGCGAGTGAGGTGTAGCCTTGTCCAGATTATGGAAGTGCAATGTTAGATAAGGGGAAGGTAATTGAACTTAAATTTGATTGAATTAAGATTTTTAAGATCTTATATTGATTATACATACATCAACATAGATTGGTAGTTTCATATGTACTTGTTATTTTTATGTACAGGTAGTTATGAGCTATACGTCGTTGTTGACAAGTGTCACAACGCCTAAAGGAGTAGGTATTGGAACACCTCAAGGAGTAGGTGTTGAAACACCTCAAGGAGATAAAGAAAAAGATTAGCCTAAAGAGGTATGTGTTTATTTTATTTTTTGTTTGGTAAATATGTTCCTATTACCGTCAATTTTATGCTAACTTGGATCAATTTTATGTTTTTTTTCACATATATAGATTGACATTACAAAAGTTGGTTTGGTTGGTTCTTTGAGGGGGGCATATTCTAGGACTCCTGACCCTTTGAAGAGACGGATATTTCAGGTAATCAAGATTTCAATTTTAGAGTTCAATTATGATTCAATGTATATTTATTTTGATGTTAATTATTTGATTTTAAATCATATAGTATAACTAATCTCAATTGTGGTTTGAATTTTTCTTGTACAGCTACCTTTAGAGCCAACGAGTGCTTCAAAGAGGCTCCATTTTGATGATCCATCAGTAGTTTAGGATGAGATAGACATTTTGGCATGTAAATTTTGAATAGACATCGAGATGGTATATGCCACATTTTGTAAAACTTTGTTTGAGTTGGCGTTGATGCCATTTTGTATATGGAGATACACTCAAGATTATTGGATAATTTGATATATAGAAGTTGAAAATCAAAATTTAATTTCTTCCTCATGTGCATGATTAAACTCTTTGAAAATTTAATCAAGTGAGCAATGGTTAAATATCAATGTACAATAGCATAAAAAAGAATGGTTGTATTATGTAGTTTATATTCATATCATTGATTACGTTACATTTCACATCTTTCAAACTCAAAGCATTACTTCACATTCCATAACTAACAACTAGACGTTGATAGATGAAAAAAATTCAATTACAATATAGTTTTTACAAATTCAACCTAAGTAGTCATGCAATTACTTCGCATTACATAACTAATAACTAGGAGCAGTTGTCAATTACATTTGCTTGTCATGGAATTTTATGAGACCACATTTCTTTGAGGCATTTTTTCAAATAGTTCACTACCTTGTCTATGCTACCACATTTTTCATACATGTGTACCAAATCTTTTTATCAAACAGTTCATTGGCTTGTTGTTGTGGCTAAAATCCTAAAACAAGTGCTTTCAAACAAGCTATGGATTGATGCAGAGTGGGGTGAAAACATATGTGAAAACTACCCTTGACTCCTTTGGACCAAATTTGAGAACCAATAACATACCCCTATCCTAGGCTAGTGAATTAGCCCTCTTTCACAAAGTGAGTTCCCTTTAAACACTTGATCTTCACAAGAACACCCCAAACAATCTTGAGTTGTGTCATAAAACAACAAATTCTAATATTATTCTACACCTACAGGTCCTTTAGTAGGTTGTCCCATGAAACTATTTGCTTACCATGCAAATGCATAGGGTTTATTGAAAGTCCCACTTGCACAACTCCCCTGACCATTCCACCGACTCAGAAACCTCTATTATGACCCCAATATTCTTAAACGTTAAAGATATTCCCCCACTCTCATTGATTTTAACAAACCCTAGGCTAAAAGCTCCATTTTCATGCAATTTAAGCAATGATTTGCTTAGGACAGCAACTCCAAGACTCACAAATCATTTCCCCTTTCTTAAATGGACCTGGACACATTCAAATAATATTGTACATAGCCTATCCACCAAGCCACATGAAAGATACAGTAGGTGGAGGGCTTCAATAATTCATAATTTACTCAAAATGCAAAATTTGGGTTCACTACCCGCCTTGAGAAAACTTGGCACGAAACTCAAAAAATGAAAAGAAAGAACTCAAACCAACTTTAAAGAGGTCTTAGGCCTATTTCCCCCTCATTCCACATGCTATGCATCCATTTAATTGTTGTGTAGGAGTCGAACAATGGAGAAAACACAGATTTTTTCTGCATAAACCACAATTTTTGCAAAGTAACTCAATATGATCAAGATTATTGATTCTTCACAAAATTACATTCATTGATCCCCAAAATGAATTCCTCAACATTTTTTAATACTCTCCCCCACACAAAAAAACTGACCAACTCCCAATAACTGACTTACACACTAAGTTACCTGTTCAGGTTTGGGTTCGGGGGTTCAGTTTGCCAGTTCGGCTAAAAAAAATTTTGGGGTGATTCAGTTCATTTTGGGCTCGTTAGTTAAAAACATGTAAAAATAAAATATATATATATATATATGCAGCATAGAAGCATGAATTAGGATTAGAATATCACATAACATCATATAAACAACAAAACCACCATAAACTTGAATGTCATTTAAAACATGCATGATAAAAATTCATCGTTGAAACTTGAATTGTGGTAGCTTGATATACAAATTCTATTGATGCCAAGGTTCCATTTGTATGATTTTGAAAAAAGAATCCAACTGAGTAGAGTTATCAGCATTCTTTAGAAATCATAAGAATTTATTTAGTACACTAGCCATTTTGATGTCTTCTTGCAATCTCAAACGCTAAATCTATGAAGAAGTTAACTATGTTGCCCACTAGTTTCCATTAAAAATAAAGCAACAAGCTATGGTCTCATGGCTTTTTTTCACACGAAAATCAGTGTTGGCGTTCGGTTGGAGGCTGAAAACTACTTGTAAGTGCATAAATAAATCTTGTTTTACAACTTGTATGACCTAACCGACTATTCCATCACATCTAGATTGTTACGTTTAGGTTAGGTATGGTACCCTTTCGCACCCAAATAGGTCGAAGCAGTTCAAGCTACGTTCAATCAATGAAATCCCTTAAGAGTTCAAAGTGCAAAAGGGAAGCAATCTTTGACAGACTATTTCTCAGAAACTATGATGCCTGCAAACCTTTTTTTTTAGGCTACGAGATCGTGTTGCGCCTCTCTACAATAACCTCTCTCAGTTTTTTCTATCTTGGAGGCGTTTTCTCGTGGTGGCAAGTTTTCAATTGAGGGAAAAGTTATCAGATGCAAGCAGTGTAAAGTTGCAAAGTGGTGCAACTTTCATTCAGCAACTCATACAACCAAACAGACTATTCCAACATGTCCGGATGGGTACGTTTATGCTAGGGATGGTCCTCTTTTGCACCCAAATATGCCGAATCACTTTGACCTACATTGGACCGACAATTTCCCTTAAGAGTCCAAAGTGCTAAAAGGCAGCAATCTTTGAAGGGCTATTTCTCGAAAACTGTGATGTTTACAGACTCTCCGTTTGAGGCTATCGGATAATTTTTGGCCCATCTACAATAACCTCTCTCATTTTTTCTATCTCAAAGTCTTTTTCCTGTGGTGGCAAGTTTTCAGTTGAGGGAAAAGTTGTCAAATGCAAGCAGTGTAAAGTTGCAAAGTGGTGCAACTTTCATTCTGCAACTCGTATGACCAAATGGACTGTTCCAACAAGTCCAGATGGGTACTTTTACGCTAGGGATGGTCCTCTTTCACACCCAAATACGTTGAATCACTCTGAGCTACATTTGACTGGCAATTTCCCTTAAGAGTCCAAAGTGCTAAAAGGTAGCAATCTTTGAAGGGCTATTTCTCAGAAACCGTGATGTTTACAGACTCTTTGTTTGAGGCTATGGGATCGTGCTTGGCCCATCTACAATAACCTCTCTTGGTTTTTTCTATCTCGGATACATTTTCTCGTGGTGGCAAGTTTTCAGTTGAGGGAAAAGTTGTAAGATGCAAGCAGTGTAAAGTTGCAAAATGGTGCAACTTTCATTCAGCAACTCATACGACCAAACAGATTGTTCAAACACGTCTGAATGGGTACATTTACACTAGGGATGGTCCAATTTTTCACCCAAATACACCAAATCACTCTGAGCTACATTGAACCGACGATTTCGCTTAAGAGTCCAAAGTGCTAAAAGGCAATAATCTTTGAAGGGCTATTTCTTGAAAATTGTGACATTTATAGACTCTCTGTTTGAGGCTATGGTATCGTGTTTGGCCCATCTACTATAACCTCTCTCGGTTTTTGCTATCTTGAAGGCATTTTCCCGTGGTGGCAAGTTTTCAGTTGAGGGAAAAGTTGTCAGATGCAAGCAATGTAAAGTTGCAAAGTGGTGCAACTTTTATTTAGCAACTTGTACGACCAAACGGACTATTCCAACATGTCTGTATGGGTACGTTTATGCTGGGGATGGTCCCTTTTGCACCCAAATACGCCGAATCACTTCGAGCTACATTGGACCGATGATTTCCCTTAAGAGTCCAAAGTGCTAAAAGGCAACAATCTTTGAAGGGCTATTTCTCAAAAACCATGACATTTAAAAACTCTATGTTTGAGGCTATGGGATCATGTTTGGCCCATCTATAATAACCTCTCTCAGTTTTTGCTATCTCAGAGGCGTTTTCCCATGGTGGTAAGTTTTTAGTTGAGGGAAAAGTTGTTAGATGCAAGCAGTGTAAAGTTGTAAAGTGGTGCAACTTTCATTCTGCAACTCGTACGACCAAATGGACTGTTCCAACATGTTCAGATGGGTAAATTTACGCTAGGGATGGTCCTCTTTTGCACCAAAATACACCGAATCACTCCAAGCTACATTGGACCGGCGATTCCCCTTAAGAGTCCAAAGTGCTAAAAGGCCATACCATCTATTGTACGATTTGTAGCTAGATGGTATGGCCATGATAGATTTTATTAGGACTGTATAAGGTGAATATGTGGGTTTAGAGAGCTGGAAAGGTCTGTAATTGAGTTGGTAAGTTGCCATGCATGGAAAAAATGAGTGAAATTAGGTGAAAAATGTTGGTTACAACTTGCTAATGTCAATGAAACATGGGGGAAGAAAGATTTAAGGTTGGATCAAGCTTGTGCAAGTCCTAATAGACATGTTTGATGAGTTTATAGGGTGTGGAAAGGTTGGAAACATTGATTTCCTTAAAAACCTCATGAAAGTTGTTAAAAATGAAGTTGCACCCAAGTTGGATTTGAGGAGCAAAAGTGGCAAGCCACTGCAATTTATTATATATAAATAGGAGCTATTACAAAACCTGGTTCAAACGAGCATACCGACAGGAAAGAACCAGGAAGAAAACCTTCGGTTGTAGCTCGATTACGTACAAAAATTTATTACAGAATTGCCCTAATAATAGTAACAAAGCATACACCTATGTGACTAATTCAACCTATGAGTTTCCAAAATACAGACACCTTTACATTTTAAACATACCCTTTATACAATGCCAAAAATTTGACCCATTTTTCAAAAAACATCACTGGATATAGATTATTCCCATACACAATTATGACCTTTTTACATTATTTCACATTTGAAAATTCAAATTTTACAAAATTTGTCTATTGGAGGCATTCAGGGCATAGTCTTCCACAATAGTAGTATGTTCACATTTTGGACTGACAAGCACCTGTACAAACCATCAAGGTAGCTTAGAATAACCAATCTATATTATTCTAAATGACACAAAATATGATGAGATGGTAATGCAAACTATAAAAGACGCTTAGAATAACCAATCTATATTGATGTAATTTGTCTCATACCTCTCTGAAATGATCAGAGTTGGCTATTGTTGTAGCAGGTCCATGATCAATCGTGCGAGGAATATCGCAAAAGTGGGAAAATGAGAAATCTATATTGTCACAATAGAAAATATGCTTAGACTAACAAATCTATATTAATCTAAACAACCTGAATGATGATGAATTGGTGATGCAAACTATAAAAGACGCTTAGAATAACCAATCTATATTATTCTAAATGACACAAAATATGATGAGATGGTAATGCAAACTATAAAAGACGCTTAGAATAACCAATCTATATTGTTGTAATATATCACATAGCTCTTTGAAATTATCAGAGTTGGCTATTGTTGTAGCAGGTCCATGATCAATCATGCCAGGAATATTGAAAAAGTGGGAAAATGAGAAATCTATATTGTCACAATAGAAAAGATGATTAGACTAACAAATCTATATTAATCTAAACAACCTGAATGATGATGAATTGGTGATGTAAACTATAAAATATGCTTAGAATAACCAATCTATATTATTTTAAATGACACAAAATATGATGAGATGGTAATGCAAACTATAAAAGACACTTAGAATAACCAATCTATATTGTTTTAATCTATCGCATACCTCTCCAAAAGGATCAGAGCTGGCTATTGTTGCGGCAGGTCCATGATCAATCGTGCCAAAAATATCACAAAATTGCATACAAAATATCACTATTAAAGACACATACATTGTAATAGTATACAAAATATTAGTATTAAATAAATAACACTAATGAACTTAAGCATAATAAGCGTAAGCATTGTACCTTCCATTCTTGAAAATGTTATTCAACTGTGCCTGAAGGATCATCTCTTTGCTTAAGAGTATCAAATATTGCTTCATGATCAGAATTACAAAGTGTCCATAGTTGTTTTTTCTTTGGTCTGGCATGATGCTTCAACAACTTAACATTTGTTGCTATAACAAGGTGCAAATACATGAGAATGGTTTTGTGTTTCTTGTAGTCTTCAAATGCAAGTATGTCATTCTTTCTAATCATGTATGTTTTCAACCAAGTTCCTACAACCACAACTAAACCTGTAGGATACACGATACCATCATCATCTTCCATCAGTTGTGTTAACTTATTCTTTACCTACACACATAGAGCCAACCAATAGTCTAATCTCTCTTCATTCCCCTGCGGTGCAACAACTGCAAAAACATGTCCTGGTTGTAGTAGATCTGAAAGCATGTCGTAATCAACTGAACTTTCCATTGTGTCATTTGCCATGGATATTGTTTGAGATAAAGGAGTTAGATACTGTGGAACCCATGTATCGTCCCACTCACTTGACTCGCATTGATCCCACTCGCACTGAATACAACTCTGACAAAAACAAGCCAACTCTCATGTCCAAATGGTCCCATGTGCCTACATCTGAGCTTCGAAATGAATGCATCTTTGAATAATCATTGATTGTATGACAATCCAATTTGCCTCCCACTATACCCTCCTCAACCAACCAAAAGAATATGTGCACTGTTGAATCAAGTGTCCCTTCCTGTGACAATGTTGAACTACACCAATCAATAATAGAACGTGCATCGCTAAATTTTTCTCCTGAAATCTTCAATTGCTCCTTAACTAGATCTCTCTTTATGCATGCACTTGCTCCATCATGCTCCCCTTTCCCATGCCCAGCTTCAAAAAAACTCCAAATATGAGGTACACCCCTCTATACATGCATTCTACTCAAACAATAAAACATACGAGCATTCTTGAATTAACCTGTGCAATTATCTGACCATATGGGATGTCGGCCCAGTGCTATATCATGCTCTTGCAAGAACTCAAAAAAATTCTCGAAACAATGTTGGACATACTCAGACGAGTGAGATCTATAATCACTCATATAAAAATGATACTCTATGATTATCTTTCGATCCTTCTATGTACTATCAGGTGCATGTCTAAATGTTATGTGGAAAAAATAGCAATCTGAATGGAATTGTAATACTGATATTGTACCTTGTTTTGTGGTTGCAATGTGTAGTTTTCTACAAAATCAACCGCTGATATAATAGTGTGAATCGGAAAAGAGTCCTTACACATCCTAAATTGTTGATCCAACCACTGAGACCTATGACTATGCCTTGCATACTTGTAGAAAATATTGTCCTTAAAATCTTAAATAAAATCAGCAACACTGCATTCTTTTGTAACCAACTCGCATCTAGAACCTTCACCTCCACTCTGCAAAGTATATTTGACTATCTCATATCTTTTTTTCTCAACAAGCTTCTTTCCAAATTCATGTTCGGAACCCTCATGAAAAAATTGAACAAACTTCTACAAGCCACCACATTGTGAGCACTTCGTATTTAAACAATTATTTCTATAGAAAAAGCAACCATCATCTCTAGAACATAAAAATAGATCTAGCAAGTCCCTTGATGATTTTGGAAGATGTATTGCACCACACTCCTGCAACATTTCATTAGTATCCAAAGTAGAACGGATATAGCATAATAGTTCATGGTACATTGAAA
>VDFB02271358.1:104223997-104258834 GCA_007258455.2 Sequoia sempervirens
CTGTTTGTCATTGATGTAAACACCTAAGAAAAAACCATCATTAGCAACAACTCTAATCATCAATACACATAGCACTCCCTCTTACAAAAGTAGTTAACTCTTTTATACTTATGGTTTTTCAACCAATAACATTCTCCCCCTTTGACATCAATGGAAAAGCGCAACACACATTTTATTTTCTCTTCTCCCCCTTTGATAACATTCACATTTATTTCTTCATTCTACAATGCTCATCCTTTACTGCTCTTACTTTTCAGCTTTCTCCTCCTTAGGGGCACAAGTTATGCTTCATTTGACTACACCAATCAAGAACACTACTACTTGCTCCCCCTAAGAGCTATCCTTTATTAGTTTGGAACAAAAGGATAAATCTTGAATTGCTCCATCAGACTGATGCACAATCTTAAGCATCTAGTTGAAAGGAGGGGAAATAACCCCTACTTATGTGAAAGATACTCAAATGTATCGTTAGGAAGTGCCTTTGTGAAAATATATGCAACTTAATCCTTTATAGACACATACTCCAACTTTACTTCATTTTTTGCAACATTCTTTCTTAGAAAGTGATATCGGATTGAGATATGCTTTGTCCTTGAATGCATTACCATATTTTTTGATATATTGATAGCACTTGTATTATCTTACAAGATGGAAATAGGTTCATTATATTAAATATTCTAATATCCTTCACTGTCTGCTTCATCCACAACACTTGTGTGTAGCAAAATGTTGCAGCAATATACTCTGCCTCTACAATAGATAAAGATATTGAATCCTTCTTTTTTCTTAGCCAAGAAGCCAATTTGCTTCCAAGAAAGAAAGCACTTGAACACTTGTACTTCTTTTTTCATCCACACAACCTACCCTATCTACATCTGTATAGGCACTTAAAGAGAAATTAGTATCCTTTGGATACCATAGACCATAGTTCGGAGTGCCTTGCAAATATCTGAATATCCTCTTTCCTACTGCGACATGTGGTTCTCTAGAATCTTATTGAAATTTGGCCACAAGACAAATTGCATGCATGATATCCGATCTAGTGGTAGTTAGATATAGTAGTCCACCAATCATTGATTTGTACTTGCTTTGATAAGTCTTAGGAGATTCATCATTCTTGCTCAACTTGCAACCAGTAACCATAGGTGTACATACTAGTTTAGAGTCTTCCATACCAAACTTATTCAACATTTTCTTGACATACTTTGATTGTGAAATGAATATTCCTTTTTTTTCTGATTGATTTGTAGCCCAAGGAAGAAATTCATCTCCCCAAACATTGACATCTCAAATAAATTTTGCATCTCTTTTGCAAACTTCTTGCACATTGCCTCATTTCCTCCAAAATTTATATCATCAATGTACACAACCACAATCAAGATTTGATCTTTCTCAAATTTAAAATAAAGATTGTTATTTGTGGTACCTTTATTGAATCCCTTCTGCAACAAGTACCTATCCAATCTTGCATACGAAGCTCTAGGAGCTTGCTTGAGTCCATACAATGCCTTCTACAATCCGCATACCATATTAGGATTATTTAATAACTAAAATCCTTTCGATTGTTCAATGTATACCTCTTCTGCCAACTCACCATTCAAGAATGCATACTTCACATCCATCTGATAAACTTTGAAGTCCTTATGTGCTACAAAGGCCAAAAACATCTTAATGGCCTTCATTCTTGCCACCAAAGAAAATGTCTCCTCAAAATCTATTCCTTTCACTTGCGAGTAGCCCTTACACACAAGTCTAGTCTTATTTTTGACAACTTCTCTATTCTCATTCAATTTGTTCTAGAATACCCATTTAGTTCCTATTACATTCTTATTTGTTGGTCTTGAGACTAATACCCAGGCCTGATTCTTCTCAATCTGCATCAATTCTTCTTCCATAGCTTTGGTCCAATTCTCATCCTTACATGTATCAATCATTGTCTTAGGTTCTATCTTGGAAAGTAGACACAAATTTACCTGTTCTTCTGTCAACACACCTTTGCTCTTGTCACCAATGATCCAATCTTCAAAATGATTCTTTTGCACATACTTAGGAGTCTTAGGAATTCTTTCTAGAGCTTCTTCCTCTTCAACCTGAATCTCCTTTCCCTTTTCTTCTTCCTTTTCTTCTTCTCTGCAAGAGGACTCATTTGATTCATATCCTTCTATTAGTACTAATATTTTATGTGGTTCTTCCTCTACTTTGAGACTTGCACTTTCAACTCTCTTCTTTAATGTCTTGTTTTAGCACCGATAAGCCTTGCTTCTTATAGAATATCCAAGGAATATTCCTTCATCTCACCTTGCATCAAACTTTCCCAAGTTTTCATCTTTCTTGATATAATATTTGCTTCCAAACACTGAAATATTTGACAGTAGAAGTTCTTCCATACCATAGTTCATAAGGATTCTTTGAACTGTTTACTCTTACATGTACTTTGTTGAGCATGTATATTGTAGTGTGAATAGCTTCTCTCCAATAGACATCCGATACATTTTCTTTCTTCATCATTGTCCTTGTTACTTCCTGAATTTTCCTATTCTTTCTTTCCACAACTCCATTCTGTTGAGGAGTTCTAGGAGCTGACAAATGCCTCTTTATTCTATGATCTTCACAAAATTATTAAACTCATTGAAGGTGAACTTTCCACCGCTGTCAAGCCTTAAGCACTTGATTTTCATATATATTCCATTCCCAACCATAGCTTTAAATTCTTTAAAATTGTTTAGAGCTTCTGATTTTTCTTTAAGAAAGGGTGCCCAAGTAATTCTAGAATAATCATCAATTAACAACATGAAATACCTGTCACCTTGAAAACTTCCCATTCTTGTAGGTCCACATAGGTTTGTATGCACTAACTCCAAAGGTCTTGCGATAGAATATTCTTTGATTTTGAATCTCTTTCTTGTTTTCTTCCCAATCTAACATTCCTTGCAAACTGGATTGATAGGCTTTGTAATTCTTGGCAGATCTCTCACAACTTGAGTAGAGTTGATCCTCACTAGAATATCAAAATTAATGTGTCATATTCTTCTATGCCATAGCCAACTTTCATTAATTTGAGTCATAAAGCACTTACCATTAGCACCTTTGAGCTAATAAACATTCCCATTTATCCTTGTCCTTGTAGCAACCAAAGTTCTAGAGCTTCCTTTTTTTATCTCACAACCATCATCTTGAAACACAAGATTATGTCCTTTTCCAAACATTTTTCCTACACTTAGAAGATTATACTGAAGACCCTTTACATAAAGAACATCATCTATATTATGTTTTCCATCAAAACTAATTGAACCTTTTCCACATATCTTAGTAAATGCATCATCACCAAACTTAACAAGACCACCTTCAAACTTCTCAAGTTTAACAAACTTACTCTTATCACCTATCATATGATTTGAGCATCTGTTGTCAATTGTCCAGTGATTCTTCTCCTCTCTAGCATGAAAAGCAGTCACCATAGTTCCTTTGATGTTGTGACCTATTTCGAGGGCAATTTTCTTCATACATCCTTCAAAGTTAGTAGAATTAGTTCCAACATTCAGAGCTATGAACAAGCATTCATCATTTCATCATCCAGATAGTCAAATTCATCATCAGATATGCTAGCATCTTCTTAACATAATAACTTTTCTTGATATATTTACTTTTATTATCCTTAGATTTGTCATTTGAAACTTTGGTTGGACATCTTGAAGCATAATGACCTATCTTTCCACAATTAAAAATTTTGAAAGGTAACTTACCTTTATATTTTCTAGTGCCCTTTTTCAATATTCTTACAAAATTTGCTTCTATTTCATCAAGATCATTCAAATATGATTCATCATTCTTGTCTGCCTTGCTAGCTTTAAAGGCAGTCTCTTTTCTTGGACCATTTTGACCAAACCTCTTAATTCAAAAATAGTTAAGCACCAAACAACTAATCTCTAGAATAATGATCTAAATTATGAGCTTCCTCAATAGCAAAAACTTTAGAACTATAAGATTTAGGAAGAGTTTTTAATACCTTCTTTACCACCTCATTTTCCTCTAGTTTTCCACCAAGGCCATTGATGCAATTGACAATTTCATCCACTCGATGCATGTAGCTTGCAATATCTTCTTCTTCTATTATCCTTAGGGTTTCAAACTTAGTCTTCAAATTCTGCATCTTTGCTTGCTTGACCTTATCATCTCCTTCATAGATACTTTCCAACTTCTAAATTTCTTTACTAGGTTTGTAGCCCATAACCTTCACAAGTTATAAATCACCAAGACCACTCAAAAGAGCATTCCTTGCTTTTTCATTGTTCTCATATGCCTTAATCTCATCATCAGTTGTTAGACCATTAATAGGAATGGTATATCTATCTTCAATTGACTTCCAAACTCCAAACCCTAGGAAAACAAGGAAACCTTCAATCTTAGTTTTCTAAAATGCATAATTCATCTCATCAAACAAGGGAACCTCCTTCCTATGTGCCATCTAGATCTACCTCAAGCGGTTAAGCTTCTTCCAAGGAACCTTGCTCTGATACCAATTGTTAGATGCACATGACAATTGAGAGGGGGGTGAGTCAATTGAACATTAAAACATCAAAACCCTCATTAACATCTAAACCCTTCACAACCTGTAAACCCTTAATTAGATTTAGCATGAATGTAAGTAAATGAAATAGTAACACATCAAACACCACGCGCAATAGAACACTAGATTTATGTGGAAAACCTAAGAAGGGAAAAACCACGGTGAGGATTAGTTCACTATATAAATGAATTGCAACACCAAATACAATAGAATCACTACTAGAAGGCTCATTTCTCAAAAGAAAGAAGGGCTCACTACCAATGGCTCACTATCAGATTAGAAAGAAGAAAGAAAGGAACTGACGTTATAAAGAGAACTCCATCTCGGAGCAACAGAAAGTTCCACCACAACAACTCCCACCATTTACAAGCTTTAGCTCACTGCCTTCATTAACTTTAGCTACATTGAAAATGTAGACACCTTTTCTCATTACTTCCAGTAGCCTTAGTTGTCAAAGCTCGCACTCACATCACAACACTCGATCACATTTCCCACAACACACCACACACTATTCTCCAACACTCTACCTTGAATGTATACTATCCATAACCTTGAAAAAATTCCCCAAGGTCGGCTATGCACCTCATGTGCAATTACAAAATAGGTCAGCACCAAACACTTCCATGGTGGAAAGAAGTGAAGGAAAACCATGCCATCGGTTAGCTAAGACCCAAATATACACCGACATGCTTCACCATTCTTCCAAAAACAACAAACAACCTCCACAATTAACGCTAATACACCAAGTCAGCCAAACCTATATTAATGCCCTTAAACAATTAAGTTCATACTTCACTAACTCATGAACCACATAAAACATCACACCACATTCTGGAGTATTCCATCATCAACATATTATCCAATAACACTATTGCAACAACATATAACTGAAGAACATAACCATCTTGTGTAACCAGTCAAACTACCACAACCTACAACTCATGAATTCAACCTTGCAGAGCAATATAACACAAAATTATTTGAGGGAAGATAGATATAGATCATAAAAGCACATTCCCAAATCCACAAGATAAGAAACTTCAACGTGGAGAAATACAGAGCAATCCCATTTCTCCCAAACATCCTTATTCACAGTCCACATGCTAGTGAACACAACTTCCTTTGCAATACAATCCAAAACCTTAAACTCTAGATGTAGCACCTCTGAACACCTCTGATCAACATATCCAAATCACACAAGCATAAATTCAAGACTGAAGAAATGTGAAGCAAAATACAAAACACCTCTCTATCACATTGTTCTCGCTTTTATTCAAATATTCTCAAAAGCACTTAGAAACCAAGTGACTATGCTATATTTGTAGCATCATAGACACCTCATCACAACCATAACATCTGCAACACCTTTTCAACACCACAAACACTTCCTCAATCATAGTCATAAAACCATACTAGAGATGACACCCATAAAAAAACTAATGCACCACTCTCCAACAAAGATATCAATGGCAACACAAACATTCCAACAACTCCATATCTTTAGCAATCTCCCATCTACTCTAGACGTTGACATCAATGACAACTCTAATGACAAGCCTCCAACAGAATATTCCTTAGTAGGAAACTTGGTCCTTGTCTATTTTCCTTCATGACATGGTTTGTAACTAGTAGACTGAGGCTTCTTGATCTTTGGCATGTCTCTCACCATTCCTTTTGAGCTGATTCTCACAAGATCATTAAAATTGTTGTCTTCCCTTTGTATTGCAAAGCAATTATGCTTGTTTACCTCACTGAGATGATATACATCATTGTTAGTCGTACTCCCTTCTACAACTAACTCTCCAATATTGGTCTTTCTGATTTCACAACCTTTAGCATTGAATGAAATCATGTGGCCTTTATCACACATTTGACTTACACTCAAAAGATTGTGCTTCAATCCTTCTACATACAAAACATCATGACTTTTTTTCTTTCCACCATCAAGACTCAAAATACCCTTACTAATAATCTTAGCAATACAATCATTACCAAGGGTTATAGATGATCCATCAAAATTCTTTAAGTGCATGAAATTTCTTTTGTCTCTGGTCATGTGACTTGAACAATTGTTGTCAATCATCCATAGGTTCTTCTCCTTTTGGGCATGCAATGCAGTTTGAGCCACCATGGATTTCTTTGATATTTGCACCTTTGATTTTTTCTTCCAAACCTTATATGTTTCTTTATTCTATCATTCTAACTCATCTCCTTTTTCTATCCAGAATGGGAGGACATACAAAATTACTTCTACAGTTTATAGCAATATGTCCAAAATTATTGCATTTGTGAAAAATAATATTGAAATTATACAAAAGTGCAAATGCATTTCTATTAATAAATTCATTTCTTCTTTCCAAAGCCTTTCTACAATTCATAGCCTTATGACCAAAATGATTGCAACTAAAATAGTAACCAGAAAAAAGAGTGTTAAAACCTAGTATTGTATCTGAGTCCTCTTGAGCCTTATCTTCTAGATCTTCTATAATATTTGTGCACTAGAATGAAACTGTCATTTAGCATCTTGCTTTCATTGATTGTTGTTACTTGTTGTAGTGTAGAAAAATGTACACCTTTACAAGTTCACACTATGTTTGCATCTCCTTTATTAATTGGACTTAATTAATCCTTTAATTGGACCAATTATGCATTCACAAGCTTAATTAATTTCGTTTTCCAAAAGGTGAACCCACATTTAATTAAATCCTACACTTAATTACACATCTTGGAAAATGTCTGTCCTAGGTTTAGGGCCTAGGACCCATTCGCCCAAGGGTGAATAGGTCCCCCTTAAGTCTCGGGACCTAATTTTTAATATGTTTTTGGCAGCATTTTAATGATCTAAATTCAAATTGCAAAGGTTAGCTTGTCATGTTTAATTGTCAGGTAATTAAGGAAACAACTATAAATACAAGGTTATTTTATCAAATTTAAATCCTAAGGAATCTAAGCACTTTAAGAGAGCAATTACAAGAGAAAATATTATTGTCAAGAGCATTGGAGAGCAGATTTATCAGTCATCTAAAACAACATTCAAGATCCTATCATGATGTCAAGATTTATGTGTGTTCATGCATGTTTTTAGAGCTAACATTGTGATGTAGGTTTCAAGTTTTCAAGCATCAAATCAAGTGTCAAATCAAGCATCCAATCAAGCCATTTCATGCAAGATTCAATCCTTGGAGTGATGTGTTGACTTCAGTCCTCTAAAGGTAGCCATTAAAGGGTTTGGTGAGTTGTGACATAACATTGTTCATTCATCAATTCCTTCATTTTATCATTATTTCATTATCAAGGTTTAATTACCAAACTGGGGTTTGACCAAGGAAAACCCCTATTCACCAAAAAAAAACATTTTTCTCCTCTCTTTGTATGTACAAATTTGTAGGTGAAGAAGGATTGAAATTGGATCAACAGTGCAATTTTGCAAAGTTGTCAAAGTTATCATCAAAGTTGCCAAGACATGGAAACTCACCTACAAAATTTATTTTCAACCTTTTGACAGTCAAATCTAGCAAAATTAGAGCCTTAGATCTGACATCAAAGGACTACAAAAAGAATTTTTAAAACCCTGTGCAAAGACATATTTGCTTGGGAAAATGAGTCCTAATAGGATGTTTTACGACACTTTTGGAGCCGAGTACATAACATCTTAACCTTCTCAGATATATTGGTTGATTGTTGTTTACGTTAGTATTATGCTTTAACTCTACATTTCAAGTTTTACTTCACATAATTGAGTTCATTTGGTATTTTATTTTCATCTCCCAAAAGCGCATTTCAATCACATTTTTCCATTTTGTGTCATAAGGAAAACAACAAGATCTCTAATAGGGTTGACTCACCTAAGGTTGAAAGTCAATCCTACCTTTGGGGATCTCTTTTCCTAATGAAAATAGAGAAAGGTAGGTGCATCATACATCCATTTAACCATTCCATTTTGGACCACACATACCTACCTTTTTCTCTATTTCACTTGCTCAAACTTTGAACTTTCAGAGCCATTCCTGTAATGCCCCTCCATGTTGTGTATCGTTGTTGATGATACATAAGTGTGTGCCTTGTTTAATTACCTCGTTTAGATATAAAACATCAAATTAAAGTCATGGAGATAATTTAATAGAAGTCTTTTATGATGGATGAATAAATTAAATTAATAATATTATAGAGATTGTTTGATTTTAATAAATTAAACTTTATGATAAATTCTTTTATAATTAATGTTATAATAAAATGAAATTTTGAAGTAAGAAAATAGAATATTAAAGGTGATTTTTAAATGACAAAGTATTTGGCAATTAAACATTAAAAGATTTATTAACAAATTATAGACTTTGAAATAAATTAAAATGATAAAACATGAAATAAAATATTGAATTGGAAAGTTGCAATTATTAAATAGCATCAAATAGAAAGAAATTGAAGTGGCAATAATTAAGTTAGATTTATTCTAAATTGTGCCATGACAGCCAACCAATGCATGCTGCTACAAAATTTACGTAATTGGCTAAAAATAAACAAAAAAAAAGAAAGAAAGCAGGGAATCTTTCTCAGTTTTAGATTTTTGAAATAATTGCCTTTTTATGGGCTTTTCATGAAGAGAAGAAGGATTTTTTCTCGAAAAAGGGGGTGGGGATTTTGAATTACAATTTTTCGGGAGAATTGTGGGAGTCCGGAAAGAAGCTGAGCTGCAGGCAAGGAGCTGGTTCTTGGCACTAATTTACAGCTGCTCCAATCGTCATTATATCCAGATTCATTATTTCTGAAATATCTTCCTCTATTTTGAAGCAAAAAATTTCCAATGTTGCCGCTTAGACCATTAACCCTTATTGCATGTTATTGCTCTTTTGTGAATCAGTCTATGCAAATCACCGTGATCCCCTGTTTGGTTTGATGGTTTTCCATAAGTTGCACCAGTATTCTCCTTGTGTCCCTTCAATCTGTGAAAACTTCATTCAGTATATTTGCAAATGTAATGCAAACCCTGCGTTAGAATGGTAGCATATTTGTGTGTAATGTGAGAAATTAGGAAATTCTATTCATTGATCTTTTTAATTTTCTTTGATGTTGGATGCTCGTTGTTTGTATGGCACCATGCATCTTATTTAGCGCGGACTGTCTGTAAGAACTGTGTTTTTTATTCATATTGATTTGCTAGACACACTAACTGGCAATGTCGCTTAAGCTAATATCCTCTTGGGAGTCGCTGCCTGAGACATTAAAGGTTGGCCTTACAAGACTTTCTTTTTTCCCTCCACCATGTTGACTTCTAACACCCATGATAGTGTCCTAGAGAGAATGTGATTTGGGATGGACATGTCTTTAATGTTGTTGCTTAATCCGCTGACCCCCTCCTTTGTGCATGGTATAACTCTTTCTTAGTTGTGTCAGCTTTTGCATGCTGCTGTATGCATCCAAGGTTAGGCTTTAGTTCGAAATATCTCTTCTGAGCCAAGTTAATAAGTGTTTTCTAAGAGTCATCTACTTTACCTTAACTTTAAATGTATATCAATCTACTTCTCTAGTGCATATCGATCTACTATATAACTATATATTTAGCAATGCATGTAGAATGCATTCTATTTGTGGAGCTTGAACAGCTTAGGCGTCTTTTCCCTTAAAGTACTCAACACTCCTTTGTTACTCATCTTCATTGAGGGAATATCAAATTATAAGCTTTACTTGAGCTGAAACTTAGATTTTATGCATTTAGAATTTCGGGACATTCAGAAAATGGTGAGCCTTGCTTGTCAAGCATATAAGCTTTAAAAGATAGAAGATCGTTTAACTTTATAATGCAATCCTTAAAATAAAGTAAAATACAAGTTAAGCTCTTAAAGCCTAGGAAAGAAAGGAAGGTCTACGTGGAAGTCTTTAAGTTATCCCTTAAATAAAGTAAAGGGAGTTTATTCTCATTTTTTATTTAGAATCTTTTGAACTAAATTAAGTTAGAATAAATAGGTTTCCCTTAGGTTATCTCCTTTCTAGGGAAAAGTAAAATCTTTTGAACTAAATTAAGTTAGAATAAATAGGTTTCCCTTAGGTTATCTCCTTTCTAGGGAAAAGTAAATAATATCCTATGTAAGTAGGAATAGTATAATTAAATGTATATAATTCCTTCCATTCTCTTAGATTACTTTTAGGATAAATTACTTTTATGGTAAATTATATATGAAAATAAGTAAACAATCAAGTAAATAATATATGATTATAAATAAATTGTGATATGTATGTATTGATATATGCAAGTTTATGGAAACTACATAGATGTATTGTAATTAATTAGTAAATGATTTATACCTTTTTAGTGTTGTATTTAATTGTGTAAATCAAGAAGTATCGTTTCTTAGAAAGATTGATAAAGTGTAAAAGATAAAAGAAGCTAGTGATGAATATAAGATTTACCTTTGAATTTGATGATTTATCTTTAATCAGAAAATGGATGTCTCATAATCCCACCTTGTCTCTATGCTCTCTTATGATTTTGAGTGGTAGTGGAAACAAGTGAATGGTCATTGGTTGGTATGAATGTGGATTTTGTTAGAATGTGTAATCCTTATGTAAGTGACTAATAGGAGTCTTCTAGAGGCTAGGGGAGATTCTTTTGTTGATGAGAATATGTTAAATCTTGGAGGATAATTGCTTTTGCGTTTGCATTGAGCATGTATGTGATGCCTATTAGCCTTGCACAGTATATTCACCTTGTGATTGGAGTTTGTAACTTGGAAGCGGGAAGGATATGCCTTGCCATGTTGTATTGATTATGAGTTTTGCGATTGTGCGAGTGGCTTTGCGCTTGATTTTATTGGTTACTTAGTTTTTAGTAGGGGAGTGGCTCTCAGTGGGGGTCCGACACACAAAGGGGTGCCAAGGTAACTCACTAAGAGTTTAATCAAGTGACAATGTAATAAATTAATTAGGGGGAATTGGGTAGTTAAAACTCTAATCAAGATAAGATAATGCCTCGCTCATGGCTCAAGTGCTTGTATAGGCTTCAGATGAGCCGAGAAGGCCTGGAATGGCAAGACCAACTTCCTGGTCTGTTTGGAAGGTAAGTTGGTCCCGCATAGTTTGTATGGGGGTCTGGCGACCGGTAGAGGCAGCCAGGGTAACCCAAGATGGGGGTCTGGTAGCCTAGGAAGGTTACGCCAAGGTAACCCATAGCAATTATGCGATGACACTCACTCCTACGAAAACTTTGTACTTCCTTGGTTCTTTACACCCCCTTGTTGATTTTGTGCCTCTGGAAGTGTTTTGTCTGTTATTGTTGTTGCTCCATGATTGTTCAACATCGTCATGTCAACCATATGTTGTCTTGTACCTTTGTCCTTCTGTGTGTAATATCGTTGATGTTGTTCTACTTGTTCTTGTTTGTCATGTTAGCCTTGTGCATGTTTTTCAGTGATGGTGGGAACCTTTGCTATCTCCTAGCATGGGGGGTGGGCCTTCGGGTTCCACGTGGTTGGGTGGAACGTGTTTCGATCTCCATTGGGTTCCCTTCTCCTGTGCGTGTCGTGATGACTTCTCTTGATATGTGGACTTCAACATTGTACCGGCCCTCGGGATTTGTTATAATTGTATTTGTATTGTACCACATTGATGTATCATGTTTCATTTTTGATGTTCACACCTCACTGGAAATTGGGAGATAACTTTATTTAGAATGTAAATGTATTGATGTATCTGATGAAGAACACTATTATGTATTGGACTAGAGCTAGTTGGCATTGTATTTGTAATTAAATAATTTGAATCAATTTAATTCCATGTAAATATGTTATGGTTGTACTTTATTGTTGATTCAAATAAATGGAATATTTTGATGCAATTTTCGTAATGATGTTAGTACTTGATTATTGTAATGTTTCTTAAAAGTTACATGTTAATTTTTAGTTGGGTGAAAAGTAATGTTGTTGCGGACCCTAGAGGACTTAGACTTGAAAACTTAATATTTATGCTAATTGCATACAAGCGAATGTTGCACTTTTCAAAAAAAAAATGTTCCACCTCATGTAGCACCCCTCCATTTTGCTCTTTTGATCGATCAATGTTCTCCTTTATGTTGTGTTCTTTGCTAGTACTTTGCCTTGGTGCTTGGTTACTTCTTGATCGCTATCTGTAACACGAGGTGATGATGCATTTCAATATGATGGTATTTGATTATGATGTTATCATTATGGCATGCTTTATATTAGCATTGTGAATATTTGAATTAATATGATAAAAATGTTGTTGACTTAAGTATTGATATTAGATTCGTCAGTTTTGTAACATTGTATTGGTGAAGGGGACGGGATTGCACCAGTCGCTTGTGAGTGCTCT
Source organism: Sequoia sempervirens (assembly GCA_007258455.2). Classification (NCBI taxonomy): domain Eukaryota; kingdom Viridiplantae; phylum Streptophyta; class Pinopsida; order Cupressales; family Cupressaceae; genus Sequoia; species Sequoia sempervirens. Next base: position 104,236,887 of record VDFB02271358.1, read on the forward strand.
GCGAATTATGTGATTTCCTCTTCATGGTGTGTTTCATTATGAGATATATATGCATGGTCAATATATGCTTTGTTGCAGTTTACAGGTACAGGACATTGACTCCACCTGGTTCCACAAGTTTGAGCGTGTCCATTGCCCAATGGCAACTGATTGGGAGATAGTAGCTAGGTTTTCTGTGTCAAGTCATCACTCTAGGCATAGTGTATCGTCGGTTTTAAGTCGGGTTTGGTTGCTTTAATGTTATTCAATTTCTCCTTTGCTATTAATTAATGTCAAGTTAAAAAGGTATATAAATGGCATTAAATATTTAAATTGTGTATTAAATTAATCTGGTTTATTATGTTAGAAGATATTATTTAATTAGTTAATGAATTTAATTTAATTAATAAAATAATTTAATCTTGGATTAGATTGATTTTATTGATTAATTAAATTAATTGTGTTGAATTGTATTAAGTTATTCATTTTGGAATTAATAGATATTTTGTTTGAAATTGGAAAATTGAAAAGATTAAGTTGGAAAATTAAAAAAAAGGGTTTTAAATTTCTTTTTTTGAAAATTTTCAATGAAAAAGAAAAGAAAATTGAGATATTTACTGTTTTGACTTTCAAAATTTAGGATGATGGTTGAATAGATATTTTAGAGATATTTTCATTTTTTTCATTATCATTTGGATTTTCATAAGAGTTTTTAGAGAGAATGGAAAACTGAAAAATAGGAGAGGAAAGGGATTTCTGGTTTTTGGGTTTTGGGGATTTTGATTTTGGAGAAGCTTCGTTGGATTGCTTGGAAGGAGCTGGAATCTGTGGAAGAATCAGTGCACCATTTGGGCATCCTCTCAAGCTTTTGGAATCAGGTTCATGTTATTTAAATTAATTTTGATTTTGAAAAATTCATAGCTTAATATGTTGTTTGCAAAATCATGGTTTGGAAAACTCAAAACGGATTATGATGAAAAACCCATGTTAAATCTTGTATCAAATTCCTAAACCTATGTTTTCAATTGTTTTTCTCAAAAAATGGGTATGGCTGTAAATGATTCATTTCTAGAATTCATTTGTTCAACTGATCTTATAGTTTTTATAAATTTGGATAAAATATATATGTGTGTATATATATATGTGTGTGTGTATATATGTGTGTGTGTATATAAAAATTGGGTATCGCCGCCCCTTTGGGGTTTCGACTGTGTTTACACACAGTCGGCCCATTCAGTGGGGTTCGGCTGTGTGTAAACACAACCAACCCAATACCATGGCGCGTGGGGTTTCAATTTGTTTTATTTCATTTTTTTTAATTATATATATATATATATAATATTTTATATATTATATATTATAATATTAAAATATTAATATATATAATAATAATAAAATATATATAATATTTTATATTATATTTTATAATATTAAAATATTAATATATATAGTTATAATAAAATATATATATATAGTTGGGGATTATAAGTTTAAAATATGTATTAAAATGGTCGATTAAAATAATGTTGTCTTTTATGTAATTGGGGGAAACTTTAAATCAATATGCAATAGTCAAATTATTGATTTTATTTAAATATATATATATATATATATTTGAAAGGTCAAATATTGGATTTAAAGAAGTAACATGTTTTAACAGCGTGATTAATGGATTTTAAAATGATTTATTCTGCAAAGGAAAATTAGTTATTTTTAAATGATATGTTTAAATCGAAGAAGTAAATGTTTGTTTTATTATTATTTAAAGGCTATTAGGGAATTAAATATATGGTTTAAATTGCATCTTTTGTCTGAGAGAGACGTTATTAGATCAGTTTAATTAAGGCAATAAATTACTGAATGTTAATGAAGGAAGTGGATTTAAGAAATCCAAATATAGATTTAATTCCTGTTTGATTACCCTTCTTGAATGTACTTTTCTTCTGTGTTCACTTTGGAGAATTTGAGTAGAAGGGTTGTTAAGTCTTCCAGAAGGGGTTTAATTATTTGGGGTTGTTATACTATGTTAGTCTGCTTTTGAATTGTCTTGGGTAGTGCGTAGTTGCATCCTGTTGTTCTTTCTGGTTTCCACGAACAAGAATGATTCATGCCTCCTTTGGAAGGAGTGGATTATGTGTTTTGTTGCCTCCAGTGTTTGGAGTGAGTTCTCATTATATGTTCCTCCTAGAGTTGGAGTGGTTTAATTTGGTTGTATGGTTCATGTGAGTGATTGTGTCAGTGTGAATTAGCCTATGTCTAGAGGTGGAGGGTCTTGTATAGGATTCCTTGTTACTGTCTCTTAGCACGGGGGGTGGGCCTTCGGGTACCACTTGGTTGGGTGGAACGTGCACCTTAATCCGTTGGGTTTTCTTCTTGTTCGTGTGGACGAGATTTCCAGTTGGAGAGCTCGTCGGATCTAGTTACTTTTCAGGTTTCTTTTATTCAGTTGAATCTTGTAATTATTAACCCTAATTTGTAATAGAGGTGGAAAATGTAATATGTAACCATGCTTTTTGGATTTACCTCATTCGGGGAATGAGAGTTGTAATCTTATTGTAAAATTATGTTATTTGAAAACATGTGGTATCTCTTATGCTTTGATATAATTTATCATGTGTGGAATGTATGTGTTCTTAATTTGTTAAGTAATTAAATGTTATGGTATCAATTCATGCTTCTTGCTTGGATTTTAAATTAATCTCAGTCTCGTAACCTTAGAGGTTGTTGCAATGGGTAGTGTACTTGCATGTTAATTATACTTAAACAAAAAAAAAATAGTGCGTTTGAGTAGTTAATTGCAACTTCCTCTAGGGTTGCGTGGCGGGGGTGTTACACCTCAGGTTGTTAGTGTGTGTCCTCTAGGGTATGTGATGGGGCATTACAATTCCTTTCCAGATTCTCAACAATAGGCTTCATAGTTTTCTTGGTCACCTTGTTCTTCTTCTCATTAGTAAAATCTAGATTGATTTTGATATGTGGTGATATCTAGCTTTCTATTATCTAATCTAAGATCTTAGTGCTCTTCCTAAACTTTAACTTCTATTGATGATGTAATGCCCCATCATAATAACCTAAAGAATGTTGCAATTGTGTATAAAGGTGAAATAATTTTTTATTTTTTTTAAAGTAATAATATTAAGTTAATTAGTTGCATACATTCACTAAGTTACGCGATGTTACACTACTTGAGTTTCCATAGACGACTTTAGTATTTCGCATTGCATATATTTAATTAATCATAAACTTAAAAGTAAACATTGCATAACATCTGAAATTCCATTCAAGATAGTATAAAGTACAAACATGTTTCATACATTGCATTTGATAAGATATTACATTACTCATTCATCTGATGAGGTAGATCAATAATAGTTACAATTACAATTTTACAAATGTTCACCTCATATACAATTGAGGGATGTTTTACAATACAAGTTTTACAATAATGCAATAAAGAAAGTACATCTGTATCCAAGTACGAGCTCACCATCCATGAAGCTCTCGTTGCCATGATCATAAACTAGGGACTCAACGGAGTAAGGTGCACATTCCACCCAACCATGTGGTACCCGTAGGTCCACTCCCCGTGCTAGGAGATAGTAATATGGTTACCTAGACATAACCTATTAACCCAGACACAAGTACATAACTAACTGATGGTTACATTGCTTCCAGATTTTAGACAATCAAATGTACTAAGTACACAAGGTAGACTGTTACTTTAGGTGGAGTGTCATCACAATGTCAAGCAAAGGTTACCCTAGCATTTCTTCCTAGGTTCCGGCCCCCAACTTGGGTTACCCTGGTAACCTCTTACGAAACCCGGCCCCGATTGCATACTTTTGCGGAATCGAATGTCTTTTGAAGAAACAAGACATCGATTTGCCATTCCAGGCCTTCTCATCTTTTACTCAAGACTGAACTAGCTCAAGAGTCATTAAGTGAGGCATAACATCTTATTAAGGATTTTAATCTAACTACTGTGTTATTTAGTTATCACTGACTTATTAACTCTTTGTAGGTTACCCTAACACCACTTTGTGTGTCGACCCTTACATAGAGCCACTCCCCTAAACATAACAAAGGATTTCTAAGTTTTCTAACTAGGGTAGACAGAGTGCACAAAAATCAACATATAATACCAAAAATACCACAATGGACATCACAATCTGTTCATGAAAATCAGGTGTCTATTATCCATACAAAACCAAGTGCACTACCCTAGTTTGTTCAAACACATGAAACTATTGTAAAATTTAACGCACTTGAAAAGACAACTGGAAGACTTGAAATCTCATAAAAATCCCCATTTGTCCAATAAAAGAAAATACAACTTAAAGGATTTCAAGAAATATAAACATCTAATTTTTGGATCTACTAAATCCAATCAAGTCAAGAACATATTGCATAAAATTTAAACATTTTAAATATATTTCCTTTCGCAAACAATAAGGAAAAATAGATACACTCAATTTAATTCCAATATTCTTATTAATAACAAATTTCAACATATAAAATTAAATTAAATGTTTTGCACTAAAATTATCTGATCCATGCATTCGCATGTATTTATTTAAAACATAGTTTAATAATATATTTAAAGTTAACTAGTACAATATATATATATATATATAGATATATATATATATATACACACATATATATATACATATATATATATATATATATATATATATATATATATATTACTGTACCCATTTATATTAACATTCGAATAATTCAAAAATCCGAATTTAATGTTTCAGAGGAAAAACAAGACATAGTTCAAAGGTTTAATGGCTGTGTAAACAGCCGACGGCTACCATACACAGCCGTCCCCATTTGGGGCTTCGGCTGTGTTGGCGGCTAGGCGCTGCCTGTGAGGGCAGCGCCGGCTGCCACTATAGCCGTCGCCCCTTCTGGGCCGACTGTGGGGTAAGCCCTGCAGCCCTCATACACCTGCGTATTTTCTAAAATAAAACCCTTCGCCTGTACGGTGAATACCAGACACCTACATTTAAATCAAAATTTCATAATGTAAAATTTTCTACGGTTTTACTAATTTCGCGTATGGAATTCGGTAAATTTTAACAGGGAATAAATTTCCCAAAACAATAAAATACATACGTAAATATATATTTTATAAACAATTTTTTTTTAAATGGAGAATAAAATTCTGCCATCAAGTAAATTATTTTCTATAGGATTTCTACAGAAAATTAAAAAAAAACATCAACCTACACAATTTAACAGAGAACTTCGTTTCCAAAATCAAAGAAAATATTTTTTACAGAAACCCATAACAATATTTCTACAGGAAGCTTCATTTGATATTCTTCAAGAACTTTCCTATTTCCTTTGAAAAAAAATTCAATTGTTTAATAAAATCTTCACAAAATATTTCACCGAGAAGAATTACAGGAATTCACAAAATAAATATTTCCTCAAAGATTCTTTTTCCAAGAAAAACAAAACAAATTAAAACAAGAAAAATACCTGTTCTCTCGTGATTTGAAGAACTTAGTTGTTGAAGAGTGAAACCTTTGCCTATAGAGTGCAATCCTCCAACCTCTCCAAAACACCAAATCCAAAAGAAATCTAAACCCAACCACAAAGATCTTCCCACCAAAGGGATCTTCCACAAAAATACAACAAAACAGAGGTAATCACAATTTTTTTTTAAAAATAATTTTAAAAGCAAATTATTCTTTCATTTCCCGTGAAGAAAAATTGACAACCCCTCTGTATTTCCCAGATCCAAAATAATATCCGTGAACAACCTCCACAAAAAACAATCAATGCAACTGGCACACTTGTCAAGAAGAAGAAAATATCTTCAACAACTTCTCGACAATCTTGCCTTTCAAGATTTGCATGAATTTATTTTATTTAAAATTTATAATTTTCAAATGCAAAATTTATTTAATAATTAAAAATGTCATTCCCATAAAAATATTTAATTTAAATAAAATCTATTCACACACAATTAAAACAATTTTAATTTAATTTATTTATTTATTTAATTAAATAAATTTAATCTCTAAGATCAAATTATTTAACCAAACAAACTAATTAATTTATTAAATAACATGTAAAACTAATTTCTTTAACATTTAAAAATTAATTTAAATAACAGTAATTAAAGAGTATTAGACTATCATTAAAATTGACATTTTTCCTTTCAAGCAATTAAACCAAATAGAAAAATACAAGACAATCTATGACTCTAAACTAAAACAGACGATGTACTATGACCGGGTTATAGACTAGACTAGGATGAACCATGCTACTACCTCCCAATCAACATTTCCGTTGAGTCTTAATACGCTCAGACCTGAGTAACCAGGTGGAGTCGGTGTCATGTACCTGCAATCCTGCAATCAAACCAATAAAATGCATATATATACAATCCATTGTACAGGCACACCGTGCGGAGAAAATCACAGACATCACAAGGCACTCGCAAGCGAATGATGTGATTCCGTTCTCCACACCAATACACGTCACATCAAACTGACGAATTAAATAACTGTTAGTCCATCATAAACATACATATAACAATAATCATCTGAAGGAAAACATCTACGCTATATCAAAGCATATCAGAAATCAAATATCGCAATACAATGTATCATCATGTCACAAAGTGAATCCACTATCGCTCAAAACCAGCGATCAAAATATCCAAGCAAAGTACCATAGTCTAATAGTATGAAAACATGTAACCAGAAAACATAAGCATAAATGGAGGGGTACTACAGATGATTTACTTTTTTAAGATCTTTCCTTAGTGATACAATAGCTACAATTTTTTCACAATCATTATCTCTTGATAGCAATCTTTCAGACAATACTTCTTCAATCCTTTTTGACTCTTTAGATCAGTGATCATCTTCTTTGATTTCTCAAGATTCTGAGATAATTTCTCTTGCTTTCACTTCTTCTGTAATTCTTTTCTTCAGTCTTTCAATTTCTTTTTCGATGTAGAGCAAATATTCCACAACTTTCGCATCTTCATCAATTTCAGATTTTACCTCTACATTTTCTTTAGAGGTTTCCATAGCCATGAAAAAGAGCCTTTTCACCTTCATTCTCAGAAGAGCCTTGGGTCATCATCATCAAATGAGTAGCCTTCCTCATTGAAAAATAAACTTTTATGATTTTTTTGAATATTTTTTCCTTTTTGAAATGACTTCAAATCATTGCTAGTTCTATGGACATTTAGCCATGAAATCACCTACTTCACCTCAATTAAAACATTTGAAAGGCAACTTACCTTTATACTTTTTGGAACTTCTTTGTAACTTTTTAACAAAGTTTGCTTCCTTCGAATCTGATATGTCTTCTGAATCTAGATCATCTTGCATCTTGGACACCTTGAATGCAACCTCTTTCCTTAAAAAATTAGCATTCTCAATTCTCATTCCATAGGCAGTCAGAATTCCATGTAACTCATCAATAGTTAGAATATTCAAATCTTTAACTTCTTCAATAGCATCAAATTTTGCATCAATTTTTTTAGGATGGGATTTGAGTACCTTCTTCATAATACCTTCTTTCAGTTCTTCACCAAGACCTTTGATGGAATTGACAACCTCATCAACTCGAAGCAAGATTATGGCAATGTTTTCCTCTTCCTTCATTTTTCAGGTTTTCAAATTGACCTTGATGAGTTTGAAGCTTTGTTTATTTGACCTTGTCATCACCTTCATAGATGTTGTGTAGCTTACTCCATACTTCCTTTGATGTCCTACAATGCACGATCTTTACAAACTCGGAGTTAGATAACCCACATAAAATAGAATTCCTTGCTTTAGCATTATTCTCACAAGCCTTCTTTTCGACTTGATCTCTTGGGGGACTTTCAAGGATCTCATATCCATCTACAATTGATTGCCAAACCTAAAATATTAAGGCCATTAGGTATGCACTTCCATCCTTACTTTCCAAAAGGTATAATTGGATCCATCAAAGAGTGGTGACTTGTTTGAAGACAATCTTCTTGAGCCACTAAGTGTGCCATACTGAATCTACCTCAAGCTGTTAAGCTTCTTCAAAGGAACTTGGCTCTGATACCAATTGAAGGGAACATAATATATTGAACATAATATATTGAGAGGGGGGTGAATCAGTATATCAAATCTATTTAGAACTCTTTAATTCAACATGAATTACCGTTAGTCGCCTCTAAACATAAATCAAAACAAGTAGTAACTATCAAGTAATACATATGCACACATCCACACAACACCAAATATACGTGGAAACTTGGAGTGGGAAAAACTATGGTGAGAAAAGTAGCTTGGATCTACTATCCAAATTCAACCTCATAGAAATGATGAATAATTTACAATAATGAAGTAGGCACCGACCTACCAGAGACACCAATCCCCTACTATATTAGTAGGCACCAACCTACTGGAGACACCAATCCCCAATACATAGATCTGAGCACCAACTCAATAAGTAAGACACCACTCCTACCATATTACATAAATAAGGCTTATGGAACTTCAATGTTGATCATACAACCTACACTTGATATGAACTTCCTCCAGACACTCTCCCACACAACTTATGATCTTTTGATTATGATGCACAATGATTGAGAGATGGAACTCCTATTACATCACCCAAATTTATATTTGCTCGAAAAGTTAACTCACACACACCTAAAACTATGATTAGTTATTATATACACATCCCATTACATTAACATCATTTCATTCTGGCCAGGAGTCCCTTAACACCATCCACAATTAGCCAAGTTGGCTAAAGTGGACCTAAATTCAAATTTTCATGAAATGTGTAGCGCGTTGGTCCTAAAAAAAAATTGTTGCCACCAATGGAACATGATATTGTATGCTTCCTTCAAGGACCTTAACATGGACCTATTTCACCTTCCCACACTATCTTTGAAAGTCACATGCAACAAGCCACTGTTGCATAGATCCGAAATAGCCACCTAGTTACTTAACCATCACAATGACCTTTCTATCACTTCAAACTTTCTACCTACTGAACATAAACTTTGAAAACTGTGGAACAAGATAAACCAAGTGTAGACATAATCTCCTTTGAAACTGTAGGTCGAAACATGTTGCCAGAAAAATCTCTATGCCTAAGTAACTTTCTTCAAACATTTCAAATCACACTTTCAAATTACTTCTATCAATATGAATAAATATAAGCATGATATTAAAAGCATACTACAAGCATTCTTCTTCATTGTTCTCAAAATGCTTTGGTATGACATTACAATTACATTTAATTTTCATTGATTTTGCTTACATCACTCCTTTGACACCAGTGAACAACTTTGATATCAAGGACAATGCTCATTTGACATTACTCCTTTAAAAACAATAAAAATGTGTTCAACAGTCTAGTCTAATAGATTTAGTAAGAGAAATAAAACAAATAACCTAACCTTCCTTTAAAATTCCCCTTTCATTAAAATACTTATTAATAAATTAAAAAAAGGGGGAGAGAAGAGAATATAATGAGCTTTATACTTAAAAAAGAAAAAAATTAATGGGATTAACAAAGTGTTGACAAATGTTTTAATGTTATTTTTTAGGCAGAGGTCTAATCATTCATAGACTTATAGAAAAATAAATATATCATGTTAATGACTAAAGAAAAATTTATAGTTTTTCATGTTGTGAATATTCAAAGGATATGTGTGTGTATAAATATATGTCTATGTATATATATATATACATATATATGTATACATATGTATGTGTGTATAAATCATGTTGTATGTATACATGCGTGGGTGTGTATATACTATTTGTATACACACAAAAAGTCATATACATAGGTAGCAATGTTAAATTAAAATAAATAAAATCATGTGGTAATATATAAATAAAATAAGAAAGGAGAGTAAATGGGAATAAAAAAGGATTGGAGAAAATTAAAAACTTATCCACCATTTTTGGAGCTCTCCTCCCATTTTTCTTCAATATAGATGAAATAGAAATTGTAAGAAACAAGATTTAATGGGTATCCTTATGAATTAGGGTTTACATAGTTTCCCTAAGATCTAAAGGTCAAAATTAGATCTCATCCAAAGGTGGATATTTTATACACATTCCATTAAATTTCAATTAATGATTACTTAATCTCACCTTAACAACAAATTAGTTCAATTAGTCCATGGTGGGGACAATGCGACTAGGATGAGCCTTAACTTTAAGTTGTAACTTTAAGTCACTTTTGTAATATTTAATATTGAAACTTTATAAATTAATTAAATTAACTTTGGAACTTTTGTATTATTTATGTTCCTATTTTATTTATATTCTTATTATATACATATTATATATATTTTTATAATTTATACATATTTTACATATTATATATTTCATATTTTATACATAAATAAAATATTCTTAAAATATGTTAAAAATATATAATATATATAATTTTTATAAAATATATAAAACATGTGTAAAATATGTATAAAATATGCATGAAACATATAAAATATATAAAAATATGTATAAAACATGTAAAATATTTTTAAAAATATATAAATAGAAAAAGATTTGGGGCTCTAAGGATGATTCATTCTAGAGAAAATAAACTAAACGATATAATTTCATTATTGTGTAATGCCTCTCCACGCAACCCTAGAGGAAGTTGCAATTCACTACTTAAATGCACCAAATTTTTTTTTGTTCAAGTACAAATAACATGTAAGATGAATACACATTGCCAACAACCTCTAAGGCCACGAGACAAAGATTACTTTAAAACCCAAACAACAACAAACATTAATATAAACCGAAACATTAATCACTTAAGGAAATGAAACAACATACATTCCATACAAGATAACTTACAACGAAGGATAAGAAATACCAAAAGATTTCAATTAACAATATTTAAACAATAAGATTACAACACTCATTCCCCGAATGAGGTAATTCCAACAAAATGATTACATATTACAAATTCCACCTCGATAACAACTGAGGGGTAATAAAATACAATAAGAACTGAGAGAACAAGGCATGAGAAGAAATTGATTCCCACGAGCTCTCCAACTGGAAATCACGACCACACTGTATTATTTATGTTCCTATTTTATTTATATTCTTATTATATACATATTATATATATTTTTATAATTTATACATATTTTACATATTATATATTTCATATTTTATACATAAATAAAATATTCTTAAAATATGTTAAAAATATATAATATATATAATTTTTATAAAATATATAAAACATGTGTAAAATATGTATAAAATATGCATGAAACATATAAAATATATAAAAATATGTATAAAACATGTAAAATATTTTTAAAAATATATAAATAGAAAAGATTTGGGGCTCTATGATTCATTCTAGAGAAAATAAACTAAACGATATAATTTCATTATTGTGTAATGCCTCTCCACGCAACCCTAGAGGAAGTTGCAATTCACTACTTAAATGCACCAAATTTTTTTTTTTTTAAGTACAAATAACATGTAAGATGAATACACATTGCCAACAACCTCTAAGGCCACGAGACAAAGATTACTTTAAAACCCAAACAACAACAAACATTAATATAAACCGAAACATTAATCACTTAAGGAAATGAGACAACATACATTCCATACAAGATAACTTACAACGAAGGATAAGAAATACCAAAAGATTTCAATTAACAATATTTAAACAATAAGATTACAACACTCATTCCCCGAATGAGGTAATTCCAACAAAATGATTACATATTACAAATTCCACCTCGATAACAACTGAGGGGTAATAAAATACAATAAGAACTGAGAGAACAAGGCATGAGAAGAAATTGATTCCCATGAGCTCTCCAACTGGAAATCAACACCACACAGTATTATTTATGTCCTATTTTATTTATATTCTTATTATATACATATTATATATATTTTTATAATTTATACATATTTTACATATTATATATTTCATTTTATACATAAATAAAATATTCTTAAAATATGTTAAAATATATAATATATATAATTTTATAAAATAAAACATGTGTAAAAATATGTATAAAATAAATATATGCATATATATAAAACATGTAAAATATTTTTAAAAATATAGCAATAGAAAGTGACTTGGGGCTCTAAGCATGATGATCTCATTCTAGAGAAATAAACTAAACTATATAATTTCATTATTGTGGGGAATGCCTCCATCGCGAACTCCTAGGAAGTTGTAATTCACTACTTAAATGTACCAAATTTTTTTGTTCAAGCACAAATAAATAAGGAAGATGAATACACATTGCCAACAACCCTAAGGCCACGACAAAGATTACTTTAAAACCCAAACAACAACAAACACACAGAACCAAACATTAATTCCCAAGGAAATGAAACAACATACATTCCATGTATAAGATAACTTTACATCTAAAGGACAAGAAATGCTCTAAAAAGATTGAATTAACAAATACTTTTAAACACATTAAAAGATTACAACACTCATTCCTCGAATAGAGGTAGGGTCTCAACAAAATGATTACATACATGTACCCGCCCCCATAACAACCCAGGGTAATAAAATACAATAAGAATCAGAGGAGAACAAGGCATGAGAAGAAATTGATTCCCACGAAGCCTAACCGAAATCACGACCACACAAACAAGAAGAAGAACCAATGGATTAAGATGCACGCCACCCGACCACGTGGAATCCAAAAGGTCCCACTCCCTCCGTGTTAGGAGATAGTAACCAGGAATTCCTACACAAGACCATCTACCACTAGACACGGGCCACACAAAACTGATACAAAATAAATACAAGACCTCATCACATGACTGAACGGTCATACGTGCAACTCTAGGTACGACTCACACAACACTGTCATAGGTTACATTGATTCCAGACATAGAATAGATCAAGAATGTCACAAATATCAAGTACAAACTGTTGACTTAGGAAGAGTGTCATCGCATAGCTTGTCAAGGGATATCCTCTGTGAATCTTCCTAGGCTCCGGCCCCCACCTTGGGTTATCTTGGTGGCCTCTATTGAAATCCCGACACCCATGCTCACTCATGCGGAATCAAATACCTCTCGTGAAGACGAGATAGATGATCTTGCCATTCCAGGCCTTCCCGTCTCATCCCAAGTCTAAAACAAGCCCTTGGGCCCATGAGCGAGGCACAAATTATCTTGTTTAATGTTTGATGCAACCTAAGCTTCTAAAAGTTTAATTTAGTTATCATTGAATTAACCAACTTACAAAGGGTTATCCTGGCACCACTTTGTGTGTCGGTGCCCATTGCAAGCCACTCTCCTAAAACAACCCACACGGTGAAATCCACAATAAGAAACAAGATAACATGACCTCTCCATTTCAAGGAGGTAACCAAAACAAGGATATTCACCCCAACACTGAAGACCACAAGGTCAAGACCCTCTCCAAACACTAGAGGCAACAAGGTCTAGCCCTCTACAAACACAGGGGGAAACAAAGTCACATAATCCACTCCATACACTGGAGGAAAACAAAATACAAAATACCACTCCATCCAAAGGAGGCACAAATTACATAACCCTCTCCTAATCCAAAGGAGACACACACCATCGCCGTTTGTGAAAACCGGGTGAAACAACATGGTGTAATTATGTACATTTTCCCATGACACATCAAAAGTTGACTCACGTACCACAACCGATACCAATAAATGAACTTCTATCTGGGAGACTTTCAATACAATCACTCTAATCCCACAACATTGAGAAAGTACATATAAACACTAAAAGCATTTCGAGCAACCAAATGCGCTAGTGTTCGTATTTCCTAAATCCAATCAAACACAGTTTACATGACTTGCATTTATTCAATCAATCAAACCCATTTCTTTTCACGACATAGAAATATGCAAAGAACAGAACACATACTCTAAATTTCACAACCATATTCCAAAATCAAGACATTTTAATAAATAACATCATTGAACTGGAATTAAACCAATCAATCACTCTACGTCTCACAATCATATATTGTAAATAAATCCACTTGATTTATAAAACATTTGGATTAAATAAATTACTCTTATAGCAATAAGTCAAACAACTCAATCTCATATGATTCATGAAATCATTCATTACTTCTAAGTTTAACCACTGTATTCTATAAATTAAACTTTTAGTAAATAATCATTTAGATCAAATAACTCAATCTTAATCTCAACTCCGCCTTAAGTAAATCAACTAAAACTCATCTCTCCTTGAACACAAACATATTCCAATCAATTATACTAAATAGTATATACATAAATCCTCTTACCGACATTAAAGAATTTAAACCAATAATAAAACTCTACTTGCTCAATCTATAATTAATCAAAGTCAAATTATCAATAAATCCACATTTGACAAATAAAGTCCTTTGATTTAAAATAAATTATTTGTTAATTTTAAGCTCTTCAATTATGTTCCGTAATTAAAGATCAGAACCACCTGATTGAACTAAGTCATTCATTATCTCTAATCTTCTCAATTGTCTTCTATACTTAGAACGTTTTGATAAATAGACATCTAGATTAATTAAATTAGTCTTGAATTCAAATTCGCATCAATAATTTAACTAAATGTTAATTAAATCATTTAATCTATATTACAACATGAATTAAATAAATAAATTAATCGAATTCAATATTTTAAATAATACAAATGATCAACATCAACTTTCATTTCTTCAATACCAATGCAATAATCATTTTAGAGTAAGTTCTATTTTCGATATTCAAATATCATCTAAATATGTACCCATAAAAAGATCATTTAAAATTCCAAGATTTCCCGTTCAAAACATAATTTGAATAAATTTGATTAATTAGAGTTCCGTTTATTTCAACTTTGATGATCAAAATCAGCTTCTTAAATAAATTATATCTAATAATATAAAACCCCGTTAATTAAAATATCTCTAATAATTTCATATATTTCAATTAATCATATTTTATTCCTTATTATTTTTCATATACAAATTATGTCTTTAGTATACATTTAACTAATCCCTTAAAATCAATCCTTTTTAAAATTTACGACTATTTATTTAAATATCAATTTCCTTCAAATATGATAATCACATAATCATTTTTGGAAATTTCAATCTACTATTTGACATTATTTAACTATGTCTAATAAAATATTATTTTATTTGCATATAAATAAATTATTTTAAAAAAATAAATTTAAACTTCCCATATAAAATTCCATTTTTACCACTTGATGCGAAGACAAGAAAAAGTTAAATATAGTATATATACACATTATATATATTATATTTTTAAACATCTATATTAAATATATATTCATTAAATATATATTTATATCCATATATTTATTTATTTAATCCATGTTGTAATATGATAATCCTAAATGATCTTTTATGGGTACACATTTAGATGATATTTGAATATCGAAAATAGAACTTACTCTAAAATGATTATCGCATTGGTATTGAAGAAATGAAGTTGATGTTGATCATTTGTATTATTTAAAATATTGAATTCAATTAATTTATTTATTTAATCCATGTTGTAATATAGATTAAATGATTTAATTAACATTTAGTTAAATTATTGATGCAAATTTGAATTCAAGACTAATTTAATTAATCTAGATGTCTATTTATCAAAACATTCTAAGTATAAAAGACAATTGAGAAGATTAGAGATAATGAATGACTTAGTTCAATTAGGTGGTTCTGATATTTAATTACGGAACATAATTGAAGAGCTTAGAATTAACAAATGATTTATTTTAAATCAAAGGACTTTATTTGTCAAATGTGGATTTATTGATAATTTAACTTTGATTAATTATAGATTGAGCAAGTAGAGTTTTATTATTGGTTTAAATTCTTTAATGTCGGCAAGAGGATTTATGTATATACTATTTAGTATAATTGATTGGAATATGTTTGTGTTCAAGGAGAGATGAGTTTTACTTGATTTTACTTAAGGTGGAGTTGAGATTAAGATTGAGTTATTTGATCTAAATGATTATTTACTAAAAGTTTAATTTATAGAATACAATGGTTAAACTTAGAAGTAACGAATGATTTCATGAATCATATGAGATTTGAGTTGTTTGACTTATTGCTATAAGAGTAATTTATTTAATCCAAATATTTTATAAATCAAGTGGATTTATTTACAATATATGATTGTGAGACGTAGAGTGATTGATTGGTTTAATTCCAGTTCGATGATGTTATTTATTAAAATGTCTTGATTTTGGAATATGGTTGTGAAATTTAGAGTATGTGTTCTGTTCTTTGCATATTTCTATGTCGTGAAAAGAAATGGGTTTGATTGATTGAATAAATGCAAGTCATGTAAACTGTGTTTGATTGGATTTAGGAAATCCGAACATTAGCGCATTTGGTTGCTCGAAATGCTTTTAGTGTTTATATGTACTTTCTCAATGTTGTGGGATTAGAGTGATTGTATTGAAAGTTTTCCAGATAGAAATTCATTTATTGGTATCGGTTGTGGTACGTGAGTCAGCTTTTGATGTGTCATGGGAAAATGTGCATAGTTACACCATGTTGTTTCACCCGGTTTTCACGAACGGGGATGGTGTGTGTCTCCTTTGGATTAGGAGAGGGTTATGTAATTTGCGCTTCCTTTGGATGGAGTGGTTTTTTGTATTTTGTTTTCCTCCAGTGTATGGAGTGGATTATGTGACCTTGTTTCCTTCCGTGTTTGGAGAGGGCTAGACCTTGTTGCCTCCAGTGTTTGGAGAGGGTCTTGACCTTGTGGTCTTCAGTGTTGGGGTGAATATCCTTGTTTTGTTACCTCCTTGAAATGGAGAGGTCATGTTATCTTGTTTCTTATTGTGGATTTCACCGTGTGGGTTGTCTTAAGAGAGTGGCTTGCAATGGGCGCTGGCGCACAAAGTGGTGCCAGGATAACCCTTTGTAAGTTGGTTAATTCAGTGATAACTAAATTAAACTTTTAGAAGCTTAGGTTGCATCAAACATTAAACAAGATAATTTGTGCCTCGCTCATGGGCCCAAAGGCTTGTTTTAGACTTTGGATGAGATGGGAAGGCCTGGAATGGCAAGATCATCTATCTTGTCTTCACGAGAGGTATTTGATTCTGCATGAGTGAGCATGGGTGCCAGGATTTCGGTAGAGGCCACCAGGATAACCCAAGGTGGGGGCCGGAGCCTAGGAAGATTCGCAGAGGATATCCCTTGACGAGCTATGCGATGACACTCTTCCTAAGTCAACAGTTTGTACTTGATATTTGTGACATCCTTGATCTATTCTATGTCTGGAAACAATGTAACCTATGACAGTGTTATGTGAGTCGTACCTAGAGTTGCACGTATGACCGTTCAGTCATGTGATGAGGTCTTGTATTTATTTTGTATCAGTTTTGTGTGGCCCGTGTCTAGTGGTAGATGGTCTTGTGTAGGAATTCTTGGTTACTATCTCCTAGCATGGAGGGAGTGAAACCTTTTGGATTCCACGTGGTCGGGTGGCGTGCATCTTAATCCGTTGGTTCTTCTTCTTGTTCGTGTGGTCGTGATTTCCAGTTGGAGAGCTCGTGGGAATCAGTTTCTTCTCATGCCTTGTTCTCTCAGTTTTTATTGTATTTTATTACCCCTCAGTTGTTATCGAGGTGGAATTTGTAATATGTAATCATTTTGTTGGAATTACCTCATTCGGGGAATGAGTGTTGTAATCTTATTGTTTAAATATTGTTAATTGAAATCTTTTGGTATTTCTTATCCTTCGTTGTAAGTTATCTTGTATGGAATGTATGTTGTTTCATTTCCTTGAGTGATTAATGTTTCGGTTTATATTAATGTTTGTTGTTGTTTGGGTTTTAAAGTAATCTTTGTCTCGCGGCCTTAGAGGTTGTTGGCAATGTGTATTCATCTTACATGTTATTTGTACTTGAACAAAAAAAAATTGGTGCATTTAAGTAGTGAATTGCAACTTCCTCTAGGGTTGTGTGGCGGGGCATTACACATGTTATCAGAGCCTAGGTTTAAACACTGGGAACTCTAGGATTATGTTGGACCCATTATGTTGTAAGTTGTGTAGGTTTATACTCTGGGCACTATGAGCCCATTGTATTGACCTAGTTGTTTTTCTCTTTCCTGTTGTTTTCCTTTTGGGTTGATTTCTCTTGTTTGCCTAGAAGTTGTCGTTAAGTGGTATAGGTCCAATGGTGCAGGAAACTAGTGGGAAGGATAGGATCCTCGGTGTAGTGCACAATGCACCGATATCCTTTCTATTGGAAGAATGCATTATGGACGATTGTGTAGTTTGTGATTTTGATGTGTTGTGTGTGGTGGACGACAATCAGTTTTGTTGTTGTTTCCACCCTTGCATGTCTTTTGTTGAATGCTTTTGTGAGGGTTAGGCTCGCAAGCCTACCGAGAGGTGTGTTTTGTTTGGCTTCCTTCTTGTTGCTTGACTCTTTCGTTGTGTAAAGGGTTGAGACCCTTGAGTGGTTCTTGAGTGTGGTTGTAGTGTGTTTGTTGGTGGGTTGCAGGTGACATGTGTCGCCTAAAATTTCCCTTGCTTGGTTTCTTTGTTCGTGTTCTTGGAAAGTTTGTGTGACCTTGAAGGTGCCAAGAAGTTCCTTTTGTGTGCATTCTCCTTTGGAGTTTTGTTGTTTCTCTTCACCATGCAAGTTTCTGGTGCATGTCTTCTTGTGCTTTACCTCCTTACGTTAATGATTACTTGATTGACCCTATGTGGTTTTAAAGTTTCTTTTGCATGTATATTTTATTGAGATTATGAAATATGATAATAGGAAATGAATGAACATGTTATTAGTTCATAGAGATTTGTGCATGCTCTCATGTGGTAGATGCATTTGTGTGAAAGTGATTGTGTGATGACGAAACCATGATTACATTCGTGCCTATGTTAGAACTGTAAATATCTTGTCTTCCCTCTCTTTCCATTGGGTTAACGAAGATGTTGTCCTTAAGTGTGTGGGGTATTGACACCCAGGGTATGTTGTATCTTATGAGAAAATGCTTATGTATTCATGAAGGTTTGTTTTATTAGAATCAAACCTTGGGTAAAGGACCTAAGTCCCCAAGTTGCATTCATAATTATGAGAAATGTACAGTATGAATAGAAAAATCATTTTGCAAAAAAGTAAAGTTTAGAGAAAAGGAAATTAGTGAAACAATTACCTAATAAGGATAATTACATTATAGGTGCATATGTTGTTGGTGAGGCCTATAGTCCCCAACTTTATTGTTAAGACTTAAGAGATCTTATAGACGTTAAACTATTGTACCTGGATTCAAAATGCAAAAGTTAGATGAATGTTGAAATGATAATGTTGCACACCTTGCCTTGAGTAAACATTGAAATGATATTATATTAGGTGTGGCTTTATGATGATTCTCTATGATGTGTATTGGTGCATAGGGCACTATTATGGTTATGTGATGTGGAGATTTGATGGTGGGATGCTTCACCATGTTGAATGTATAGGTTGATAGTGTGTTAGTTGGCTTTGAGGGAGTTTTATCCCTATTCTTGTTTGTAGGCTTCCAGGAGTAAGCCTAACCCTTGGGGGGGAGGATGTAACACCCCTCCATTTTGGATATTTGGATCGGCAGTGTTTTCTTGGTAATGTTTGATTATGCTTATGATGTGACTGTGAACTTAGTGATTATTTAATCATGAACTGTTTAGTGATGCGCATGTTATATTATGATGTGACGATTGTGTCTGAACATGCTTTGACTCTGGAACTTAATTACTTGCGATCGTGATTGTTATACGATGTGAAGTTATATGTTGATGTGATGTGATCTTATTCTGATGTTATCTTTATGACATGATTTGGAGTAACTTAGAAGATATCTGATTAAATGATGTTGTATGCTATTGATCATATCTTTGATGTTAGATGCGTCAGTTAGTGATACTGTATTGGTGAAAGGGATGGATTGTATCACTCGCTTGCGAGTGCCCTACAATTCCAAGATTCCCTCTTCACGGTGTGTTTAATCATATTATATATATATGTACGTTCGACATGCTCTTTGTTGCAGGTTGGCAGGTACATGACATCGACTCCACCTGGTTTCACAGGTTTGAGCGTGTCCATTTACCAACGGTAATTGATTAGGAAATAGTAGCTAGGTTTTCCAAGCCAAGTCGTCACCCTAGTCATAACGTGTTGTCGGGTTGTTGTCGGGGTTAGTCGTTTTAACTTGGTCAGTTTTCCCTTGAGTGTTTATTTAATTTCAAATTTTAAAGTTTATTAAATGCTAGGTGTAGTTTAATTAATGATTAAATGTGTTTAGCTGCAATGTTGAAATGTGATTTATTTTATTGATTTATTTGATGAAATTAATAAAATAATTATTGGGTTATTGATTGATTTGATTAATTAATAAACTAGATTTAATTAATTAATTAATTAGATTAATAGTGATATATTAAACGAAATAGTGATTTTGGCGTTATTGTATATCTAAATTCAAATGAAATTGAAAATGGAAGTTATATTGGATATTTAGGATTTAATTAAAATCTTGTCTGAATAGTTACGATTAAATTAAAATAAATAATTAAATGTTAATATGTTTTAATCCCCCTTTTGAAAAATATTGTTGGGGAAATAATTTATTGGTAATTTTGAAATGCTTATGTTTTATGAGAAATTTGGAAAATGCATAAAGTTGAATTAAAAATTAAAAATTGAGTTTTGAATTAAAAAAAATTAGAAAAATTCCCATGTTTTTAAATTATATTTGGTGAGTGGGATTTTTAGGTTTTTTGACCAAAATTGGGAAAAAAACCTTATTTGTGAAAATGGAGTCTCATTTTAGTTTTTAGGGAATCTTGGATTTTTGGGGAGAGATCTTCTTGGTGGTGGCTTGGTTTTGGATTTGGGAAGGAGATTGTAGGTTGCTTGAGTTGGATTTGAAGAGGTTCTTAAAAGCTCCATTCGAATCTACAAGTCTTGGAGAAAAATTAGGTTTCTCATGCTCTTGCCTTGGTTCATTTTGAAAATAGGTTAAAACTTTGTGATGAATGTTTAAAAATCCTTGAAATCTTGCTTGGATTCGAATTAAACCCATGAAAAATTCATTTAAAACCATCAACACAAAACTTAGAGGGATTCAAATGGAAAGATTTAACTTATTTGACAAAATGGAGAAAACCCAGAAAAATTCGTCATATTTTGTGCTTGAAAAATTCTTCTTCTTAATTTTCTCCTCAATAAAATTTGCTCAATCTGACTGTATCTGGGTAGTTTGAAATGGGTTTGTTTCATTTATATTTTTGCATATAAATCTATGCAACTTGGAGTTTGTTTTAAAAAATTACTGTGTGAAATTTTATTCTGGTTTTTTTACCAGACTCAGGGTTGTTTTTATTTTCGTTTGTTTTTGTTTTTGGGTAAAATTATTTAAATAAAAATAAAATTTATTTTTTTGTTTATGGTGGGGGCTACCCACAGCCACCCCCCATCCATGGGGGCGCTGGCTGTGCAACGCTCCCCACGGATGGTGAGGGGGCTGCGTAGCAGCAACATAGGGGCGTGCCCCCTGTTGGGCCTGTGAGCAGCTAAGGCCATTGGCCTTTATTTGTTTAAAAACAAACTTTGTTTTATTAAAATTAATATAATATATATATATATATATATATATATTATAATAAATATATAATATATATAATTTAAAATTAATATATAAATCATATATATTATAGTAAATATATAATATAAAATAAAATTTAATAAACCAAAGTTTGTTTTTAAACAAATAAAGGCCAATGGCCTTGGCTGCTCGCAGCCCCAACAGGGGACGCGCCCTTGTGTGGCTGCTACGCAGCCCCCTCACCATCTGTGGGGAGTGTTGCACAGCCAGCGCCCCCATGGATGGGGTGGCTATGGACAGCCCCCACCATAAACAAAAAAATAAATTTTATTTTTATTTAAATAATTT
>VDFB02271358.1:104258934-104360676 GCA_007258455.2 Sequoia sempervirens
AGTGCATAGCTGGTTTCCATTTAAGAAACAAGCTCAAAAATCAGAGTTAACATCCACTAGATATCTCAGAAACTCCTTATTGATGGAAATACTGGGATGAACTATATCCTCATCGTATGATGTAAACCCAACCAGATCCTGCTTCTCATCAACTTATTGCAGCTCCTTATGCTCTAAATCCCACCATGTTGCTGGGCTCTGCCTTCATTAGGTGTCTTGTGATCAATAAAATGAAAGGCAATGTATAGCGACAAAATTTTCCATTCTCTTGGAGGCAAGTTTATTCCTCTTAAGAGAGTGATAAAGCTATATGTGAACCAATGCCTCTCAAGAGTAAAGGAACCAGAAACCTATGAGAGAACGTGAATGGCAAGTGTGCATGGAAATCCTGGAGAACCATATAGTTGCCACTAACTAGTATGTCTTGTGCCATAGTGTGCATGCCAATCTTTGTTGAATTCTTGTAGCGATCAAGCTCAATAAATTAATCCACTAAGCTTTGACCAATGAATCTTCCTCCATACTATATATATTCTTAAGAGACTTCATGAGACCACTCCACTCCTCATATTCATCAGTAGGAACAATTCTACCAAGTCCATCCACATACCACTTTGGATTCAATGCATATGCCACAATCTGTAGAGGGGTGTTTACCTTCCCCCACCATTACCAAATGATGGGCTAAATACTCTCATTTTAGAACTATAAGATGGGGTCTTTCTCATGGTAAATCTGTAAGGTGGGTTCTCTCTCACAAATGGCAACCTTCATCTAGCCAAGAATGCTATCAATGCACTAATAGATCTCTCTAAGGCTAGGAATCTCAGAATCCCCAAATCTGATAACATTGAGAATAGAGGGTTCAAAAGAAACATATCTCAAAATTGATCAAAAACTATCACCAACCACAATCTCCTTCCCCCTACTTTGTCTTAGTCTACTCCTACCCTGCCCAATTATGTGTCACAATCATAATTAGATATCAAGTACAAAGCAAATTAGATATCAATTCGTTTGAGGAATTCTTTAGTTGACAAGGAAGGAAAAAATGCCAATGAGGTTGTGCAGTTGCAAATGAACATTTGCAACTTCTTTGCATCCATCACATCCTTTTTGACCCACTCTATTTTCCCAATGTCTTTGAGTGCATTGTTCATGGTATGCAAACAATATGGGGTCCAATAGATCTACATATAGATGGACTAAATGTTATGACAATCACTTGCACTACATTTTAAAAACCAACCTCTTCAATGGCATCTCTCAATATCTAAAACTAAAAATCAACATCTTTGAATTTTCCAAAGCCAGCAATTGCCCTAAGAAAGTAAGGCTCTTCCTTATATGTAATTATTAAGTGTAATGTCCTTGACAATTACTTATGCCAATATTTTGGTTATTTAAATTCCGGTCTCAAATAATTAAAACCAACACCTCATAAACCCTAAACTGTATTAATATAAACACCATAGCATTAACAACTAATTTTATGCTTCTTACTTCATTATTTTATCCTAAATGACAAATCCTAATATTATAGGTTGGTCTAGAACAAGATGATATACTATAGATTTATATATTACTCTAATTCGCTAAACCCAAATTACAATTAGGCTTGCAAAGGTAAAATGAATTATAGAGCATTTCTTATATTATGAAAGTATGTTGTACATACAACATGTTGCGCAACATACACGATTAATTGCAAATACAAGGTTTACAATATGACCACCTGCAACTTGGATCAATGATGCACAACTAGGAATTCTATCACCATTAAAGCTCCAATATAATCTCAAGGTGAGGCCATTCCTTTGTCAAAGAAGGGTTTCATTATTTGGCAAATGAGATCTCTGATTTTTCATCCTTCAACCTCTATAGATCCACAGGTTTTCATCCTCAAACCTGAATGCTTGAATACGAGGATTCACAATAAGTTCTTGTTAGGGTTTGGTGTATTTTTCATCATAATTGTTCAATGAAGCCTCTGAACCCTTAATACACCTAGAAAGGGTATCAAAATCTACGACAATGACTTCCCAATCAAGGCTAGTATGCAACAGGGATAGCTCATACCTATTGGGCACCATTTTCCTTTGAATTGTGTTTGAGATCACGCATACATGTGCAAAAATGTTCTTGGGAGGCATTGTGGAATGTCTCCTATGAGTTGCCACAATCCTCAACAATAATGGTGTGGGGTCCCTTAAGGTTTGAAACCCTAGATGCAACATTAATGGCAATTGAAACAATCTTCACCTTTCACACAACTAGAGGTACATAGGGATCCACATCCTCAACATTGAATATTATGTTTGTGTCAATAGGAGCCCCTCAAGAAGACATATCATCACTCTATGCATTAATGAAGCTCTATCTGTAATGCCCCGTCTAAATAACCTAAGAATGTTGCAATTGTGAAATAAAGGTGTAATAAATTTTTTTTTAAAAGTATTAATATTAAGTTAATTAATTGCATACATTCGTTAAGTTACTAAACGATTCACTACTTTGAGTTTTCCATAAGCGACTTAAGTATTTCGCATTGCACATAATAAATATTAACATAAAGATAAACATTGCATAACATAGAAATTTCCATTCAAGATAATATATTAAAGAACATACATGTTTTCATACATTACATTTGCTAGAATATACAGTACTCATCCATCTGATGAGGTAGTTCAATAATGATTACAATTACAATTACATTGATCACCTCTTATACAATTGAGGGATGTTTTCAAATACAAGTTTACAATATACAATGTTGAAAGTACACATAAGAACCAAATGCGAGCTCTCCATCCATGAAGCTCTCAATGCCATAATCACAAACTGGGGACCCAACGGAGTAAGGTGCACGTTCCACCCAACCATGTGGTACCCGTAGGTCCACCCCCCATGCTAGGAGATAGTAATAAGGTTACCTAGACTTAATCTACTAACCCTAGACACTAGTACACAACAGACTATTGGTTACATTGCTTCCAGATTTTTGACAATTGATTATACCACAAACATAGGGTTAACTGTTATTCTAGGTGGAGTGTCATCACAACGATGCAAAGGTTACCCTGGTGTTTCTTCCTAGGTTCCGGCCCCCAATCCTTGGGTTACCCTGGTAACCTCTTACGAAACCCGGCCCCTATTGCATACTGTTGCGGAATCGAATGTCCTTTAAGAGACAAGGCATCGATTTTCCATTCCAGGCCTTCTCAACTCATACTCATGATTGTAGTAGCCCAAGAGTCATAAGCGAGGCATGTACATCTTGTTAAATGTTTTAAATCTAACTACTGTGTTCTTTAATTATCACTGACTTAGTTAACTATTTGTAAGTTACCCTGACACCACTTTGTGTGTCGGCCCTTACAAATAGCCACTCCCCTAAACATAACATGGGTATTCTATGTTTTTTGACTAAGGTTTATGAAGTGGAGAAATTACATCTCACAATAACAAATAAACCATAACAGAATCAAACACCATGTTTAACTCTTGCACAACCCAAGTCAACTTAAAAAAAAACACTTTTGAAACAATAATACACCCTTTCTACACAGTTAATTCTGGAAGACTTGAACAAATATAATTTTCCCATTTTGCTCAAAAGAACATAATAAAGCAAATCAAGGAAAATAAATATCTATAGTTTGGATATACTAAATCCATTCAAACATTCAGTAATACCAGAAAATAAATTTACTTGTTCATAATTTTGTTTCTCAATCTTACCAATAAAAAAAAATACTATATGTACTCTGTCATTCTTGCTTATAAAAAAAAAATATTTAATTTTGAGAATTTACATGCATATTAAATATCAAAACTATTTTCTAATTTTATAAATTCCAAATTCCCCAAATATTTATAACTATTTAATAATTAATTTACATTATAAATATATATTTACATGAAATTCGCATTTAATCAAAAAGAAAACATTAAATATTCGTTTCAAAGTTAAGAATAAAACATAATGAATAAACTTAGGGACTTTATTTATGCCGACGCAGCCCGCGGCCTGGGAAGGCCGCGGCCCTTACCAGGGCTGCGCCTCCATAAATGGGGGAGGGGAGGGTTTCGGCCCTCCCCAAACCCACTGTATTTTTTAAAATAAAAATTTTCCATGCATTATTTCTGCAGAAATTTCCTCCGCAATACGGATTTCGATCCGGAATTTAAAAAGAATAAAATTCGCCCGTACGGCGATCATGGGGTTTACCAAATTCATAAAAAAAAATCTCAACCTAATATATATATAAATAGATATAAATATAAAAAGATCAATCAATTTTAAAATATACAGACATAATTATTTTCTGGTAAGAGTTTTCAACAGGGAACAGAAATGATAACTTTATTCTGTACAACAATTCTTGACAATAGTTCATCTACAGGTTTTTTTTTTTTTTTTTTTAAATTACATAACAAAACCCCACTCCCCTTATTTAAACCAGATTTATCAAAGAATAATACAGAAATCCTTCCAAAATAATACTATTTTAAAACAATTTTCACAGAAAGGAAAATTTTAATTTCCTACAGATTTATTTTACAAAAGAAGAAGTATCCGGGAAGAATACAGAATTTCTTTATACATTTATTTGCTCAAACAAGTCTTTTATAAATAAAAAACAAAATCATATACAAAGAGAAATACCTCTTTCCAGTGTTTGTGAAGATCTAGTTGTGGAAGAAAATCTTTTGCCTGTAGATTCCACAATAGCCTGTAGCTTCCACAATAACTTCTCGAGAACAAAACTCAAATAACTAATCCAACCACCAAGAATCCTCCAAAGGATCTTCCACAAATATACAACAGATACAGAAAGATAACTTCTAAGAAATATTGAATTTTAACACAGTAAGAGAATTTTTTGTAAAAGCTCTGTTAATTTCCCCGTGAGGAAAATTCAACAACCTCTGTGATTTCCCGAGATCCAAAAAATATCCTCCGTGAAATTTCTCAACAACCTCATTAAAACACTGGCACACTTGTCGAGAAGTGGTTACCAAAATATCTTCTCCACTTCTCGGCAAATTTGCCAATTCAAATCTTGCATGCCAATTTTATTTATTTTAAATTTTACAACCACTATACAAAACTCATGCATATATTTTTTTAATTTAAATTTACAATTTTGCATAATTTATTTAATTTTCAAAATAACTATTTACCCACTAATATTTTAATTTAACTAATTAATTTATTTAATTAAATAAGTTTGATCTTTTATAATCAAACCATTTAACCAAATAAGCTAATTAATTAATTAAATAATCAAGCAAGTAAGTTCTTTAACATTTAAAATTAATTTAAATAACAATAATTTAAAACACAATATTCCAACATTAAAAATTAACCAAATTTACTTTTCAAACGATTAATCCAAACAGAAAATAACAATACAATCCTATGACTCTGAACTAAACAGACAAAGTACTAAGACCAGGGTTAAAGGCTAGACTAGGGTAAACCAAACTACTATCTCCCGATCAACGTTTCCGTTGAGTCTTGACATGCTCAGACCTGAGTACCCAGGTGGAGTCGGTGTCATGTACCTGCAAATTCCTGCAACCAAGCAAATAACGTGCATACATATATATATAAAGCATTAACAGACACACCGTGCGGAGAAAATCTCAAATATCGCAGGGCACTCGCAAGCGAGTGATGCGATTCCGTTCTCCACACCAATACACTTCACATCAGACTGACGAAATAAATTAACAGTTAGTCCATCATAAACATGTACATAGCAATAACAACAGAAAATAAACATCTACACTATCTCAAATCATGTCTGAAATCAATAATCATCAAACAATGTATCATCATGTCACAGAATAATCCACCGTCGCTCAAAACCAGTGATCAAAGAATCCAAACAAATCATCATAGTATAACAGTATAAAAGCATAGCAACAGAAAGCATAAACATAAACAGAGGGGTACTACACTATCAAGGAGTGAGTTGGTGAGGATGAATAGTAGAAAAAGGCAAGAGTTCAGTAGAGAGGCATGATGGTAGGGGAGACTTTGAAGTCTCAATGGAAGAGGGAATGCAAGTGGGGAATTAGCAGAGGGCATGACTAGATGGGGAAGTCCAAAACCCTAACAAAAGTAGAGAAAGATGCAGACATGAGAAAAGAGGCATGCCAAGAAGGAGAACTCTGCAACTCCAACAACTTACACAGACTTAGGATATTTTTTGTGCCTTCACACTTAGAAACTTAGGAGATCTAAGGCAAATGTGTAGGAGATGAAGGGGTAGAATATACAGGCCAAATGGCATTGGGGGAAATGCAGGACTTAGAAAATGGACATTTTTCGATCACATGAATTATAGAAAAAGGAGACATGACAAGTCCATCCCACTCAAAATTGCTTGCCCTCAAGCATTTGCATGTTTTGATGATCCAATATCTATGGACCTTCTCATGTTGGATCTTATACATGGGGATTTTCCATTCAATCAAGTGCTTTGTGATGCTTCGGCCTTTTAGCTTATTTTTCCTTTGGCTAAGAGGGGTTTCATTCTTTTGCAAATGAGATCTCTAGGTTTTCATCCTTTGACCTCCATAGATCCATAGGTTTTCATCCTTTGACCTCCATAGATCCATAGGTTTTCATCCTCAAATCAGAACACTTGAATATGAGGGTTCACAGTAAGTTCTAGTTAGGGTTTGGTGTATTTTTCATCATAATCGTTCAAATGAAACCTCTGAACCCTTAATACACCTAGAAAGGGTATTGAAATCTACAACAATGACCTATTCAAGGCTAGTATGCAATAGGGATTGCCCATACCTATTGGGCACCATTTTCCTTTGACTTGTGCCTAAGATCATGCATACATGTGTGAAAATGTGCTTGGGAGGCATGGTGGAATGTCCCCTACGAGTTGCCACAGTCCTCAACAATAATGGTGAAGGGTCCCTTAAGGTTTCAAACCCTAGCTACAACATTAATGGCAACTAAAACCATCTTCCCCTTTCACATAGCTAGAGGTACATAGGGATCCAGGTCCTCAATATTGAATATTGTGTTTGTGTCAATAGGAGCCCTTCAAGAAGACGCATCATCACACTGGGCATTGATGAACCTCTAGTCGTGGAGTGAGATAGGTGAGGATGACTAGTGAAAAGAGGCAGGAGTTTGGCGGAGAGACGTGATGGTAGGGGAGACTTTGAAGTCTCGATGGAAGAGGGAATGCGAGTGGGGAATTAGAGAAGGGCATAATTGGATGGGGAAGTCCAAAACCCTAATGAAAGTAAAGAACGATGCGGACTTAAGAAAAGAAGCATGCCAAGAAGGAGAACTCCGCAACTCCAACAACTTATACAGACTTAGGATATTTTACGTGCCTTCGCACTTAGAAACCTTCGGGATCTTAGGCGGATGCATGGGAGATGAAGGGGTAGACTATACACACAAAATGGCATAAGGGGAAATGCAAGAGTCGGGAAATGGACATTTTTCCATCACATGAATTGTAGAAAAAGGGAACATGACAAGTTCATCCCACTTGAAATTGCTCGCCCTCAAGCAATTGCATGTTTGGATGATCCGATATATATGGCACTTCTCATATTGGATCAATGATCCAATATCTATGGGACTTCTCATGTTGGATCTTATACAAGGGGATTTTTCCATTTGATCAAGTACTTTGTGATGCTTCGGTCTCTTAGCTTCTTTTGCTTTGGCCAAGAGGCTTTTAGTTCTTTGGAAAATGAGATCTCTGGGTTTTCATCCTTTGACCTCTATAGATCCATAGGTTCTCATCGTCAAATCTAAATGCTTGAATATGAGGGTTCACAATAAGTTATAGTTAGGGTTTGATGTATTTTTCATCATAATCGTTCAATGAAGCCTCTAAACCCTTAATACACTAAGAAAGGGTATTAAAATCTACAACAATGACTTCCCACTCAATGCTAGTATGCAACAAGGATTGCTCGTACCTATCCAACACCGCTTTCCTTTGAATTGTGCCTGAGATCACATGTACATGTGTGAAAATATGCTTGGGAGGCATGGTGGAATGTCCCCTACCAGTTTTCAAAATCCTCAATAATAATGGTGAGGGGTCCCTTTGTTACATCCTTTTTGTCTTGAACAAGATTATGGCAATAATAATATGGTCGTTATGTTAGTTGTAATCAACTACCTTTCACGAGAATGTGAAAATTGGGAAAAATAATTTTTAAATTATTTGATATAACTGCAATTATGAATGATTTCTTTATATATATGTGTGTGTGTGTGTGTGTGTGTGAATGTGTTGATGAGTTTTTTATTTTGAAAAGGAAATAGAGAACGGTCTAACCCTATTTCTTTACCAAGTGGATGCAAGATTGTCAACACCTCGAGGGAAAGGGAAATATCATCAAGGAGAGGCCACAAGCTATAAAAAAACCAAATTACCATCAAGTCACAAAATTGGTGTAAGGTTGCTAACGTGGTTAGTCATAACCTTGTGATATTATCGCACTGAATTAAATAATTTTAAAAACAAGTCAACTTAAAATGAGTATCATCGTTCTCCTTTTGAAGTCATGTATTTAGCTCTTAAGCACACCTTGGAGTAAGAAATTGAATTAAATATTAATGCCGATATTAATATAAACTTTAAAGTCACGTTTATGGGATAAAAATGTCGGGGGGAAATGACTCATTTCCGTTTGAGTTGGGTGGCGGTAACTCCTCGCCACCTTGTCCATCGTGTCATGTTGAAACGCCCAAGAAAACGCATGCAGACATTTATCTTTGGGGTCTTGGCTCACTTAGAGATATAGGTTGGCATTCTTCTTATCTTCGCTCTCTAGTCGGCATTCTAGGTTTTTGGTATTCTGTCAAGTGTTACCATGGCTGATCGCCATTCTCATTTATTCGTCACTTAATTCTCAAGGGTGGGAAAAACAATCTGAATTCTAGAGTAAATCCGCCACAATATCACTCTTCTGGTCAGTGAATAATCATTGAAACATTTGTAGTCATCATCTAGATCATTGGGAGAAAACGCCAAGAGAACTATCGAATTTCAGTTCTGCATATCCAGGCACGTATTTTGTGAGTCTTTAAATTTGCTAAATCTTAAATAATGAATAGTCCATTACTTCGTTTGAGGAATCAATGTGTAATGTTAGTGCATTCTTTTGGATCATGTCCTGTTTGATTTTTAATGTTATCGAATCCTTGCAAACTCAGTGCCTTGTCTAGTCCAAATATTTCTTCCTTACCTTTTGAACCAGACATGATAACCCGATCTTGAAATTGAAATGTTCTAAGTTTTCTTCCATCATTATTTAATTTGAAATCAAAACCTTTCTATGTTCCCTAGTTCTCGAATCGGATCAGTTCCTTAACCTTTTTATCAATGACAATTAGTTGAAATTTATGTAGAACTGAAGAGTTCTTTACAACATCAAAAAAAAAGAGACTAATATTTCCTCCTCTTGTGAGTAAGAAAAGAACATATTATTCTTGATTGTAGAAGAACGAATTTTGAGCTGAGTCACTAATAATATTAACACAAGAATCAAGTGTATTAATGCCGAGTAAGGGTGAGTGAGCTGATGGCACGAGAAACGTGCTCATAATTCATTAAATCCTTGGCCAAGGTTATGATGCTTAGAATAAGCAACAGTCAACCATCAAGAATCAAATATACCCCTGGTCAAGACAATCATTCTAGTTAGAAGAACCTATAGAGAGAGATCAACCAGGGTAGTATAGATTCTTGACACCAGGCTCAGATGGAAAAATGGTAACTG
Source organism: Sequoia sempervirens (assembly GCA_007258455.2). Lineage (NCBI taxonomy): Eukaryota > Viridiplantae > Streptophyta > Pinopsida > Cupressales > Cupressaceae > Sequoia > Sequoia sempervirens. The sequence continues at coordinate 104,268,727 of VDFB02271358.1, forward strand.
GGAATCCTTTATAGACTGCACCTTGTGAAGGGTTGGGTTTCTTCAGTTGAAGAAACACGAGAGACTAGTAGGTCTTTGGTTGGGCGGAAAAGCCCTTGATGATGTTTCTCTTTCCCTTAGAGACTGAGACTTGTTTCAAGCACTTCAGCAGGAAGCCCTCAGACTGTACTATCTCTTTACTCTCTCTCTCTCTTTACTTCAAAATATAATTATCCTATATTGTTTATTTCCACTGCTGTCAATATATGTTCTATTCTTTTCTTAAATAATGGAATAGTTCATAACCAACTGTAGCTTTCAGTTATATAAACCATTAATTGTTCTATTTCAGCTACATTTGAACACTAGAAGTTAGTTATTGAATGTTAAAGTAGTTAATGTTTAGATTATTTATCTTTTCTGTTGTTATATGTGATGAAACTCTCGTCAGAAAATAAAGAAAAAAAAAAATAGTTAGTTACTCTTCAACTGAATATGGAAGTTAGTTACCGTTCTTAAACTGTAGATTGCTAGTATGTTGCACCCTTAAGGTTTGAAACCCTAGCTATAGCATTAATGGCAACTAAAAACAATCCTCCCCTTTCACACAGCTAGATGTACACAAGGATCCACGTCTTCAACATTGAATATCGTGTTTGTGTCAATAGGAGCCCTTCGAGAAGACACGTCATCACATTGGGCATTGATGAAGCTCCAATCGTGGAGTGAGATAGGTGATGATGAATAGTGAAAAGAGGCAAGAGTTTGGCAGAGAGGCATGATGATAGGGGAGACTACAAATTCTCGATGGAAGATGTAATGTGGATGGGGAATTAGCAGTGGGCATGACTGGATGAGGAAGTCTAAAACCTTGACGAAAGTAGAGCAAGATGCAGACTTGAGAAAAGAGGCATGCCAAGAGGAACTTTGCAACTCCAACAACTTACACAGACTTAGGATATTTTTCGTTGTTACATCCCTTGCATTGAGACTATGAACTTGGTTATGTATATTTGGATGCAAAGTTAGTTGCAAGTAACTGTTTTCATGTGAATGTGAAATTGAGAATTGAATGGATGTTTTATTTATTGTAACTGTAAAGTTAACGATCTTTTTATAGCAAGTGAATTTCTTGTTCACATGAAATTGAATGTGTTTATGAGTTGATATTTAAATAAGTATTTATATAGCCATTGAGAACATTCTAACCATAATACCTGTCAGTGGATGCAGGATAGACGACGCTGCGATAGAAAAGGAGATGTCATCAGGGAGAGGTAGAGGTTAACAGAGGATCAGAAATTGTCATCTCGTCTTGAGCTAGTGCAAGACAAGGAATCGAAATTGTAACTTGGCGATTTATAATTAATAATTATTCATAAAATAAGTCAATTAAATTTATATATAAATCAATCTTCACCTTATAAGAGATTTCAATTGGTGGTAAAGTAATCGATATAATTAAATAATCATTTCCATCCTCTTATGCTAAGCTAATCAAATCTTGGAATATTTTCCTAGAGGATGTTAAATATTTAAATTATAATAAAGATACTTGTGTATCATTCATTTAAAAGGAAAACATCGAATGGTATTTGAATTTTTGGTAGAATCGGGGTTATGGAGAAATGATATTTCCGTTCTCGCGCCACCTCCTTCTGGAAACATCCAAGAATGGACAAATGAAGGGGCAAGCGTAAGTAAAGAAGCGATCCATAGGCTTGGAGTTTGGAAAAAGCCTTCTTCATACATTCATCGATGGAATTGGGGGGGCTCTTACATCATTCTATCGCTCTTTGTGTTTTGAGTATCGGGTTTTCTTCTGGGAAACGTGTTTTTTTTCCTGCTTTCCCTTGAAGCTAAGTTGTTTTGAGCCTGTTTTCTCAATCTCTGCCGCATATTCATAGTCTTCCATTTCCATAATCGTAATCCCTGAATCTGTGCTCGATATCTTAGTCCAATATTAATTCTTTACTTCGTCACTTTCTCTTCTTTGATCATCGAACATTCTTTAGTTTCATTCTTCACATACCTTGTGGAGATAGCTGCTTGTGGGTGGTGAAAATTTCAGCTGTTGTCAATTCAATCTTAGCCCTAAAGCAAGTATACTTACATGGTCCGTGTTTTCCTTTGGAGGTGATTGGTTAGCGAGTTTTCCAAAGATCTAAAGATTGAAGTTGTCTTATCGAATCTTTGTCAGGCACGTATGAGACTCCATTACTTAATCCGTAGTTTGGCATTTTCATTTAATATCGAAGTGAATATTTGTCTTTTATATTTTCGTTCCACAGAAACTTGGAACTAAATGGGAATGCTTGGCATTGAACTAGTAGTGGAATGAACATTAGCGGGACTCTAAGTAAATTGCAACTTTCTTCTTTTCTTGTCTGGAGGTCTTTTTCAGTCTAGCCTTGCTTTCCAGAAAACCCTCTGTTAACTTCTCTCCTATCGAGTCTTGTTGCATTAAAACTCTTCTCTTAATCTATCATGGAAGTTTGAAAGAAGCCATTGTATTTTATTTTCCTCTTCATATTAATTTCTTGTCCTTGAACTTTTCTTAGTAACTTGAATTAGACCTATTGAAGACAAACGATCTATGAGAATGGAACGGACGACAAAATATGAGTTTTGGTAACCAAAAATCAATGCTTAAGATTCCTTGAGAGAAGCATGTTTGAGTTAAAGTCAATAAATCTTTTCCATCTCTGTTTATCTTAAGAGTATGTCTCTATTTAAAGATCCCTATTGCTAGTTAAGCTTGGAATGTAAAGATAATTAATAAGAAGAGAAATTTAATCTGACTTGATAATTACAACTTGAGACAATGTAATCATGTCGAGCAAGGGTGAGAGCGCTGACGGCACAGGAGTGCCAGTATAATTTAAGAAATCCTTGGCCAAGGTATGATGCTAGATTCAGCATCTGTCAGCCATCAAGTACCAGATATACCACTGATCAAAGTGACCTTTCTAGTTGGGAGGTACCCTTAGTAAGGTTCGATCAGGAGGTATAGGTCCTTGAAACTAGGCTCAGAGGCATGATGATGATAAAAAGAGATCCTTGTTGATTACCCTCGTGAAGTGATATGTTCCTTCAGTTGAAGGAACATGGGAGACCAGTAGGTCTTCGGTTGGGCGGTAAAGCCCCTGATGATATCTTCTTTTCCCATGATGACTATGTCAAGATCAAGTGCTTCAGCCTCTTAACTGTAAACTCTTGAAACCCTATTCTCTCTCTTAAAGTATTTGCAATGATTACTTAGTGTAAAAGATCAGTTGTAATTTTATTTTGGAATAAATGAAAAGTTAGTTAAGTTCGTTACATTTCCGTTATTGGAATTCAGTAAATGTTCTTTCCAATTAATTCAGTTAGTCATTTCTTTTCAGCTGAATTGAAGTTTGAAAATAGTTGAAAACTGAATGTTATGTAAATTACTTTATTTTGAAGTTCTTACCGTTTAAATGAAAAGTAGAAACCCTAGTTTAACAATTATTTAGTTATTGTTCTTCCGTGAATCGGTTGGTGGAAAACAGTTAGTTGTTTCAACTCAGCTGAAACCTGTTGATGTTATAGTAGCGGCGGGAGATTTCTTTCTCCTTTGAATTTAAAATTATAAAAATAATGTTGAGGCAGACATACTATTTAAATGATTAATTTATTTTTCAAGGCCAACTTGATGAAAAGTCGTCTCACTTTTGAATAGTCATCTCCTTTCTGAAAGAGGCTGACTTCTTATGAAAAGACATCTTAATGCATATATAAACAAGGCGATTTCCTCTTCATTGGCAATTTAATTTAATTCAAGTCAAGTTCGCACCACAAGCAGGAGTTCGGTTATTTGCAGCAGATCGCCATTTTGCTTCAAGTCAATTGTTTTCAAGGAGGAAATATATTCTTTATATATTCGCACCTAGTAGAGGTACTATCTCTCATTGCATTGAATCAGCCTTGTGTTGGGCTAAGATTGTAAAGCAGATTTCTGCTCTTTCTTAATCAAATATAAGAGATCTTTGGCTGCGTTTTTCTCGCTCGAGAAGGAGGGTTTTCCCAGGGTATATGCTGTGTTCTATTGTTCATGTGTTGTATTTCTGCTTTCTGTTAAATCTGATCCTAAAACTTATCAGAGTGGGTTTAAGAAAAGATCCGATCAGATTTGATTAAACAGAAACTCAGTCAGGAAGTAATGATTGAAGCCATAGGCCTGTTCGATGCACAAATAAATGTTCAATGTGGTTACAGTGGTGATGTATGGAGGGACGACTCCTGTGGTATTAGTTGATTCATTGATTAAGGGTGGCTTAACACTTCGTGGCATTTCTCCTATGCCGTATTCTCTTCCGTGTGGAAGGAAGTCGTGATGATTTATTTTCACTCTTTTGATTACTTAAACTCTTTCATCGCATGAGTGTGGGTACGTTGATTCATAATGTGATCTCAATATTTAAATGGAGTCTTCAATCTTTGATAAACGGTTGATTCATATTCCCACTTTCCATGAGGCCGAGATCGAGTGAAGGTGGCGAAGATGAGACACAGCTACAGGTCTAGCTCATTGGTGTACCAACATAAAGAGATAAGTATTTTATGCTTGTACCTTGAATGAATTTTATGTAGTTATTAATTCTTGCAATAACATTGGAATAGTGAATCATGTATGATTCTAGCATTGGTATTTCTCTTCGGGAAAGTTTAGTTATGAACTATTATTAAACTCTCTAAAATGCTTTCAGGACGGACCAAGGAGCATAAGGATGATGAGAGATTGCATTCAAGGGAGGAAGAGCTTGATGCACCCAATGAGGAAGTCACGCAGGCTGAAGAATGGAGACACAGCTTGCTGCCATGGGACTGAGTTGGTGGCACATAACTGGAGACATCTCTTGAAGAGGAAGAACCTATTTAGATTGTCATTGTGATCAGTTCCTTCGAAGAGGAGGAATTAACTTTCAAAGGGAGTTCGACAAACCAACAGAGGCAACCTTCGACGAGGAGGTCAGGAGGTTGATGCAAGTACTTGGAGCTTCAGAGGGAGTCACATCATCATGAAGATCTGTTATAATGTATATTTCTCTGTGACGGAGAAGTATGAGGTGAAAGCCCTTGTTAGTGTATATTTCTCTGTGACAGAGAAGTATGAGGTGAAAGCCCTTGTTAGTGTATATTTCTCTGTGACGGAGAAGTATGAGGTGAAAGCCCTTGTAGTGTATATTTCTCTGAGACGGAGAAATATGAGGTGCGAGCCCTTGTTCATCTTTGAGATTGAGATGAGATGTCATGTTAAGAGACTCCATGACGACATCATGTTGAGAGACTCCATGATGAATCCTTTGTACTTGTGTTTTTCCACACATGGGAGTAGCCATGGTGGACGTCATGTTGAGAGACTCCATGACGACATCATGTTGAGTGACTCCATGATGGGCACTTGTGCACATGTTCCTTTCCACACATGGGAGTAGCCATGGTGGACGTCATGTTGAGTGTGACTCCATGACGATATCACGTTGAGTGACTCCGTGATGAACTCTTTTCCACAAATGGGTGTAGCCATTGTGGGTGTCATGTTGAGAGACTCCATGGCGGACGTACTATTTAAATGATTAATTTATTTTTCAAGGCCAACTTGATGAAAAGTCGTCTCACTTTTGAATAGTCATCTCCTTTGTGAAAGAGGCTGACTTCTTATGAAAAGACATCTTAATGCATATATAAACAAGGCTATTTCCTCTTCATTGGCAATCTAATTTAATTCAAGTCAAGTTCGTACCACAAGCAGGAGTTCGATTATTTGCAGCAGATCACCATTTTGCTTCAAGTCAATTGTTTTCAAGGAGGAAATATATTCTTTATATATTCGCACCTAGGAGAGGTGCTATCTCTCATTGCATTGAATCAGCCTTGTGTTGGGCTAAGATTGTAAAGCAGATTTCTGCTCTTTCTTAATCAAATATAAGAGATATCTTTGGCTTGGTTTTTCTCCCTCAAGGAGGGTTTTCCCAGGGTATATGTTGTGTTCTATTGTTCATGTGTTGTTATATTTCTGCTTTCTGTTAAATCTGATCCTAAAACTAACAAAACCGAAAACTTAGATGTTAGTTGAAATTTAAATTGATTTAGTTGAAACCATTTTGGAAACTCTTGAAAGAAAACTAGTTATATTCAGCAGAAAATTGGTAGTTAATATCAGAAAATGAGATTGAGTTGTTACATATGGTATCAGAGCTACCGGATTCGACACTGAACCTCGGGCTCGTCATGTGAACCTAAACAAAATTGGAATCAAGCTGCCTAAATCTTTTGAAAATGGAAACCAACCTTTGGATATGGACACTTAACCTATTTGTAATGAAAACCTATCACAGGAAGTGATAGATGCCTTTCTGTAACAAATTTTGTAATTAAACCTATCACAGGAGTGATAGCTATTTATAAACATTTTGTAACTAAATCTATCACGGGGAGTGATAGTTGTTCTTTTGTAACTAGATCTATCATAGGGAGTGATAGCTATTCATTTTTTAATCAAATCTATCGTAGGGAGTGATAGTTATTTATAATCCTTATGTACTTGAATCTATCATAGGGAGTGATAGGTATTTTGGTAATCATTAATGAATGGAATCTATAATTAATTGATAGCATATCATGTTGAAATCTTTGTATAAAACCAACATAGACTAATAAGTAATACCTAACTCCAGGAACCTCATTGGAATGGAGAATTCCGGAAATGGGTTTAGAGGAGATCGAGACAATGGTAACCTTATGGCCAAACTAGATCAACTCTTGAATTTAATGAGTGACACTCAAAACCGATTGCTAAATTTGGAAAGGAAAGTGAACGAACAAACTGATATGCATGAGGAAAGATCTAAGACCCGTAGTGACCAGCATGAAGAAAGTTCTAAAACCATAAGCTTGAGTAATAAAAGGAGCCGATTGGCTAATGAATTGGCCAAGGATATGAATAAGATTAAACCTCCGAAGTTTGAGGGCTCTGCATTAGGAGATGTCGCGGAGGCATGGCTAACTGAGATGGAGAAATACTTTGAGTTGAGAGACTACTCAGACACTTCCAAGGCCACCTGGGCAGCCTACTAGTTGGCTGGAAAAGCTGCAATGTGGTGGGAAACCAAAAGAGCGGAAATGGATCTGGAGGTGGCAAATGTGACCTAGGAGCAAAATGTAAGAATATTCCAACAATGATGGCTTCCACAATTGTTCTATGATCAAAAACTTTTGGATTTTGAGAACCTTAAGCAAGGGCCTTTATTAGTAAATGAATATTGGGAAAAATATACCCGGTTACTGAAATATGTACCTCAATATCAGCAAGATGAAAATTTTCGAGTCCGAAAGTTTTTGGGTTTGAATAACCGCATTGGAGGTCCGATAGATGTTTTGGCACCTCATACGATGGATGAGGCTTATGAGAAAGCAGTTTGGCAAGAATAGAGGTTGAAGAAGGATGATTCTCTCAAAGATAGAAAACGTAACAAGGGCAAGTGGGATCAGTCACACAAGAATTTTAAGGACTACAAGGATAATCAGGATGAAACCAACACAAGCAAAGGTATAGAAAAGAAAGGACCATCAAGAGGATGCTTCAATTGTGGTGGAGAACACTGCTAATCAATGCCCTAATAAGAATCAATAGGGGCAGCAACAGTGAAGGCCATTATCGTTCTAGCAAACAGCTTTTCAACAGAGAATCCATGCAACGGTAGACAACCGTCAAGCAGAGTATCAGGTTACTCCAATTGAAACATCAGGGGCAGGATCCAGGGGTGATCACAGTCAAGCCACTTAGAGTACTCGAGGTGCGCAGGATGCGCTTACATAACTGCGAGGTTATGCAATGCAAGGTCCAGTGGGACCAGTACTCTGAAGAAAATGCCACTTGGGAGGATTATGAAGAAGTCCTTCAAAAATTTCCTTATCTTTGATGAACAATTGAGAACATTATATTTATGTTTATGTTTATAATTATGTTTATGTCTAAAATTTGGAATAAACAATCATTGAGGACGATGATTCTTAAGGGGAGGAGTATGTAACATCCCTTGCATTGAGACTATGAACTTGGTTATGTATATTTGGATGCAAAGTTAGTTGCAAGTAACTATTTTCATGTGAATGTGAAATTGAGAATTCAATGGATGTTTTATTTATCGTAACTGTAAAGTTAACGATCTTTTTATGGCAAGTGAATTTCTTGTTCACATGAAATTGAATGTGCTTATGAGTTGATATTTAAATAAGTATTTATATAGCCATTGAGAACATTCTAACCATAATACCTGTCAGTGGATGTAGGACTGATGACGCCACGACGGAAAAGGAGATGTCATCAGGGAGAGGTAGTGGTTAACAGAGGATCGGAAATTGTCATCTCGTCTTGAGCCGGTGTAAGACAAGGAATCGAAATTGTAACTTGGCCATTTATAATTTAATATAATTATTCATAAAATAAGTCAATTAAATTTATATATAAATCAATCTTCACCTTATAAGAGATTTCAATTGGTGGTAAAGTAATCGATATAATTAAATAATCATTTCCATCCTCTTATGCTGAGCTAATCAAATCTTGGAATATTTTGCTACAAGGAATCGAAATTGTAACTTGGCCATTTATAATTTAATATAATTATTCATAAAATAAGTCAATTAAATTCATATATAAATCAATCTTCACCTTATAAGAGATTTCAATTGGTGGTAAAGTAATCGATATAATTAAATAATCATTTCCATCCTCTTATGCTGAGCTAATCAAATCTTGGAATATTTTGCTAGAGGATGTTAAATATTTAAATTATAATAAAGATACTTGTGTATCGTTCATTTAAAAGGAAAACATCGAATGGTATTTGAATTTTTGGTAGAATCGGGGTTATGGAGAAATGATATTTCCATTCTCGCGCCACCTCCTTCTGGAAATGTCCAAGAATGGACAGATGAAGGGGTAGGCGTTAGCAAAGAAGCGATCCATAGGCTTGGAGTTTGGAAAAAGCCTTCTTCATTCATTCATCAATGGAATTAGGGGGGCTCTCACATCATTCTATTGCTCTTTGTGTTTTGAGTATCGGGTTTTCTTCTGGGAAACGTGTTTTTTTTCCTGCTTTGCCCTGAAGCTAAGTTGTTTTGAGCCTATTTTCTCAATCTCTTGTGATGTTCCCATCACAGAGAGATAAGTATACATTAAAAATTGAATTTATTATTTCCAAATAATGTTTTCTTTATTTATATAAATATGATGATCATAATATAATGATTTTTATATACATATGTCTCATATTAATATATATATATATATATATATATATATATATATATATTTAATCAATATACAAAAATCATTACATTAGAATTGATATATCAAAATTAATACATTAAGTAAATCATTGTATTCAAATCCATATATTAGAATTAATATATTAACATCATTGGATTAAATATATTATAATTAACATCTAAAATATGGAGAAGTCATACCGTTTCAGGAAGAGAAGACGCGTCTGGCGCTAGGGAAGAAACACGACTCCAACATACTTCTAAATGGGAATTTGTGAGAAGCTGGAGAGGCACGGAGGGAGTTAGAGAGAAGCGCTGCAATATTTCATCCGACAATCTGAAGAACATCGGATCTGAAGAAAGCATTACGGGGTCGCGGTTGAAGAACACGGGATACAATTCCGTAAGTCTGAAGAGGGCGTCGCTTACACTAAGGAGATCATATTCTGCCGTGATATTAAGTTCGCGTGGCTACGTCCAGGTTAAGAGGGAGTACCGCACTAAGCAAACCGTAGCATCCGAGTTCATTCTCCTATACGTCAGCGACAGAGAAGTAAAGAAAGGCTCTAATATCTACGGGCATCATATCGTCTACCTCTTTGGAGTCCAATTCCTTTCTTGTAAATCAAAGTGATCTCAAGTATCAGTTCCCATAATCTCAGATTGATTGCCACAGAAACATTAAATGATTTCATCTCTGTTGGTATTGCGAACTATACTTTAAAATCTGCATTCCAATATAGATCGGCCTCTTGCACCAGTTATTTGAACTAAGAGTAGAATATAATATACACTCGCATATATTTGGAATTGATTAATTCACTGACTTTCCCCATTCAAGTAAGATTTTCCTATCAGCCTAAGTCGTGAGCAAAAGGTTCATAATTGGGGATTATCACATCTCTACTGCATATTCATAGTCTTCCATTTCCATAATCGTAATCCTTGAATCTGTGCTCGATATCTTAGTCCAATATTAATTCTTTACTTCCGTCATTTTCTCTTCTTTGATCGGCGAACATTCTTTAGTTTCATTCTTCGCATACCTTGTGGAGATAGTTGTGTGTGGGTGGTGAAGATTTCAGCTGCTGTCAATTCAATCTTAGCCCTGAAGCGAGTATACTTACTTGGTCCGCGTTTTCCTTTGGAGGTGATTGGTTAGCAAGTTTTCCAGAGATCTGAAGATTGAAGTTATCTTATCGCATCTTTGTCAAGCACATATGAGACTCCATTACTTAATCCGTAGTCTGGTATTTTCATTTAATATCGAAGTGAATATTTATCTTTTATATTTTCATTCCAGAGAAACTTGGAACTGAATGGGAATGATTGGCATCGAACTAGTAGTGGAATGAACATTAACAAGACTTTAAATCGCAACTTTCTTCTTTTCTTGTCTAGAGGTCTTTTTCAGTCTAGTCTTGCTTTCCGGAAAACCCTTTGTTAACTTCTCTCCTATCAAGTCTTGTTGCATCAAAACTCATCTCTTAATTTGTCATGGAAGTATGAAAGAAGCCGTTGTATTTTATTTTCCTCTTCATATTAATTTCTTGTCCTCGAACTTTTCTTAGTAACTTGAATTAGACCTGTTGAAGACAAACAATCTGTGAGAATGGAACGGACGACAGAATATGAGTTTTGGTAACCAAAAATCAATGCTTAAGATTCCTTGAGAGAAGCATGTTTGTGTTAAAGTCAATAAATCTTTTCCATCTCTGTTTATCTTAAGAGTATGTCTCTTTTTAAAGATCCCTACTGCTAGTTAAGCTTGGAATGTAAAGATAATTAATAAGAAGAGAAATTTAATTTGACTTGATAATTAAAACATGAGACAATGTAATCATGTCGAGCAAGGGTGAGAGCGCTGACGGCACAAGAGTTGCAGTATAATTTAAGAAATCTTTGGCCAAGGTACAATGCTAGATTCAGCATCTGTCAGCCATCAAGTACCAAATATACCACTGATTAGAGTGACCTTTCTAGTTGGGAGGTACCCTTAGTAAGGTTCGATCAAGAGGTATAGGTACTTTACAACAGGCTCAGAGGCATGATGATGATAAAAAGAGATCCATGTTTATTACCCTTGTGAAGGGACGGGTTCCTTCAGTTGAAGGAACACGGGAGACCAGTAGGTCTTCGATTGGGCGATAAAGCCCCTGATGATATCTTATTTTCCCATGATGACTATGTCAAGATCAAGTGCTTCAGCCTCTTAACTGTAAACTCTTGAAACCCTATTCTCTCTCTTAAAGCATTTGCAATTATTACTTAGTGTAAAATGATCAGTTGTAATTTTATTTTGGAATAAATGAAAAGTTAGTTAAGTTCGTTACATTTCCGATATTGGAATTCAGTAAATGTTCTTTCTAGTTAATTCAGTTAGCCATTTCTTTTCAGCTGAATTGAAGTTTGAAAATAGTTGAAAACTGAATGTTATGTAAATTACTTTATTTTGAAGTTCTTACCGTTTAAATGAAAAGTAGAAACCCTAGTTTAACAATTATTTAGCTATTGTTCTTTCGTGAATTGGTTTCTGTAAAACAGTTAGTTGTTCCAACTCAGCTGAAACCGAAAACTTAGATGTTAGTTGAAATTTAAATTGATTCCATTGAAGCCATTTTGGAAACTCTTGAAAGAAAACAAGTTAGTTATATTCCACAGAAAATTGGTAGTTAATATCAGAAGATGAGATTGAGTTGTTACATTCGTGCCTTCACACATAGAAACCTTGGGGGCTTAGGTAGATGAAAATGGCATTAGGGGAAGCCCAAGAATCAAGAAATGGCATTTTTTCAGCACATGAATTATAGAAAACACTCAAAATTGCTTTCCCTCAAGCAATTTCATGTTTGGATGATCTAGTATCTATGGGATTTCTCATGTTGGATCTTTTACAAGGGGATTTTTCCATTTAATCAAGTAATATGTGATGCTTTGGCCTCTTAGCTTCTTTTTCCTTACCTCTATAATTGCCTCAAGGATCAAAATTAGTTTGCCTCCTTCATCCAACAAAGGCAACTCTACTAAAGGTACAATATTTTTTCCAAGTGCCCTCTTGAGGCAAGAAACATGAAATACATTGTGAATCTTTCCTCCAACAATTTCAACTCATAGGCAACCTCACCAACTTGCTTCAAAATCCTATTAAGGCACATAAAAACGAGATTTGAGTTTTTCAAAGCCACTTGCCTTTAAGGAGGATTGCTTGTATGATTGTAGACACACAAACACCATATCTCCGACTTCAAATGTTCTCTCTATCATATGGTGGTCTACATACATCTTTTGTTGATTCTACGCTTGCTAGAGATTTTTTTTGAGTGGCTTTAAAATGTCTTGGCCTTTCTGGACCAAATCACTCACTCTCGAGACCATGCTATTAGACAAGAGAAAGTCTACAAAAATTCTAGCTACATACCCATATAAAGCCATGAAGGGTATCATCCCGATAAACATGTGATAAGTAGGGTTATAGCAATGCTCCCCCAGATGGAGCCATTTTATCCATGCCTTTTGATGACCAGCAACATAATTTCTCAAATAGCCTTCCACCCACTTATTTACAATCTTGGATTGACCATCTATTTGGGGTTGGTAGCTAGTGTTGGGTGTGGTTTGGTCCTAGCAAATGATAGAGCTCTTCCCAAAATAGGCTCAAGAACCAACTATCTCTATCACCCACGATGCTCTTGGATAGCCCATAAAGCCTAAACACTTCCTTGAACAAATCAGCAACTTATAGTGCCTTAAAGTCTGAAGAAATGGAAAAGAAGTGTAAGTACTTCATGAACTTGTCCATAGCTACATATATGCAATCCTTACATTGGACCTTGAGGAGTCCCATGATGAAATACATGGAAATACTTTCCCATTCATGCTCTAGAATAGGCAAAGGTTGTAAGATTCCAGCTAGGGATGTTTGTCATGTTTTATTTTACTGGCAAATAACACTCTAATGTACCTAAGGAAGTCACCTTTGAGTCCTTTCCATGTGAAGCTCTCCTTGACCCACTTATAGGTCTTCAAATATCCCTAGTGGCTTGCCAAGGGAGCATCATGAATCACCCTCAAAATCCTTTCCTTCATTTTTGATTCCAACACTAAATAGACTCTTCCCTTGTAGAGAATGAGTTCATTGGATATTGTGTATCTGTCATCCAATAGCTTCCCTCCCAAGACATCAACTAGAAATTCAATCTTAGCATATTTTGCTATTACTTCAGCTTTCCAATCAACAGAGAGATGAGACATTGAGTTTAAGGTTGGCTTCCTAGATAATGCATCAACAACATTTTTCTTTCCCTTAACATATTTAATGTTAAAATCAAATGTTTGAAGCTTGCTTACCCACTTTTGCTGACTCATTCAAATCCTTCTACCTAAGAAAATACTTCAAGCTGTTGTGATCGGTCTTGACCACATATTTGCTATCGAGTAAGTACTGCCTAAATTGGTCAACACGCGCATGATGGCTAGTATCTCTATCATTTATAGAGAATTGCCTCTCCACATCCTTGAGTTTACGACTCTCAAAAGCAATTGGGTGCTTATTCTACATAAGCACGGTTCCAATACCATCTCCATATGCATTGCACTCCAAAACAAAATGAAGGGAAAAATCAAGAATAACCAACACTAGGCATGAGCTCATTACCACCTTCAATTTTCCAAAGGATCATTGTGTTGCCTTAGTCCAAGCAAAAGCTCCCTTCTTCGTTAGGTTTATTAAAGGGGTTACCAGCTAAGAGAAACTTTTCACAAATCTTTTGTAGTAACTCCAAAGGCCAAAGAATTTCCATAGATATGTTAGAGTCTTGGAGGGAAGGCTAATCCACAATAGCTTCGATCTTCTCTAGGTCTACTTGTGCTCCCTTTGCATTGATGACATGACCTAGATATAAAACTATTGTCGTTGCAAATTCACATTTAGACTCTTTAGCAAAAAGAGTCTAGGTTTCCAGAATTTCCAACACCTCATCTATGTGCCTTGAGTGTTCTTCCCACATTTTGATGTAGATGAGAATGTTGTCAAAGAAAACAAGAACTAATTTCATTTATTATTTGATTGACACCTGGTTCATACAAGACAAACACTGTGGGAGCATTTCTCAATCCTAATGGCAAGGCCAAAAATTCTTAGTGCACATAGTGGTACTAGAAAACCATCTTATGGATATCCTCCTCTTGGATTCAAGTCTAATGGTAGCTTGATTTGAGCTCTATCTTTGAGAAATAGACTGCCCCATGGAGTTCATTTATCAACTCATTGATCCTGGGAATTAAGTACCGATTTTTTATAGTCCTTGTTCAATGCTTTGTAGTCAATGCACATTTTCATTGTGCCATCCTTCTTCACAAAGACTACAGAGGAAGCAAAAGGGCTCAAGCTAGGCCAGATGTGTCCCATCTCCAATAGTTCCTTTATTGCCTTTTCAATCTCCTCCTTATGTCATTTGGGATGGCTATAAGAGGTGGTGATGACAGGCCTAGAGCCTTCCTTTAACTGAATAATGTGCTTGAAACCTCTATTAGGCAGCCCCCCAAGAGGGATGCTACTAAAAACATTACAATGCTTATCTAGGACAGTCTACACATCTGCATGGTATGCTCCTTTACTTTGGAAAGGGTTTCTCATCAACACCAAACGTTGCACCACAGAATCTACTTGTCCATGACTAAAAACTCTTTCCATCCTTTTTAATGATTGTAAGGTTTCTGACTATAATTAATTAAATTTTCTGAACTTATGTATTTCTAAGCACACCAACTAAATATGCAAAATAGACTGAAAGCTGATTTAACACTCAAACCCTTCTTGAATTGAAAAATAACTACAACACAGTCTTGAATGATACTATTCAAATCAGATAGAAACTTATCTTAGATTCAAGAATAATGTCACTGATTACAATTAACGCTCTGAGGAGACAGAACCCAGTGCTTCACCTTACTTACAGGTCTAGGGCTGCACTTACATGATGAGGACCTAGGTTTTGCAATATCTGGTAAACTGTGACTGATTGGCCAGATAAATATGGCTAGGTTATTGAGATTTGAATCTGATACCCCTGCTGCATACGCTGCTGAGTGCAAGTGGCACTCCAAGGATGATTGCCTCCAACGGGTAAACCCTATCAACAGTAACCCTTTAATAATTCAGCTAACTCCAATTACCTGAGAATCTGGTGTAGATTTGGGCCACCGAATTTATCCTTGATGGGGTGCGTTTGAACCCTGGAGGCCAGATCAGGCGGGTTCCCTATTTGCTGCCTTGACTGGGTTATTTCTGTTGTTCCCAACTTTCTAAAAACTCCTGTAAATGCAGATAATTAGTCCAGCATCTCTTGTCAAAGGCCTGATTGCATGATAGCATATAATGATGCTGATGGGGTTGCCTCTAGATTTACAAAATGAATGGCTTGTGGCCTAGATGATATGCAAACCCTCCTAAATCCTCAGGAACAGCAGTCACTCCTGTGCTGGTAATCATTAAATGAGATCAGAATTATGGTGGATCTAATGGAGAATAGCAGAACAAGTTAGGGGTTTCATCCTAACCTGGGAGGTTGCTAGAGTTTTTGTCCCAGCAAGCACTATTTGAAGGAAGACTTCAGAATTATACTCAATCTCAAATGATGGTGCCCAGCCTTCAAGACAAAAATATATATACCTATTGTGCAAAGGCACAGGGCCCCAGAATTAGGTGCCAAGTTTTAAAATTTGAAATTTAGCTTTTATTTTATTTTATTTATATTTATTATTTTACTATATTAAATATTTATTAATTAATGTATTAAGTGGTATTAATAAACACTTTTTTAAAAATTAAAACAAATGAGCTAGGGGGTTGACCTATGTAGGAAGGGACATGACAGTCCTCCCTTCCCCAATTTGCTTGCCCTCAAGCAATGATACATCAGGAAGCTCCATCATTGAATCACAAAGAGTAATTGTGCCCCCTTGCTCATAACATCCAAACTCCACGTCTGTCAAGTGGAACGAACCCTGCCAAGAATCATCATAAAATCTACTCCATCCAACTCTCACACCTACAAACTCCCCCATGATGAAACCTTCTACCAAAGGCATGCAAATATACTTCTTTAAGGCCAAGAACTGCTCTAGGATCTTACCACCTTGTTCCTCTTTGGTGTATATTAAAATCTTGCGTACAACATAGTCTTGAATGATACTATTCAAATCAGATAGAAACTTATCTTAGATTCAAGAATAATGTCACTGTTTACAATTAACACTCTGAGTAGACAGAACCCAATACTTCGCCTTACTTATAAGTCTAGGACTGCACTTACATGATGAGGACCTAGGTTTTGCAATATCTAGTAAACTATGACTAATTGCCCAGATAGATGTGGCTAGGTTATTGAGATTTGAATCTGATAACCCTGCTGCATACACTGTTGACTGGAAGTGGTGCTCTAAGGATGATTGCCTCCAGTGGGTAAACCCTATCAACAGTAGAACTTTAATAATTCAGCGAACTCCAATTACCTGAGAATCTGGTGCAGATCTAAGCCACCAAATTCATCCTTGATGGGGTGAGTTTGAACTTTGAACCCTGATGTCCAGATCAGGTGGGTTCCTTATTTGCTGCCTTGAATAGGTTATTTATGTTGTTCCCAATTTTCTGAAAACTCTAGTAAATATAGATAATTTGTAATGTCCCCGAAATAACCTGAGTTATTTTGGAGGGGAAGTTCATAGCGATGTTTTTAAACACCAATCTGAATTTAAAAGTAATATTAAATAAATAATAATAATAAATTTAAATTATTAAAATAATATTTAAATTTGAATTTGATGTGGCCGACCTCTCCTTGGGCGGCATTCAAATAATATTTCGATTTGTCTTGACTGGGCCGACTTTACCATTCTTGGCGGATGAATTACTATTTATTTGGGCTTGCTGTCTTCTAGGGGGCATCTGGAAATCACGCATTGAGTGGAGTGTAGCTTCAGGCTAACAGGGACGTAGTCTCCTATCGGTCAACCAGGTGGGACGACACCCCCATGCTGGTACAATTCGTGAGTCCCAGTCAGCTCATCTCATTCCGATCTTCTGTGCTTGTTCTTCAGAGCTCCTGTGCGTACAATTTGGAGGACGTGGGTCTATCTACAGCCATTGCGTCTCAGGTTGGAAAGGTGAGGCGCCACCTCTGGGCGCTGAACAATATCGACACTAGCTCGTGCTTCATCTCACCACGACTCCAGAAGATACTTGAGCATCGGGTAGTTGCATCTGTGGCGGCGTAGCGCTCTCATACTGATCACGGGAATTTGTCAGTCATAGGCACTCACAGTCGGAGTCAAGCGAAGGATTGCCCGGGGCACAGCGGAAGGAGTCTTTGGCGTGATCAAGGATATCTGCAGTTTCTCCATCGGATCAAGCCACAGCAAGTACTAAGTATCTCTGCGTTTGCATTTAGCGGCTATGGGGTCATTGTAAGAGTCGTCTTTCCCAGAAGTGTATTGTGGCGATCTTACCCAGAAGTGCCTCAGTCGGCGATTTTGGGAGGCTGGGTATTATTATCAGGTGATATTCTTGTAATATCTGTATATCAAAAACCCGTTATGTATTGCTCTTGAGTCTGAGATCTAATGTCCTCATGAACTGCGAATGATGATTTCATATAATAACATTTGCTTATGATCAGTGTCGTACATTGCACTCTTTTGCCTTTTGCTCTACAAAGGTTTCTCAGTATTTTGCTACAGTCAGACGAATAGTTTCAGTAGATTGATCCCATGGTTAGGCATAACATTTCAAAATTTCAGTCCTAGTGTGCATCTGATTGTGAATTCACTATTATCTAACATTGTCTGTACACAGTCATTTGCTGGGTGAGGTGTGTAAACAGATTGGGTGTCTTAAATAATTAGTCCAAAGTCTCTTGTCAAAGGCCTGATTCCATGACAGAATATGATGATGCTGATGGGGTTGCCTCCAGATTTACGAAATGAGTGGCCTGTGGCCTAGATGATGTGCAAACCCTCCTAAATCCTCAGGAACAGCAGTCACTCCTATGCTGGTAATCACTAAATGAGATCAAAATTATGGCAGATCTAATGGAGAATAGCAGAACAAGTTAGGGGTTTCATCCTAACCTAGGGAGGCTGCTAGGGTTTTTGTCCCAGCAAGCACTGTTTGAAGGAAGACTCCAGAATTATACTCTATCTCAGATGATGGTGCCCAGCCTTCAAGACAAATATATATCTGTTGTGCAAGGGCACTAGGGCCCCAAAATTATGTGCTGAGTTTTAAAATTTGAAATTTATATTTATTATTTTATTATATATTAGACATTAATTAATTAATGTATTAAGTGGTGTTAATAAACACCTTTTTAAAACAAATGAGCTGGAGAGGGGGAACGGGGTGGCGGGGCGCGCTGGGGCGACCTATTTAGGAAGGGACATGACATTGATACAATCCTTGGTGTTTCGTTTGTCATTCCCCAAAGTACCACCTCTTTTCCTTTGGATTGGAACTTTAGTTCCATAGCCTAGAAATTTTGTATTATTTTTCCCTGGTGACTGCAACCATTGAATTCCAAAATCATTTACGTGTCTCCAATATCGACAACATAGAAGTGATCCTTCATATCATACTCCCCTAGGGTAAGGTCAATTGTGAGAGTTTTCCGATGCATTGAAAGGAGAAGCTATTGGGACCATCACATTAAAGCCCTCAAAGTCTTTTGTTTTGAGACCCCATCTTGTCACTAGTCCCTCATCTAATTATGAGTAGCACCAATGTCAATGAGTATAGTGACTCTTTGTCCCTTTAGAATTCCTTGAACTCCAAATGGGTTGTATCTTGGTGTACCCGAAAGCTTTTAAGAGTGCTTCCTAAACTTTCATCTTGATCCTTTGTTTTATTTTCTCTTTCAGCCTCCAATTCTAGTTCTTCTTCTTTGCTTTGTGGTTCAAGTTCTTCAACTCTTGACTCATCTTCAAAGACTACCTCAATGTAGTGCACTTGCCCCTTTCCAAGGCATCTATGATCGAGTGACCAAGGTTCCTTGCATGTGAAGCATAATTTCTTTCTTCTCAATTCATTTTTTGCCTCCAATTCTTGTCTTGAGGAATAGCCTTTGGACTAATGTGCATTCTTATGGAGAGCCTTCCTTGGAGGGAAAGTCTTTTTCTGAAACCAATTCCTTGGCATGGTTGTCTCAAGTGCCAAGACCCTTCTTATTCCCTCTTGTAGGGAAGGTGGCTCAAATGCTCTAATCATTCCTATAAGAGACTCGGTTAGTTCCTAGATCAAGAGCATAGTTAACCTTTTTTTTGTGATGTCAAGGACCATCACAGATAGTCTTTGAAATTCTAATACATAGTCCTCTACTAAACCAACTTGGTTGAGCTGAGCCAACTCTCCAAAGTGCACCTCAAGATCCTTTCAACCAACATCATGTAAAACTCGTATGAGTCAATGAAGTTGTGGCCTTGAGTGACTAGCCCATGGTATCATCATTCATGTGTAGTACCCTCTAGATGCAAGGTAGCAGACTTTATGTCCTCATCTTTAATCAAGGATATGAGAGATGGGTATGTGTCCAACTTCTAAACCCATGCATAGGTTGTGCATTTTTCGGACCTATCAAAGGTGGGAAGTGTCAACTTTCCCAAGGCATGTTGCATATCTTTTTGGGCTACTTGTGGCCTAGGTTCATGTCTTGGGCTATTCCTACCTGATCTCTTCAAATTTATAGAGATGTTCAAAAAAATAAATCAGCCTAAATCTCCTTTGGAAGACTCGATACTCTGCATAACCTGTTGGTGTGAATAAGGTCTTGTGCCCAGTTAATTCCTACTAGGGGACTTATTCACATGTTTACTTAGGTTCTAGATGCCCTTTTAGAAGTCTTAGTTGTCTAGATAAGATCTTACTGTATTTTATCTTTTTGACTTTTTTGTCAAGTTATTTGTCTCATAACATAGGATTTAGACACATGTCAAAATCTTGTCTAATCCTATCTCTCACCTTGCCTTTATAAGCAAGGCCTCTCATGTACATTTGAAATATTCAATCTTGTAATCTTGCATCCATAATCAAGCAAGTTATTCTTGCCATTTTCTCTCTTGTGAAAGATATTTTGGTCTAGAAGCTATTCCTTGGGTGCTGGGAGCTCACCATTAACTCCTACATGGTATCAGAGCTATAGTGTTGTAGATTCCTTCCAAGATTTGAGGGACACATATTGGCTTGAATATTTTGCTAGATACATTTTGGGGTTTCAAGGACCTCACGATTGAATCCAGGGCATCAAAGAAAGTCAGGTTTTCCTTTCGTTTGGTCAAATTTCGTTATGTTTTGTCAAATCTACAAGGGTTAAAGTTGTCAGATCCAAGAGGTAGCTGAATTTTCGAAGCACTTTGGGCCAATTTGACCCTGCCATCGCATCTAGAAGGCCTGAAAACCTTAAGATTGACTGTCACATCGTCGAAATTGAACACTTTTGTCCCAAGGGCATCAAAGGTTTTTTTCTCCTGTCGGCATTTTTGTACGGTCTTACGGATCCATATGTGGTTGTATTGTACAACGTTGTCAGATCTATTGTGGGTCGGGTACAGTTGAAAGAATATTCCCATACCACACGACATATTCTTTGTCTATGGCTTTGTACTTTGGCTAGCATAAGCATTGTCATTGTTTCAATACTTCGCTATCAAAAGGGTACAAATCAATTTTTTTAATATTAAAATTTGTTTTAAATTGCATTGACTGCATTGTTGGAGCCCCGAGTCACACCGAGTCCCTAGTCCCATCGTAGCAAGGGCGCTGAGAGCCCCGAGTGGTGTGGCTAGTGGCTCACCGCCCCCAACTGTTCCACTCAGTGACGTTGCAGTTACTGGCGGTGGTTTTTTTTTAACCCATAGCTATCGATGGTCATATGGAGGACTGAAATTAGCCCCCAAGTGCTTGATTTTTGCCCCCTATAGCCCTAAATGGGCATTTTTTTCAAATTGTCATAACTTGCAATTCAAGAGGAAATTTTTTGAAAATGAGATATTGCCAAAAAGTTGGTTTCGTGAATTTTATAGTGGTTCAGGTTATTTTTCAAAATTTTGTTGTTTGGTGACAATAATTGCTGATTGAAGTCAAATCTTTTTTTTGGCTCTCGAGCTCATAATTTTTTGCCACAATCTCTGATTTTTGTGATTCTTGCGGTGTTGGAAAGGTATTGAGGAGCTCTATCCAACCATCCATACACTTTCCCAGATATATTGTTGTTTTAGTTCTTGCTTAGTGGGTATCCTAGAGAATTACTTAGACATTGTGGTAGTTGGGAGGGTGTTGTTTTGATCATTATACTTCATTTCAGCCTCATTTCATGTATTGATCTTTGATTTTATCATTTCAGAAGTGTATCATTGTTGTAATCATGGGTTATGCAACTCATCCTTCTGTAATCATTCTGACCAAGGACAATTATGAGTCTTGGCAAAAAAGCATCCTAACAGATTGTAGGTGGCTCAATCTTTTGCCTCATCTTTATGGACTCATACCTAAGCCAGAGACATGGAAGAAATTAGTTGGGTAATAAGAATGATCATATCATAGGATTGATTGGTTGTTGTTTCAGTGCAAGCATTTTAGAGAGACCTACAATTAGATTTCAAGAAGCTCGTGTCCACGCATATTTTGGACCAAGATTTGGGAGATTTTTGGAGATCCACATAATCCTCCATTCCTAGATGATCTTGCTTTAAATTGCCTCATTCCACTTGATGATGTTGACAATTTACCCTTTGATGATGAAACCTTGGAGGAGCTTGAATATGATGCAGAACTTGAGCATCTTGATGACCCAGAGACTTCTCCTACAGCTCGTACTTCTCCAATTGAGATCACACATTCATCTTTTATTGGTGATTCATTGAGAACTTCCAACAATTCATTGCAATAGGTATCCAATCGTCTTCTCGATTGGGATTCCTATTTATCAAACATTGCATCTTAGTTTGTGAAGTCTCATATTTCAGATTTGGAGGACCAATTTGAAGGTTTATCTCTCTTATTTGATGATAGTCATGGCACAACTATTGTCATTTCATCTTTGTCTTTGGAGTTGATTCAATATCAATTTCCACTTGTTCTTAATTTGTCACCTTCTGTTGTGATTGGGCATGCACCTGATTGGATTGTGGCATCATCTTCATCTACCAAGAACTTGGCAACCTATGAGTAGATTTCAGAGATACAATCTTCATACTTATGGATTCTTCTTCCTACCAATTCCTATCCAAAATGGGAAGCATTCATGCATTTATACTTGGTTTACCTTCTTCCCAAGGGGAGGAAAATTGTTTGTAGGCATAGGATCATGTTTTGTCTTCAAGCATTCACCATTTTTGCAGAAGATTATAGATTGTGGGGGGGATATCTTGTCTCTCTTTTTCCCTCTTATGGGGGGCGTCATTGATTGCATATTTATGATGGATGGAGTCCTTGGGGGCTATCATTGAGTCCTCCATACATCATCCTTTGTTTGTATCTTTTCTCTCTTGGAGAGGATTTTTTTCCCATTGGGTTTTCTCCTTTTCTCTAATTGTGAGAGATTGCTTTGTACATGGGTACCAAACATGGCCTTGTAGTTGGGACCCATCCTTGCATCTTTGCATCATTTGCATAATAATCTACTCCCTAAGTTGCACTTAAGGAGGGGTGTTGGTGTGAATAAGGTCTTGTACCTAGTTAATTCCTAGTAGGGGGATTTATTCACATGTTAAGTTTACTTAAGTTCTAGATGTCCTTCTAGAAATCTTAGTTGTCTAGATAAGATCTTATCATATTTTATCTTTTTGACCTTTCTGTCAAGTTAGTTGTCTCATAACATAGGATTTAGACACATGTCACAATCTTGTATAATCCTATCTCTCACCTTGCCTTTATAAGCAAGGCCTCTCATGTACATTAGAAATATTCAATCTTGTAATCTAGCAAGCTATTCTTGCCATTTTCTCTCTTGTGAAAGATATTTTGGTCTAGCAATTGTTTCTAGGGTGTTGGGTGTTCACAATTAACTCCTACATAACCAACTGTAATGTCCTCAATGATTGAGTTTTGGGCTTCAATTTCAAGGACCTTATCATGCACCTCCTCTTCCCTAGAAAGGAAAGTGGGTTTGAAAGATCTAGCGAATGAAACAAGGACAGCCTTTTGAGTGTTGGTAGGAGAGGCTCTACGATTGCCAACCTCATAAGTGCTCCCTCACCAGTCTACTGCCTAGGGACATTCATGCTATTGTCTATTTTGTGAAGCATTTGTGCCAGCATGTCTAGCATCATATCAAACTTTCTTTCTACCCAGCCTCTTGGTTCTCAGTCTTCTTTTTTTCTACCATAATACTTTGTTTTAGAATTGTACTTATAAGAAGAGTTTCACCTTTTGAACTTCCTAATGAATGCCTTTGTTTTTTTATTTCTCTTTGAAGATACCTACTGGCCCTATCACTAGAATGCATAAAAGTTTTGCATACAAAGATTTAACTTCGAGAAGAAGAATAGGCTGGTAGGAAAACCAGCTCTAAGACCATTGTAATGTCCCTAACATTTATTTATGCCAATATTTTCATTATTTAAATTTTGGTCTTAATTTCTTAAATAATTAAAACCAATGCCTTATAAACCCTAAACTATATTAATATAAACTCCATAGTATTAACGACTCATTTTATGCTTCAAACTTGATTATTTTATCCTTAATGACAAACCCTAATATTAATAGTTGATGCAGGAGCATCTAGGGGTAACAGAAATACTGTATCACCAAAAAATATTGTTATTTTAGTTTGGTTTATTTTCAATAAGGGCTTAAGGGTTGGGAAAGTAATATTTCATTTGCAACAATGTAATTTTCCTTTTGTGTGAAGATGTAAATGTAATTTTTGATGGGAAATAGGTCCCGATAAAGTGATAAAAGCATCTTGTAGAGGAATATTTCATTTAAGCGTCCACTTTAGGATGAGGACAAACAATTTTGTCTTTTAGTGGTTTTGGCATGGTTTGCATGTACATGTGTCATAAAATGTCACAAAATGGGCTGCAAAGAAACTTGCATGTTGCGTGCATGTCCTTACATGCAAAGTTGTAACTAACAGGTTGTAAGGAATATGTAAGAGGTTGTAAGATGTCATAAACAACCAAAACTAATTGGACAAGAGTTTAGGCGCCCAAGAGAAGGTTGGCATGCATTGGATTTCATTTCTAATTTGCAGATTTGTAACTCCCAAGGTTGGGTGTGGGATTTTCAAGGTGGTTCCAAAAGGTTGTTTTGTGAAACCATGGATTCTATTCTCTATGCTCATTCTCTATTTAAAATATTGTTATTTTAATTTGGTTTATTTTCAATAAGGGCTTAAGGGTTGGGAAAATAATATTTCATTTGCAACAATGTAATTTTCCTTTTGTGCGAAGATGTAAATGTAATTTTTGATGGGAAATAGGTCCCGGTAAAGCAATAAAAGCATCTTGTAGAGGAATTATTCCATTTGGGCGTCCATTTTGGGACAAGGTCAAAAAGTCTAGTCTTATTATGGTTTTGGCATGGTTTGCATGTACATGTGTCATAAAATGGGCTGCAAAGAATCTTGCATGTTGTTTAAATGCAAAGTTGTAACCGACAAGCTGTAAGGAATTTGTTAGAGGCTGTAAGATGTCATAACCACCCAAACCTAATTGGTCAATGTTTAGGTGCCCAAGAGAAGGTTGACATGCATTGGACCTCATTTCTATTTTGCAGATTTGTAATTCCCCAAGTTGGGCATGGGATTTTCAAGATGGTTCTAGACAGTTGTTTTGTGAAACCATGAGTGGTTTTCTCCAATAAACCTTCTCTATTTATTGATGCCATTTCATTTGGAGAAGGGAGGGGCTTGGAGAAGTAAAGTTTGCATACCTAGATGCTGTTGAGATTATGCCAGATTGTTGAAGAAACATTTGTTGTAGGTGTCGCATGTAGGATTGAAGGGGAGCCCATGAGCTTCAGTTTGATGTAACATTTTTGCATATTTGAATATAATATAACTTACATATTTCTCTTCCATATTATATTCTTTTTATGTATTTGCGGACTTCTTGTATCGTGTTTACTAAGGTTTTGTAATCAGATTTGAAAGGAAGAGTCTCCCTTTTCATCAGTGGTATCAGAGCGGGAGTTCCTAAGAGTGCAGGCAAAAGCGCCGATGTGAGGCAGTTTGCACTAGACTTGAGGGTGGAGAGTGTGTGGATTTTGTTTGTAGATGGATGTGCAACCTGCAAGAAGACATTTTCAAAGGGTTTGAGGAACTAAGGTTCCCATGGTTGTAAACAAACCGCCAAAGGAGGCAGTTTACAATAATATTGGTGAATATTGAAAGAGGGTTTTGTAAACAGATCGCTGAAGGAGGCAGTTTACATAGGTAAAAACTTGAGGATTTGAAGATTTGTGTTGAGCCTTTGTGAGGCCTTGAAAATGGAAAAGAGAAAGAAGAAAATGACTTTTGTCATTGGATGGATTTTGAGGATTCCTGGACTTGAAAAAATCAGAGAAAGAATTAGAAAGAGAGAGAGAGAGAGCAAGAAGAAATAAGAGTTGAGATGATAGAATTGCAACAACAAGTGGATGAATTAAGAAAAGAGATTGAAAAGAGAAGAGTTGAAGGTAATTTTGATTAACCTTCTAATGATATTTTGATTGTAGGAAGGAAAGAAGATGTAGTAGGGTGTCAAACAAGTGGCACAGAGGAAGAAGAAGAGGATGAATGCAAAGAAATTGATGAAACTGAAGCTGAGGAATGTCTATTGGAAGACATGAAGAAAGAAATTACAGAGGTTACAGCAGCAGCAAAAAAGTTGAGTGCTATGGATAACATTGAAGAGGACACCGAAGTTGAATCAGTAAAAGAGGAGGTAAAACTTGCATTTTGTGAGTTAATTGGTGATTCTGATTTGCTTATGAATTATGTGAATGGAATGGGTGAATATGAGGAAGCTGAAAGTTTTGTTGCAGCGGTAAGGAAGAGAGGAATATCAGATTTTGATGAGGTTAGAGCGAGATCTTATTTGTGTTTGAGTGATATGACAAGTAACAACAAAGAAAGAATTGCAGCAATGAAAGTTACAACAGAAAGCAATGAGGCAAAATCAGATTTTAAAGTATGTTTTGATGAGGCTAAGAATATAGAAATGGATAAATTTGTTGCAGCAATTAATCAATTTGAGAAGGTTGAAATTGAGGAACAAGAGGTAAAGGTAAAAGAGGAGTTTTCCAATGATTCTTTATTTGAAAGTATTGAAGATGAAGATTCCTTGGTTAGAGAACCTAATTATTTGTTAGAGAATATGGATGATGAATATCAGGATTATTGTTCTAATGCTGTTTTCAATGTGGAAGATCAATTTGCAACAGCAATATGTCTTTCTAAAGGCATAAAAATAGTGATATATCATGTTCAAGATAAGGTTGAAGTTGCAGTAGTGACTGGAACCAAGGTAAATTTCAATTTTTCTAAATATTATTCTAAAGAAGGATGTGAGTGTGATGAGGTTGCAGCAAAAGAGAATAGTAAATCATATTTTATTAAATTTGATAATGATGATGATTTACAAGTTATGGATGGGTTAGTTCAGGAAGATTTTGCTACTGATGTATGGTATGTAGAGAAGGGTCTGTGTGGTATTGCAGAGTTTAGTGCAAGTACAAATTGGTGGAGGTGGATGGACTATGGTGGATTGAATCCCACAAGATTAGAGGAGGATGTGAATTACACTAGAAGGAGGTGGTTGGTCTATGGTGGAATTGATTCCACGTTCAGGAGGTTCAGTGAAGAGTAGAGTTGTCAGAGAAGGAAACTTGTTCCGATTAAGTGTTGGAAGAGGAGAAATAAGAATCAATTACAGGTACCAATTTCAGCGATGGAGTTTGCTAAGAATTGTTTGCAATCCAAAAGGGTGGTACTACCACTCAACTCCATTTGTGAATCCATATTCACAAAAATTTTCCTACCCCGGGTGTCTAATGCAAGAGCATCTAGGGGTATTAAAAATCCTATATCATATTGTTATTTTAATTTGGTTTATTTTTAATAAGGGCTTAAGGGTTGGGAAAATAATATTTCATTTGCAACAATGTAATTTTCCTTTTGTGTGAAGATGTAAATGTAATTTTTGATGGGAAATAGGTCCCGATAAAGCGGTAAAAGCATCTTGTAGAGGAATATTCCATTTGGGCGTCCATTTTGGGATGAGGTCAAAAAGTCTTGTCTTATTATGGTTTTGGCATGGTTTGCATGTACATGTGTCATAAAATATCATAAAGTGGGCTGCAAAGAATCTTGCATGTTGTTTGCATGCAAAGTTGTAACCGACAAGCTGTAAGGAATCTATAAAAGGCTATAAGATGTCATAACCACCCAAACCTGATTGGTCAATGTTTAGGCACCCAAGAGAAGGTTGGCATGCATTGGACCTCATTTCTATTTTGCAGATTTGTAATTCCCCAAGTTGGGCATGGGATTTTTAAGATGGTTCTAGACAGTTGTTTTGTGAAACCATGAGTAGTTTTCTCCAAAAAACTTTCTCTATTTATTGATGCCATTTCATTTGGAGAAGGGGGGGGAGCTTGGAGAAGTAAAGTTTGCATACCTAGATGCTGTTGAAATTGTGCTAGATTGTTGAAGACACATTTGTTGCAGGTGTTGCATGTAGGATTGAAGGGGAGCCCATGAGCTTCAGTTTGATGTAACATTTTTGCATATTTGAATATAATATAACTTGCATATTTCTCTTCCATAGTCTATTCTTTTTATGTATTTGCAGCCTTCTTGTATTGTGTTTACTGAGGTTTTGTGATCAGATTTGAAAGGGAGAGTCTCCTTTTTCATCAGTGGTATCAAAGCATGTTGGATTCCCTTCATCAATAGTCAATCCACAACAAGATGATATGCTACAAATTTAAATATTACTTTGATCCACTAAACCCACATTACAATCGAGCTAGGAAAGGTAAAATGAATTGCAAACCATTTCTTATGTTATGCAAGTATTGGTACATTATAAAATGCTACAAAGCAGCCATGATTAATTGCATAAACAAGGTTTACAATACGACCACCTGTAACTTGAATCAACAATGCACAACTAGGGCTTATGCCGCTATTAAAGCTCCAATGCAATCTTAGGGTGAGACCATTCCTTCGACTAAGAGGGGTTTTGTCCTTTAGCAAATGAGATCTCTAGGTTTTCATCCTTCGACCTTTGCAAATACACAAGTTTCTATCCTCAAATTTGAATGCTTGAACACAAGGGCTCGCAATAAGTTTTAGTTAGGGTTTGGTGTATTTTTCATTATAATCTATAATCATTCAATGAAGCCTTTGAATCCTTAATATACCCAAAATGGGTATCGAAATCTACGACGACTTCCCACTCAAGGCTAGTACACGACAAGGACTGCATGTTCCTATCAAGCACCATTTTCCTTTGAATCGTGCTCAGTATCATGCATACATGTGTGAAAATGTGCTTGGGAGGCATGGCAAAATGTCCCCTACGAACTATCACAGTTCTTAGTAATAATGGTGAGGGGTCCCCTAGGGTTTGAAACCCTATCTACAACATCGATAGCAACCAAAACAATCTTCCCCTTTTGCACAACCAATGGTACACAACGATCCATGTCCATAACATTAAATACTGTGTTCGTGTCGATAGGAGCCCTTCTAGAAGATATGTCATCACTCTAAGAATTAATGAAGCTTCAATTGTGTGGTGAGGTAGGTGAGGATAAACAATGAAAAGAGGTGAGAGTTTGGTGAAGAGGTATGATGGTAGGGGAGACTCCAAAATCTTGATGGAAGAGGGAATGAAGGCGGGGAATTGGCAAAGCTCATGACTAGATGAGGAAGTCTTAAACCTTGACAGAAGTAGAGAAAGAAGTAGACTTGGGAAGAGAGGAATGCTGGGAAGGGGAACTCTGTGACTTCAACAACTTACACAAACTTAGGAGATTTTTTGTGCCTTCACACTTAGAAACCTTGGGGGTCTTAAGAAAATACATGGGAGATGAAGATTACAAATATACACAAAAAATGGGATTAGGGAAAACGTGAGTCAACAAATGGACATTTTGGTCCACCACATGAATTATAGAAAAAGGGGACATGACATAATCTTGATAAGTGGGTGATGTCTAATGTAAGTCCATCCATCTAGGATTATATCACCACCACGTTATATCAATGTGGCCTTCATCTCCTCCCTCAATAGGCTAACCTTAGGGAAAAAATCCAAAATTGTTGTCCTCAATTTGCTCTCACCAACAAGCACATAAGTAGTACCAACTTTACCTACATTAGCCATAGCCTCCTTCAAATAAGGAGATTAAGCAGCATCAAAAGGAATGCCATTAACCAAAAAAAAATTGACAATAGCATAATCTACCTCAACTCTAGCCTAAATGCTGAACAAATTTGTAATTGGTTACAATGATTTTGAGCTTATGACCCTATGTTTTCCCCTTGATTCGACCATTAGACTCAAATATAGGAACTATAGGTGATCTAGCTCTCTGTGTAAGCCCTTGGAGGAAGTAACAAATGGTGGAGTGATGTCCCCTCGGTCTAATATGATCATCTCAACCCTCTCTTCAAGTGTGAGATTGCTAGAAGGGCCAACCCCTTTACTAGGGATATGTAAAAAGTGTGCAATTAACCCTCAAAATATTGTCCTTCAAGTCATATAAACAAATGTTGCATTTTTTAAGTCGGTTCCCACCTAAATTAGTTATCTAGTTAGAATCAAGCAACACTACAAATTGGTGCAACAGGATTTTCTTGTTAAATAGGCCCTTGGCATATCTTGTCAACAACTTGAAAGGGCAATCTGCTTGCAATGTACTCTCAATTGAACTACCTATATGGGGGCTTTGGTTGGCCTTAACTATTTCCCCCAATTTCATTACCCAAACCAAAGCTCTCATTGCCATTATAGTAAATCATCTTGACCTTGAAAACAAATACGATTCAAAAAAAACAATACAAATTAAAAACAACAAACATATTTACATTTTGCAGCTTAATAAGGTATTAGAAGTGACAAAAAGACAGCTTTTGTATGCACTATAGATGCAGAAAGTAAATACCAACAGAATTTTGATTATTTGAAGTATAAAATTATTTTAAAAGTGACTTTAGTATATAGATACATTAAATAAATTGAAAAAATAACATTAAATTGTCTTCTAGAGGGAAAAATAATAGCAGCATATTCATTGTTCAATCACAAAAGAAAAAATTTAAGATTAAACATATATTCTATTTTTTATTGGTAAGCTGAGATTTTTAGGCCAGCTCAAACAAGGGAGGGCACAATTAGGGTACCTCTTCCCCTGCAAAATTAATGCCAACAACTAATTTGACTTAGATATCAACATTAAATTTTCCAACTTAAATATCCACAAGAGAAATCTAAGAGACACTTAGATATATCAATGTTAGATATCAACATGAAAAGTCTAAGAGTTGCCTACATATAAACATGAGAAGTCAGCATAATATCAAGATTGGAAATCTAGGAGTCACTTCGATATCAAAGTTAGATTTCAACTTAGATTTCCACATTAGATGTCACCTCGGGGATTTGAACATGGATCTCCACAATGAGAACCCAATGATTTAACCAATTGAGTTCAGCCCCTTTGATGATTAAAAAATAAGTTTAAACACCTTCACAACGTGTTATTTGTTCATCTTATAGCTATTGTTTACAAGTATCTAAACAATATTAGGTAAACATAGCAAAAATCATAAAACAAATGCTACAAATGAAAATCTGAAAAATAGATGGATTCAGAAATTCACATACCTTTTTCCTCCTTCCCTTCTTCTACTTTCCTCTTCCTCTGTTTTCAATTTTCATTCCTCTTCTTGTAACAATACAAACGTTAAATGAATTTACAGCTGACCCTTCTATGCAAATCCAACAAATGATGTGGATCTTAATTGAGTATGTCCTCTTTACTTTGTTTCAACTTCATCTTTGTCAATCAACAATTGCAAGGAGAAAGAATGACCTCTAGATACTTTGACCTTACTCAACACTTCAACTAAATACAAAGTAACATCTTCACAGTTTGAAAACTCCACCTCTAGAGTTTATATTAGAATAAATAGAAGAACTTAATTTTATAACTTTGTAATGTCTTTCTATGTTAACATTGTTTATCTAATTTATACAACTCTAAATTTGAAAAATTATGTTAAAATCATCCTCCTTTCTCTTTTCCACAACACATTTAAAGTACACAGTAATAAAACATGCATCTATAATTAACATCTTTCATCATCACAATCAATTGGTTCTTCATAGCAGTCTCTTATGTCACTCTCTAACTTTTGAATCTCTGAATCATCGTGACTACAATTTTTTTAACCCTTGTCAACATTCTATAAACTGCTTCCAACTTTTTTTGATTCATAGCAAATAGTTCATGGCTAATCTTGTGATGATATGATCCCAATGATATGACAAATGAACCATAGATTTCTGGTCTACAAACCATTATAAGTTTTATCAATCAACAAATGCAATTTTTTATAGACAATTATCACATTATGTAAAATTATATTAACAATCTCCAAATAAATGCAACAATTATCTAGAAAATATTTGCATTTATCAAATAATAAAAACTCGTAATGGTTTGTAGACTAGAAACTTATGTCTATTTTGTTATATCATCGGAGTCTTACCATCACAAGATGAAACCTAAACTATTTGCAATGGATCAATATAAGTTGGAAGCAGTCCATAGAATGTTGACAAAGGTGGAAAAAATTATAATCATGATGATTTCAACCATTAAAAAGTTAGGGAGTGATATCAAAGAGTGCTATAAAAAACCAAACAAGCTATGCTATACAAAAAGACATTTTGAAGCTCAAACACAAGTTCATGTATTTAATTTGATATAAACATTAGACCTATGATATAAACACTAGACCTAGAATTTAGAAAACATGAAAACATTATTTTGAGTTTATTTGAAGTGTTGAGTAACACTAAAAAGATCAAATGTCATCCCTTCTCTTTGCAACTAACAACTAATGAAGATGAAGTCAAAACAACATTAATGAAACATATTAACAAAAATCCATATCATTTATTGGATTTGGATAGGAAGGTAACCAAAGATTTGTTATCTGATTGCGATTTTCTTGATTTTTCATTGTAGCTGACCTTCCAGAATGTATTATGAATTGCTAGCATCTTGCCAACACCTCATGGGATGTTATGAAACAGGAATAAATAACCATCGATTTCGTCTCTTGCTTCAAAAAGAACTCACTCAAAATTGGTAAAAGCTGTATCTCAAAAATCTGCATGTTGTTTTAAAAGAAAATCAAATTCAGCAGTAACACTCCCAGTTCTTAACCATTGTCATACAATGTGCAATGAAAATCAGGCACATACCCCACTGCTGTCATCTCTGATACCACATTCTTCAGTATAGCATGGATATTATTCATTTTTGGATGTGATTCATCTCCTACAAAGAAAGTATGGACACTGTTCTTCAACAAAATCCAGCTATACGCGGGCACTTTCCTCAAGCTTCTATTTTTCATCAATGTCCTCACCTTTGCCACCCTATCCCACCTCCCAACTGCAGCATAGATATTTGCCAGCAATATATAGTTTCCAACATTTTCGGGTTCTAACTCAAGAAGCCACTTAAATGCATGTTCTCCTAGCTCTAAATTGCTGTGAACTCTGCAAGCAGCGAGCAGGGCACCCCATACACTAGAACTTGGTTCTAATGGCATCTTCTCTATTAACTTTTGAGCTTCATGCAGCTGCCCAGCTCGACCAAGAAGGTCAACCATGCAGGCATAATGTTCCACTACAGGTGAGATACCATAATTTTCCCTCATCATATTGAAATATTGCCAGCCTTCATCCACCAGACCTGCATGACTACATGCAGAAAGAACCCCTATAAATGTTACATAGTCTGGCTCAATGGCTGTATACTGCATTTGGTTAAATAGATCGAGTGCACTTTCACCCTTCCCATGCATTCCAAAACCTGTAATCATTGCACTCCATGACACTACATTCTTATCAATCATTTGGCCAAACACCCGAGAAGCAATATTTATACTACCACACTTCGAATACATATCTATAAGTGCATTTCCAACAGAAATACTGGTCACGAATCCAATCTGAAACGCATATTGATGGATTTGCTTTCCTTGTTGCAAAGCTGCTAATTGGGCGCATGCAGGCAAAACACTCACTATGGTTGCCTCATTAGGCTTCACCCCTGCCAACTGCATTAGACGAAAACATTTCAAGGCATCACTAGCATGCTCATTCCGAGCATAACATGCAATCATTGCAGTCCATGAGACAACATTTGTTTCCGGCATTTTGTCGAACACTTGACGTGCTACTTCTACACATCTGCATTTGGCATACAAGTCGATAAGAGCACTCCCCACAAAAACATCCAAATCGTATCTCTTTCGGACTACAAAACCGTGAATCCTCGTGCCCAACCGAAGATTCTCTGAATACGAACACAGAGGCAAAACAATTGTAAGAGTCACTGGGTTTGAATCAATGCCATCCAGCAGCATTTGACCAAAGAGTTTCAATGCCTCAACGGGGCACCCATTTTGAGCATATCCTGCAAGCATTGCATTCCAAGACGGCACAAAATTTCTTTGAGGCATTTTGTCAAACACTCGGCGTGCAAATTCTAAATACCCAGATTTAGCATACATGTTTACAATAGCACAGCACACAACCACATCTGACTCAAACCCACTTCTAAGTACATGAGTATGAACCCTTTTTCCCTGTAATAAACTATCACATACCTTGAGCGCGCATGGGAAAGTAAAATTGTTGGGCTGTATGCCTGACCATTGCATATCGCAATAAAGCAACATTGCCTGATGAGAAAACTCGTTTTTGGCATATCCACTGATCATGGCATTCCACAAGAAAACATTTCGTTCGGAAATTTTGTCAAACACTCGGCGTGCATCTTCCATATTCCTGCACATGGCATACATACTTACAAGTGTAGCAGCCAAATGTGCATTTTGCTCGAGTCCTCCAGTAAGTAAACGTGCATGGAGTAGCTTCCCTTGTGTGACGGCTTTCATGCTACTGCATACCTGCAATATGGAGAAATAATTGTGGGAGTTCAGATTGATTTGTTGACGGTCCATATACTGGAGAACAGAAATTATCTCTATCAGTTTTCCATCCTTGCAGAGAGTGTTGATATGTGATGAAACTGTAGAATTGATGGGTTCAGAGCGCGGGATTTGTTTATGATTTGCATCCATGTTAGTGTGATGAATGAATTTGAGAATATGGAGTATTTTGCTGAAACGAGATGGCCTTACTGCTGCTGCTACCATAATCATAATTCTGGGTGAAATGGGTATACAGTACTGCTCCCATGGAAGGGTGCGTCCTCTACTTCTTTCTCTGTGTGAGACCTGGGTTGAAAAATAGTGAGACCACGTTGACCTCGGCAGCATTATATTCTTGTTAGGAATAAATCCCACTTACAATAATATGTAGGATAATTAAATAACTAAATAAACTAAATAAATCAAGAGACATACAAGGTGATATTGAAATCAAATTGTCTATGCGGCAATTTGATTGCACCTTTGATTGTATGTATTAATTAATTAATTATGTTCATAGGTATGTTTTGTGGCTGTAGACACGTAAAATATATTGATTGACATCGTGCATCTGATCTTGACTCACTAACATTGTTTCTTCTTGAATCATTCCTCGGTCTAACCATTTAATCAAATTCCCCTATCTGATTAAGTTCATCAATATTCGTCTTTTAATTAAATAAATCATTTTATCTAATCAAGTCAATCTATTATGTTAATTAAATCAATTCACCTGATCTAATTATCCCTATTTAATTAAATAATCAATTTATTTGATTAAATCTCTAAAGTTTGTTCATTAAATTGAATAAATTAAAACATTATTTGATTTAATCTAACACTATCTCTTTTAATTAAATAAATCAAATTCCTTATTTAATTAAATCTCTTGTCATATTCCTCTCTTATTTGATTTAAAATAAATCCATAAATTTGAGTCAAATAGGTCACATCATCTAACCTCTCTCATTAAATCAATTAACCATTGATTAATTTAATATCATCTCATGTCACATCCTCTAGATAATGCAAGTTGCACATGAAAATAGATTTAATTCATTTATTAAATCTCTATTTTCCTCACAAGGCATCTTTTGGAATATTCTCTCAATTTGAATTCAAAAATTCCAAGTCAACATATACATCCAACAAGGCAATGAATTCATCTTACATGTCCGTTGTCTTGAGCCAAGTGGCATTTATTGCATTTTCCCTTCCCTCTTGCATGTCATTTCAACAAATTTGAATTTCAAATATTGGCATTTATTGGCGCAAACCCCAAATCTTGCACATCCATCATCCATTCATAGCTTGACAAGTGGCATCATATCATTGGATGAATGTTAGTCCCACATTGATCAAATTTGGACATTCATCCATTTTGAAATCCTATAAATAAAGAGCTCATATCTTCATTTCATCATCCACAATCCAAGCAAAGTTACCATGCTCAAATATCTCTTGAATTTTGTCCATTATCATTGAGTCATAGCTAGGTTTTTTGCAAATTTTCGGCTTGAAGTCTTCATTCTTCATCAACAAAGTGGATCAAAATCGTCAACATTCGAAGCTTGCATCTTAGGAATTGGGAAAGGGCCAATTTTCACATCAAATTGGCACCAATTCCCCCATGGGATCATGAGTTTGCACATCTAATTAGGATTTAATCTTTGTTTTGTCATTTTCATTGTGGTCTTCACTATTTGTTTTCCTAGTTTGAGGTTGTAAATGGATTTCATGGGGAATCTTTGTTTTGGCTTGCAATATCTAACTTGAGGTGTTTATTCTCTTTGTTTTGCAGGTACCAAGGTTGGGGTTTGCATAGTGGCATCC
Organism: Sequoia sempervirens; assembly: GCA_007258455.2. NCBI lineage: Eukaryota > Viridiplantae > Streptophyta > Pinopsida > Cupressales > Cupressaceae > Sequoia > Sequoia sempervirens. The sequence goes on from VDFB02271358.1 coordinate 104,305,056, forward strand.
ACCAAAAAGAAAAATTCATTGTAAGAAAAAATTATTGAAGTTGAATTTGGCATTCAAATGATAGCCAACTCAACCCTTCGATCTCCTCCACAAACCCCTCCCAAAAGTTTTCTGAATGCATGATCAACGGGCAGTTTTTTGCTTTAATTCTATAGTTTTTTCTTAGCCCGTTCAATGCTTTCCCATCTTTTTTAGCTTTGTTTTCTTAGACAGCTTGTTTGCATGTCTCAAAACTCTTTTATATAGAGATTATTGTAGCAGCATTACATACAGTTGAACAATACAGTCTATGATTTTGCATACTTGCTAGAAGGTGTTGAGGGAGGCCAAAATAGAACCATCGATCCAAACACTGTACTTTCACTCTAGAAGGGCAACCACTTTGATCTTAACATTGGAAGGAGTAAGGGCAGTGAGTTCCTTTGCCAGACGGTCAGCCATATCAGGAAATAGGGTGGTGCCTCCACTTAGGACTATATTACCACACAGATCCCTTCTAATATCAACATCACACTTCCTGATTGATTTATGAAGACATTCGTGAATTCCAGGGGCTTCCATCCCAATTCTGGTTGGATTGAAGAGCACCTCCGGAAAGCAAAACCTTTCTTCTCCAATGGTGATAACTTGGCCATCGGGAAGCTCATATGACTTATCCAAAATAGAGCACTAACTTGAAGTGAGCATTTCTTCCTCAAATTTTATAGCTATGTAGTATAGCTTTTATTTTATGTCTCTAACAATTTCTTGTTTCGTTGTGGTTGTGAGGAGTAGCCCTTCTCCATCAGCAGCCTGCTCATGACATCGGTCAAATCTCTGCCTACCAAGTCAAGCCTGTGAATGGCATGGGGAAGGGCATATCCTTCATAGATTGGTACTATGTGAGTTACACCATCTCATGAGTCCAACACAACTCCTGAAATGTGATAGTCAATCAAAAATGACTTCACAACAATAGGTGGAATTGGCTTTGCACTACTTGAATGGAGTCAGTAAACAATGTTATTGAAACCCTGAAAAGATCATTTTGTTCTGGTATGGCTGCAAGAAGATCGAAGCCCTGTAAATAATCAAGAATGTTACTTGGCTTTACAATCCAAAAACCCTTTCTTTTGATCATTATCTTTTCATTGATGGCAAAGAGTTTGGAATGAAATTAGGATGCTTTTGATTAATTATTGTTTCATCCAAAAATCTCTTCTTTGATCATGATATTTTCATTGATCATACAGAGTTTGAAATGGAACTTCTTTGATCATAATATTTTAATTGATCACACAAAGTTTGGGATGGAATTAGGATGCTTCTGATTAATTATTATTTTAATTTGTTTGGTAATTAATTGAAAATCTGGATTTATGTTGATATTCAGAAGAGAGCACTTGAATTGTCTTAGATAGTTTGTTTGAGCAAATCTAAATATTCGGCCATTTCATTAATTCTTTTGAGGATATCAACCATTACCTTGAGTTCAATACCTTGGATTGCATTCGATTAACTCTTCATTAATGAGGGGAAAACTAAAGAGAATTCAAACTTAGCTATCTCTCTATGTGTTTTATTAAGCAAAAACTGAGTTTTTCTGGAATAAAAACATACAGTTGGAATCCAGACTGGACTGAAAATTGCAATTTAGTTTCTTGATATGAATGCACAACAAAAATTATTGTTGGAAGAATTTAAGCACAATTTCTGCTTATCATAATTGTGTATGATTTTGAGGGGATTGGAAAAACCACACTACCTTGCACAGATTGAGTTGAACATTTACAAGTATTGTATAATTCATATGAGTCAAAATTGTAAGAAAAATGAACTTAGTCTTACAAGAGTAGATTTTGCATGGATTGTAAGAATCTTAATTGGTCTTTATTTCTATTTGTCACTACATGAGTAGCAGGGAAGAATAGTCATTACTAAGACATTTGTCTGCAAGAATATTCAATGTCAAGAATATCATGCGTCTTCTTGCACAAGCCACAATCTTTTAATGTCCAACCTGTAATTGTATTTGTAGGTTCTATGGGCAAGCTTATATTTAAGTGATCATTAAATCTTTTATCATAAAAAATAATATAGTGAGATGGTATTGGTAAATAAGGTTATGACATCTATAATTTTAGTCAATTTAATCATAAAAATAGTCTGAGATGAATTCAATATTACAAGAGTTATATCAAAAAAATTAGAGTTCAAATTCATCATAGTTAGTTTAAAATTTTTATCTTATTTTTCAATAGTGCATTTATTTTATTTTTATTTATTTTTCAATAGTTTCTAGTTTTTTTGCTTTGTTTTTAAAACTATTTTAAATCTGTTTTATTCACAACTTTCTTTAGATGTTCTTATCTTTGAATTCATGAAGACCTTTATTAAAAGAGGTAGTTGAATCATAACCGTTTCAAAACTTCGCAGTTGCAGGTTTGACTTTATTCTCCTGGAGTTGGATTTCTCACAGGTTTGACTTTATATTTTTGGATTCACTTGAATTTAGCTATCACAAATTTGGTTTTAGTCCTGTTGAAACCAATTGCATTATTATAATATGTTGTTGTAGTAAAACAAAACAAAGATTCAAGGAGTCGTAAAGTTTATTGCTTTTTATTTGTGGTTGTTTTATTATTGAGTGGGTTGGAAAGTCTCCCAAGTTCAAAGTCTGAGTTGGACTTGCTAAGGCTCATTTGGTTTGGAACTTGGCAAGGTTACATTTTCTTAATACGCACTAAAATCAAAACTAGGGTTTGATTACCTTATCTTGTATCTTTGTGAAGAAAATACATAAATTTAATATTTGATCTTATCTTAATTGACAATTGTATCATGTTTGTTTAAAGAAGAGTCTTTTCTAGCTTTATTTCACTATTGAGTCTTTCCGCCTAATTTATTTTGCTCATATATTATTTGATTGATTGAAACAGTGATAGCAAATGGGTAGTTTACTATTGTTTTGAATAAGTTGATGAAAATAGGCACCTCGAGAAAAGATAACTCTCGGTGTATTTTATATATATTAATATTTAATATATGTATGCTAGTTTACTTTTATTTCAAAACACGGGTAGTTTAACAATCATAATTGTAATCCCATTCATTGACCTAATCAATTAGCCATCTAAACAACTCACTATGGATGTACAAATCTAAGGTCCTCTAATTATTAGTTTGTGTATTAGTATATCAAGATATATGAAACTTATCTATTTCTCACTATCAAGAGATTTAAAAATTGTGATTTGATTCCTTTAAAAAAATAACACAAAAAACTTTTATACAAATAATTGACCAAATATAGAAAAAAGTCCAAAAAATCACACATACAAATTAAGAAATAAAGAATATATGAATAAGACTTACTTATCAATCTTATTAAATGTATATATAAAATATATATTAATACATTGACAAATTATTATTATATAAGTTACAGGCCTTTAAATCCTTATTAAAATGTCCATTATGATTTAAAATATACAATTATTAATTTATTTAATTTTCATTAATTACAACATTAATTTGAGTTGATTTCAATTGGCAATGTCTATATAGGCAATATTAAATATTAATATATATAAAATACATTGAGAGTTATCATTCTCTAATTTTCTTTTATGCAAATATTTGAATTATTTTTATTATTTATTTATTTATTCTTTTTGTTTCATCAAATCTCTTTGATTTGATTTTTTTGTTTCATTAAATCTTTTTTATTTGATTTTTTTTCATCAAAATAATATTATGCAAGAATAGAAGTAAAAGAAAAATACACAAAGAGATACAAGCACAAAAGACAAGTCTCAAAAACATTAAACAAAAAATTTAGTTCTCTTTAAATTTTTTACACTTAGTTTGCTTAGCTCTAAAATACAATAAAAAATAAAAATACTACCCATCTAAAAGAAAGATATGACATTCAATTTGTAATTTTGTATTATGTAATTTTTTTGTTATTGTGATTGTTCTTGGATCAAAATCATTATGTTCACTAGACTTGCATTTGAATTGTTCAATTATTATATGGTTTACTACTCATCTAGAAGAAGTATGCAACTTTCAATTTGTTTTATTTTAGACTTATTATGTTCACTTAGAAGATAAAAATTTTAAACTTTGAAAACTCTGAAAATTTTGATATAACTCTTGTAATATTGAATTCATCTCAGACTATTTTTATGATTAAATTGATTAAACTTATAGATGTCATAACCTTATTTACCAATACCATCTCACTATTTTATTTTTTATGATAAAATATTTAATGATCACTTAAATATAAGCTTTCCCATAGAACCTATGAATACAATTGTAGGTTAGACATTAAAAGATTGTGGCTTGTGCAAGAAGACACATGATCTTCTTAACATTGAATATTCTTGCAGAAAAATGTCTTAGTAACGACTATTCTTCCCTGCTACTCTTGTAGTGACAAATAGAAATAAAGACCAATTAAGATTCTTACAATCCATGCAAAATCTACTCTTGTAAGACTAAGCTCATTTTTCTTACAATTTTGATTCATATGAATTATACAATACTTGTAAATGTTCATCTCAATGTGTGCAAGGTAGTGTGGTTTTTCCAATCCCCTCAAAATCATACACAATTATAATAAGCAGTAATTGTGCTTAAATTCTTCCAACAATAATGTTTGTTGTGCATTCATATCAAGAAACTAAATTGCAATTTCTAGTCTAGTCTAGATTCCAACTGTATGTTTTTATTCCAGAAAAACTCAGTTTTTGCTTAATAAAACACACAGAGAGAAAAATAAAAATAGAAATCAATCCTCATTACTCAAAGCTATAAGTTTGAATTCTCTTCAGTTTTCCCCTCCTTAATGAGGAGTTAATCGAATGCAAGCCAAGGTATTGAACTCAAGGTAATGCCTGATATCCTCAAAATAATTAATGAAATGGTCAAAGATTTAGATTTGCTCAAGCAAACTATCCAAGACAATTCAAGTGCTCTCTTCTAAATATCAACATAAATCCATATTTTCAATTAATTACCATACAAATTAAAATAATAATTAATCAGAAGCATCCTAATTCCATCCCAAACTCTATATGATCAATTAAAATATCATGATCAAAGAAGTTCCATTCCAAACTATGTATGATCAATGAAAATATCATGATCAAAGAAGGGATTTTTGGATGAAACAATAATTAATAAAAAGAGTCCTAATTTCATTCCAAACTCTCTACCATCAATGAAAAGATAATGATCAAAGAAATGGTTTTTGGATTGTAAAGCCGCGTAACATTCTTGATTATTTACAGGGCTTCGATCTTCTTGCAGCCATGCCAGAACAAAATGATCTTTTCAGGGTTTCAATAACATTGTTTACTCACTCCATTCAAGTAGTGCAGAGCCAATTCCACCTATTGTTGTGAAGTCATTTCTGATTGACTATCACATTGCAAGAGTTTTGTTGGACTCATGATATGGTGTAACTCACATAATACCAATCTACGAAGGATATGCCCTTCCCTGTGCCATTCATAAGCTTGACTTGGCAGGAAGAGATTTGACCGATGTCATGAGCAGGCTGTTGATGGAGAAGGGCTACTCCTTCACAACCACAACATAACAAGAAATTGTTAGACATAAAATAAAAGCTATCCCGCGTAGCTATAAACTTCGAGGAAGAAATGCTCACTGCAAGTGAGTGCTCTATTCTGGATAAGTCATATGAGCTTCCGGATGGCCAAGTTATCACCATTGGAGAAGAAAGGTTTTGTTGTCTGGAGGTGCTCTTCAATCCAACCAAAGTTGGGATGGAAGCCCCTAGAATTCACGAATGTCTTCACAAATCAATCAGGAAGTGTGATGTTGATATCAGAAGGGATCTATGTGGTAATATAGTCCTGAGTGGAGGTACCACCCTGTTTCCTAGTATGGTTGACCATCTGGCAAAGGAACTCACTGCCCTTACTCCTTCCAACATTAAGATCAAAGTGGTTGCCCCTCCAGAGTGAAAGTACAGTGTTTGGATCGGTGGTTCTATTTTGGCCTCCCTCAGCACCTTCCAGCAAGTATGCAAAATCATATATTGTATTGTTCAACTGTATGTAATGTTGCTACAATGATCTCTATAAAAAGGATTTTTGAGACATGCGAACATGCTGTCTAAGAAAACAAAGCTAAAAAGTATGGAAAAGCATCGAAGAGGCTAAGAAAAAACTATAGAATTAAAGCAAAAAATTGCTCGTTGATCATGCATTCAAAAAACTTTTGGGAGAGGTTTGCGAAGGAGATCGAAGGGCTAAGTTGGCTATCATTTGAATGTCAAATTCAACTTCAATAGTTTTTCCTTACAATGATTTTTTTTTTTGGTGGATGCCACTGTAGACGCCTCTCGATGTAACTATAAATAAATCTTCACTATAAAAACTTAAAAATTTATTACATGACACTAGGAATTTGACACTAAGTATTTAGTTTTAATTTATTTTAATAGAGGTCTTCATTGTTGACTCTCAGTTGTTTGTGATGTGTGATGTTTTTCCTTGATGACAAAACTGGTTCTTATAATGGTGTTCGTTGATTCACTTTGACAAGCTATATGATGTGCAGATTGATTTCAAGGATGTTGATTGGTTGTTTGGCATTTGATGCAAGATGCATTCTCTCATTGATTGTTAGGATTGGTTCCTATGATATGCAGATGGTGTATTCAATTGCTCATGCTCAATTTGTCTTTGAATAATATGATCTCTAACATATGTTGTGTCATTGACATCTTGGTAATACTATGACAAAACTCCCTAGTTTGGATAATATATGCACACGGTTTATACAGTTGGGATGGTCTAATCTTGGTGGCATATATGCTTCAGTTTATATCATGATTTCCTTGGCTCTGTCTACATCATTTTGATGGGCTCTTGATGCATATTTGTACTAACAATGTTTATCCTTTAGGATGCTACGAGTCAGGTTCAGTTTGACAAAAAAATCATTTCTCAGGTGACTTCTCTATACAGGCCTTGCTATGATAGTCAACATTGAAGTTTTCATAAGCATCTTGATTGGTTATTTAATATGGCATATAATATAAACCTTAATTGGTTTATTTTGGTACATTGTATTGTTATTTACCTTGGCATATCAGGTGGTTATTTCATTTCATTGGAGTTATCTTTGTTAAAGTCACATGGCAGTGACATCAATAATATTTGGTATCGGGTTTCGTTTTGTGTGGCATATACATCAAACCCTATCAGGTTTCATCAAGCACATGGTATTTGTGTCTGTCACATGGCACTAAATTGGAAGTTGACTTTGACAAGTCACACGAAAGTAATATCAATTGGTCTTTATTTAATAAGCCACCATTTTTTTGACATCTTTGGCAGCGACTATCATTTTGTTTCACCGACATATATTCTATATTTCTAAGGTTAATGATTTTTGATTGATTAGGTTTTCGGATTCCAAGTGATTATTGTATTTTGGAAAGACTTCGAACAAGTTAGAAGAGTGTTTAGTAAAACTTGTCATAGGGCTTGGAACCCTAGCCGCCATTGGCATTTTTGCAAACCTTTTTTTTTAGATAGTCAACATGCAAAAGAGTTTGTTCTAAGGTAAAAAGGGAAGTGAAATTAGTGAGGATGGTCAGATCTACAACATGGATGACTGTGAACCAATGCAAGCTTGACTGTGGATAAGGAAGTTTCAACGTTTCTTCAGTTGGGCAGTTATGGTGGTCTTCAACAAAAATTCATGACATTTGTTTCTCTTTCTCCCACCGTAAAAGGTTATAGCAAGTTTTGTGGGTAAAATCTCTGGTGAATATGTTTAAACCCATTAGGGTTTCTGGATGATAATACCCAATTGCAACTAAATTGTTTCAATGTGGTGATATTTATTGAAAGAGTTTACTTTGAAGGAGAAAAATTTAGGGTTTGTCAGTCAAACCCTAACCTGAGTTGATTTTCAGTTATTCAAACTACATAAAGAGGTTATCATTCGCAGTATCTTTAAAAGATGATCTCCAGGCATTTTCATAGGATCTAAAAAGAGAGATATAATGTTTTCAAACATTTTGATATAGCAGATATTGCATTGAAAATATTTTATTATGATTCTCATATTACTGTATTGAAGGAAGATGTTGATACATAACATTCTTCAATGTGCTTAATGAGAATATACATAGTCTTCTATTGAAATTCTAGAGTTGCAAAATCTGCACTTCTAGGGTTTTGATAGGATGCTATAATTGTCATGCATTAAAAGGAGTTGGTGCTCCTTGGAATGGGTGTTCCTAAATTTGTAAGGGGTTGGTGCTCCTAGAGTGGGTACTCTAAATTATGCCTGTAAGGCATTGTAAATAATGGTTTTATTTAAGCCAGTAAGGCATCATTTTGGAGTGGTTTTTCTACCCCAAGAGGGTTTTCCACTCGTCAAATTCATGGGCTTATAGTGTCATTGCTTTGTTATGATAATATTGCTAGATTGTGATGTTTGTCCTTATCAGTTCATAGTTGAAAGATTTCCTTTTCATTTCTATAAATGTTTGCACTGAAGTTGTCTTGTTAATGTTATGAAATTTCATTCAAGTGAAAGCACAAATAGTTCATTCAAGTCTATCCATACCAATGTCTTATTCATATGCTTAGTTGATACACAAGTCAAGTCTGCTTCTCAAACTATCATTACTTTTATTGGTTTAAAAGTGAACATTAATCCTTTCTCTTTAAAAAAAATATTGTGGCTTTCATAAATCACTGATTCACCCCCCCTCTCAGTGATTTCAGTCTTCCAACAATTGGTATCAGAGCGTAGGGTCCTTACATAGTTCTAATCCACCTAGGATAGATTCTGGTTAATGGAAGTTTGTTAAACATATCACAAGTTCAAGAAGGTACTTTTGTGACTTGAGTCAAACCCTTGATTAATAAAGTCTAATTGACTTAAGGTTTCGGGTTTTGGAGTGTTGTGTCTGATATCGGAAAAAGTAGAAGGAATAAGGGAAAAAGAAGTTCATAGTAAAATACTAACCATCAAGATCTACCTAAACTCAATATGAGAAGTAATGAGGAAGAGATCGTTAGCAATATTCCAGAAATGATAGAGTATCCTATGTTTAGAACACCTCAATTTGAAGGTACCAATTTTATTCTTTGGAAACGTCAGATGGAGACATATTTGTCTTCCTTAGGGTTTGATGTGTGGGCAGTAGTAGAAAGAGGTTGCACTATATCTGTAACATTTCCTTCCACACATGAGGAGAAAACAACTCTTGAATTCAATGCTAAGGCTATAAATTTTATTTTCAATAGCTTTCCAAATGAAATTATTGCTAAGGTTATGCATTGCAGGAATGCAAAGGAAGTTTGGGACAGTTTGATTGAAATGAATCAGAATGGTGAGTTGCAAGAGGAGATATCTTTGAAAACTAAAACAAGTTTTGGGTCATCTGAAAGTGATGATTGTGCAAATCTTCATAGTTTTGAAGAAAATCAGATTGAGTCTAAATTTATAGAGATTACTAATGAACATTCAAATGGCCAAGAAATTAATGAAGAAGTAGATCAATTTTTGGGTGAAGTGAATTTTGAACAGGAATATGAGGAAAAAGAAAGCGAGGTTGATTTGGAAGGTGAACTCCTACGTGCTTTAGATACAATTAAGCAACTTAAAAGAGAAAACTAGGATTTAAAAAGGAAACTTCAACAAGAAAAAGATATCAAAGATAGGATATGTTCAGATCTTGTAGAAGAAAAGATACAAGTTGAAGAAGCTAGAAAGATTGAGGAAGAAGTTAGAAACCAACTTAAGGTAAAAGAACAGAGTATAGAAAAACTTGAGTGTCAAGTGGTCTTACTGAGGAACATTGATAAAGTATTAAAGTAGTTAAGTGATGAGAAAATAAATGGGAATGGATCTGTGTCTTTGAATAAAATTATTGGTGCACATAAAACTCCAAGTGACAAAAGTGGTCTAGGCTTAGAGGAAGGACAGTGCTCTGAGGTTAGAAAAACTCCTAGAACAAAGGTAGATTTAAACTTTCATGCTGTTGACCTTGAAACTATAGGAAACAAACAACACAAGGATATCAACAAAGGAGGAATGAATAGAACAAACAGATTCACAGGATCTCTCTCTGCTTGGCAAGGTAAATTGATGAGGTATAATTGCACTTTTTTAGGCTATTGTTATTCATGTTTTGATTATGGCCATAGAGCATATGAATGTTGGATTAAAGTGAAGAAAAATGATTGGCAAAGGAACTATGGTATTGTCACATCCTTCAGGTGTAGTCAATCATGTCATATTGCAAGAAACTATGATAAATTGTTTCTAAAAGATTATGTAGGAGAGTGTAAATTTTTAGTTGTTTGCTATAGATGTAATGAATCTGGTCATAAAGCAAGGGTTTGCAGGGAGAAATCATTTGGAAATGGATCTTTAAGGTTCTGGAGAAGAAAGCAAGAAAAGGAGAAGGGAGGACTTAGTCAGGGTCATCTCTTAGCATTTAATGGTTGTTTGGTTTTAGGGGGAGTAATCCAAAGTTTTATTTTCTATCCCCAAGGAGTCTTACAATGTAGTGGAACAATTTTTTTTAAAGTTTTGGTGTAGTTTGTCTGCTTCATGGACCAAGTGAGTTTGTCAACAAAGAACAGTGGTATATATGTGGTCAACAATATTTTATAACAGAGAAGTAAGATTGTGTTTGAGCTAAGATATTTTCTGCTCTTTTGCTGACAGTTTATAAAAGCATTACTAGATTGATTTGTAAATGCTACTTTCTTTGTGATTGTAGCTGTAGTCATTTGATGAATTTTTAGTACATGACTGATAGTATACATGATAGTATTCTTCATGATTTTCATGTAAATGTTCATGTCATAATTGGATCTCAGAGTATCAAGGATGTCATTATGTTTTTGACAGGATGACTTTGGATCAAGTATTGTGGTTTGTGCAACAATTAGCATAACATTAGTTTTATGATTTTTATTGGATATGTATTCATTACACTTTGATAAGTTATTGTACATATTCAAAATCAGGCAGTAAGTTTTATTTCATTTGACAGTGTGGAAGTTTCATTTCTTGGAATGCATTCTACAGTAACATGATCATAACAGGACTAGGTTGCAGTAACGGGAAACAAATTTTATGATGCATATCATAAGCAGCTCAGAGTTGCTTAATACGTTCCAAATTTACTTGATCTTGTGCTGATTCTAAAGGATAGTTGTCAGGATGTTTGGTGATATATGTCATTCATATGGTCTAGTGGTGATACATGGTATTGCAGAAGTGTTTGACAAGTACCATTGTTTGAACAGGCCATGATACATTTCTAAATGTTGCTAATTCTAAATCATTTGATTAATTGATTTCTGGTTGACAATGACTCTTCTTTGACAGAGCCTCTACTGGATAGCAGTGATATTGATCTTCAAAATTTGGTGATATAGGTCATTTGTACTAGTTTAGAGTTGTGTATCCATGGTAAAAGTTGCAAGAGGTTGCATATTTGATAATGTGTTTGGTGACAAAACATTGCACTCTTAGGTCAATGTTCATGTTTCTAATATCGCTACAGTTGTAAGTGTCCTAGTAAATATATGAAGAAGAAGGTGACAATGTGTTTTACAAGGTACTATTGCAAGGTGGAGTTTGAGTTTGATATGGCCATGATAGATATGTAGCTTTTGTGAGACTTTAATTGTAATTCCTCTATGACAGTTATAATATCCTCGGTTCAATTATTTGTTTCATGTTTGATATATGTTGGATTTGGATTCTTGGTATCTTCCTTGAAGCATGATAAACAGATTAAGACAATAATGTGCCTGTAAAATGTATTGGTGTTTTTTTTCTTTGGTCATAAGTGGAATAGATTGCAGGAGTCCTCAATCACATGAGACAATGATTTAAATTAGCATCTTGACACCGGTTCTGAAATTGTTATTGATAGGGGAGTAGTGTAAGTGATGATTCTATGTTTTCAAGATAATGATCAAATTTTTTATGAGTCTCTTACTAAGACAACACATTTGTTGCTTGGTTGATCTTACCTAACTAGTCCAATACAAATAGCAACCTAATTTATTTGCTAACATTAAATAATTTGTGCATAACAGACTTGCTATTTTAGATTGTTAAGGTTGATGTGTTGATCTGATGGAGTCTTTCATTTTCTATCATTCAGGCAACAAAAAGGATTAAGGTGTTCACATCATATTTTATGTGTTTCTACTGACACATTCATTGCAGGAATTCAAGTTTGAAAGTTCTTTGATAGTTCTTTAGCAAGTTTGATGCTCAATTCTTATGGTGCAGTGACTTAGCTTGGACAACCAATGATTTGAAGAAGGAGAAATGGTTTACTTTGGTTCACATAGTGGTTTTCATAACAAGTATTGCAAGTAAAAGACAACATGAATGATGTTTGTACAAAATTGGTGGATAGACAGTCCATTCAATGACAATGATTATTCTCTATTCTAGCAAAACTGATCATGTTATAAATAGGTTTTTGATGCTTTGACAGTACAACATACTCTTCTATGGTGGACAGTGAGTATCATGATGAAACTGTATGGATAGTGGTAAAATCTTGTTGATTCTTTGTGTTGCTTGCATGATTACTGAATTTGTTAGTGGTACTGAGTTTTGACTATATCTTGCTTGTACAATTTTTGAACTTCTTTGCTGATTAGCATGAAGAAACGATGATGCTTTACACTAAAGGTCATTTTTTCTTGAAGGATAGATAACAAATCTTTTTCCAAGATTTAGTATATGCAAAGTGCCAGGGGGAGCTTCATGTTGCATTTTGTCTTTAAGTATCTGAATTAACAGGGTCTTTGATTGTACTTATCCATGTGATTAACACAAGAAGATATATGCAACAAAGTTGTTTGATTATAAAGTGATTGATCCTTGAGTTTTGATTCATACTTTCAGATGGATATTTGTTGGTTGAACTTTCAATTGTCTATCTTCATGGCATCTCACATTCTCCTCTTTCATCCTTTGTCATTGAGGCAAAAAGGGGGAGAGAAAGTATGTGTTTTTCCATCAAGGAAAAAGGGGGAGTTTGTTGACTCTTAGTTGTTTGTGATGAGTGGTGTTTGTCCTTGATGACAAAACCGGTTCTTATAATGGTGTTCTTTGATTGACTTTGACAAGATATATGATTTGTAGATTGGTTTCGAGGTGACATTGACAAGCTATATGATGTGCAGATTGATTTCAAGGATGTTGATTAGTTGTTTGGCATTTGATGCAAGATGCATTCTCTCATTGATTGTTAGGATTGGTTCCTATGATATGCAAATGGTGTATTCGGTTGTTCATGCTCAATTTGTCTTTGAATGATATGTATCTCTAACATATGTTGTGTCATTGACATCTTGGTAACATTGTGACAAAACTCCCTGGTTTGGATAATATATGCACACGGTTTATACAATTGGGATGGTCTAATCTTGGTGGCATATAATTTGGTTTAGATTATATCATGATTTCCTTGGCTCTGTCTACATCATTTTGATGGGATCTTGATGCATATTTGTACTAATAGTGTTTATCTTTTAGGATGCTATGAGTCAAGTTCAGTTTGACAAAACAATAATTTCTCAGGTGACTTCTCTATACGATCCTTGCTATGATAATCAACATTGAAGTGTTCATAAGCATCTTGATTGATTATTTAATGTGGCATATAATATAAACCTTAATTGGTTTCTTTTGGCACATTGTATTATTGTTTACCTTGGCATATCGGGTGGTTATTTCATTTCATTGGAGTTATCTTTGTTAAAGTCACATGGTAGTGACATCAATAATATATGGTATCGGGTGTCATTTTGTGTGGCATATACATCAAACCCTATAAGGTTTCATCAAGCACATGGTATTTGTGTCAGTCACATGGCACTAAATTGGAAGTTGACTTTGACAAGTCACATGGAAGTAATATCTATTGGTCTTTATTTAATAAGTCGTCATTTTGTCGACATCTTTGGCAATGACTATCATTTTGTTTCACTGACAGACATTCTGGATTTCAAAGGTTAATGATTTTTGATTGATTAGGTTTTCGGGTTCCAAGTGACTATTGTATTTTGGAAAGACTTCAAAGAAGTTAGAAGAGTGTTTAGTAAAACTTGTCACAGGGCTTGGAACCCTAGCCGCCGTTGGTATTCTTGTAGACCTATTTTTTTTAGATAGCCGACATGCAAAAGAGTTTATTCTAAGGTAAAAAGGGAAGTGAAGTTAGTGAGGATGGTCGGATCTACAACATGGTTGACTGTGAGCCAATGCAAGCTCGATAGTGGATAAGGAAGTTTCAATGTTTCTTCAGTTGGGCAATTATGGTGGTCTTCAACATAAATTCATTGTATTTGTTTCTCTTTCTCTCGCTGTAAAAAGTTATAGCAAGTTTTGTGGGTAAAATCTTTGGTGAATATGTTTAAACCTGTTAGGGTTTCTGGATGATAATACCTGATTGCAACTAAATTGTTTCAATGTGGTGATATTTGTTGAAATAGTTTACTTTGAAGGAGAAAAATTTAGGGTTTGTCATTTGAACCCTAACCCAAGTTGATTTTCAGTTATTCAAACTACATAAAGAGGTTATCATTCACAGTATCTTTAAAAGATGATCTTCAAGCATTTTCATGGGATCTGAAAAAGAGAGATATAATGTTTTCAGACATTTTGATACAACAGATATTGCATTGAAAATATTTTATTATAATTCTCATATTACTATAGTGAAGGAAGATGTTGATACATAACATTCTTCAATGTGCTTAATGAGAATATACATAGTCTTCTATTGAAATTCTAGAGTTGCAAAATCTGCACTTCTAGGGTTTTGATAGGATGCTATAATTGTCATGCATTAAGAGGAGTTGGTGCTCCTTGGAATGGGTGTTCCTAAATTTGTAAGGGGTTGGTGCTCCTAGAGTGGGTGCTCTAAATTATGCCCGTACGACATTGCAAACAGTGGTTTTATTTAAGCCAGTAAGGCATCATTTTAAAGTGGTTTTTCTACCCCAAGAGGGTTTTCCATTTGTCAAATTCATGGGCTTATAGTGTCATTGCTTTGTTATGAAAATATTGCTAGATTGTGATGTTTGTCCTTATCAATTCATAGTTGAATGATTGCCTTTTCATTTCTGCAAATGTTTACACTGAAGCTGTCATGTTAATGTTATGAACTTTCATTCAAGTGAAAGCACAAATAGTTCATTTAAGTCCATCCATACCAATGTCTTATTCATATGCTTAGTTGATACACAAGTCAAGTCTGCTTCTCAAACTGTCATTACTTTTCTTGGTTTAAAAGTGAACATTAATCTTTGCTCTTTAAAAAAAATATTGTGGCTTTCATAAATCACTGATTCACCTCCCCTCTCAGTGATTTTAGTCTTCCAACATTCATGAATTTGTGAATAAAACAACTTAAAAACAAAGCAAAAAAACTAAAAAACTATTGAAAAATAAACAAAAAATAATAATAAATAAATACATTGAAATTTGTTATAATTATAAAAAATATATTTATGTTACTACTATAAATACATTGAAATTTGTTATAAAAGGGGTTGACCTCGCAGTGCAACGGTTAAGTTGCAAGGGCAGCAGTTGGGTTGTCTAAGGTTCAAATCCCACAGGTAGATAGTGGGATCGTCGTAGGGAGAAAGTGACATCATTTAGTGCACGAGGAGAGGGGTTTAGCGGGTGCTATTGTGGGGTCAACAAAGGAAGGGGTAGTGGTGGAAATGGTGGCAACGATAGTGGTATGGTGGTGGTGGTAGTGATGGATATGTTGGTGGCAGTTTGGAATGGCGGGGATGAGGTCCCTTGAATGTGGCCTCACTAGTTCATAGCTCCAGTCAAAAGTGTTCAAGGTGCCGCCCCTTAGCAGTGATTTACCAAGCAAAAAAAAAATGTTCACCCTAAAAACTTAAAAAATTATTAAATGACACTAAGTATTTAGTTTTAATTTATTTTTTTAATTAAATTGATTTTAAAATCTAAAAAATCAACATTACCTCCACTTGCGTAATACGCCTCTTGACGTAACTCTTGGCGTAATTATTTTTATTTTACTTTAATTTATCTTTTTAACATTCAAAATAAAAATAATGTATAAATATATATTATAAAATAAAAAATCTTTATAATTATAATATGAATGATGAAATACTATTGTAATAAGAAAAAATGATGAAAATAAGTGCCTCAAGAAGAATAATTCTCGACGTATTTTATATAAATAATAATGTTATATAAATACTAATTTATTATAATAATTACTATAATTAAATTAATTATAATTATTAATATTAAATTTTAGTATTAATAATAATAAAAATGAAATATTATAAAATTGATTATGATATAAAAATAAGTATTTTACAGTGAATAAGATATCAAATTGATTTAAAACCGTTTTTAAATCTGCTTGAAAAAAATTCTACATACAATGAATGTAGTTATGTTAGTTGCATGTCATTTGAACGTCAAATTCAAACTAAAGAGTTTTTCCTTATATTGAATTTTGCTTTTTGATGGATGCCATTGTAATACGCTTCTCGATGTAATTTTTTTTTGTTATGGTAGGTAACTAATGCTCAATTTTTTTCTTAACCCCTCAAAAGAATGTCAACTATGATAAGATGAACTATAAGAAAAAGGCACATGGATTCATATATATATAAAGCCTTGTTGTATAATGTTCGATCTACATATTTTATCCTAGTTCACATGTCCAATTCTCTATAAGTGCATAGTACCTAACATCACATTCAACCAACACCACCTGCAAAAAAAAATTCTTAAATAATTTGAAGCTCCACCATATCCATGGCTAGCTTGAAATTTGTAATGTTGCTCTTGGTATATGTGTTATGATTGCTCATAGTCACATAACCTAAGTAAGGGTTGAATGCAATGAAGTGGAGTGAAAGGCCATAATAAATTTTAATGTAGTCATGTAGTACAAGACCATTGAGGTCAATCACCATTTGGTAGGGGTCACACTACTACAATTGTATTGTTTTTTATTAGAATGGTGAGGTCTTATATACAAGAAATTAGTGTAGATACTTATGAAACTAAAAATGGGAAGAGAAAGTGAAAGAGTCCTAGGGTACTAAAATTATGTAAGGGTGAATGGAAGGAGCTTTATCTTTAGGCTTTTGTAACAAATTTTAATGGATAACATAAGATTTTATGTAGCTTAAGTGAGGCTCGTGGTTGTACTTCTACCAAAAAATCATTTAGAATGGAGGGCAATTGAAAAATTCAACTAGTTTGATTTCTATTCATGAGAATAGTGTTACCTATAAGAATAAATAGATAGGTTAAGCTTAACAAGTATTATGGATACTATAACATGTACTATATTGTTTAAACGATTGGAAAAATGTTATCAACAAAATTCCTAATGCATCACTTGTCTACCATAGCTACACACTCTTGATTTATCTAACAATGAGCCAAGCTAAGCTAATTGAAGCTCATACAATTGCATGACAACCATCTGAAAAGACTCATCCTATTAAAAAAATAGTAACATCAAGTGAGTTATAATGAATTTTATAGCCAACTAAATAACTAAAAAAATATGCAACCCAAATTGAATTTAAAGGTCTTGCATCTCTATTATAACTTCTTCGTCATTCGTTGGGTAATCTAGGTGTGCTTTCATAATCCCTTTGTCACTTAAGGAATGCTTTTTGTGTAACCAACACATAGCACCAAATCATGCAAAAGTGTATTTAGTCAACTCTATCATGAAAGGTAAAAGGAGTCAATTGGCTAATCTTGGATTTAAAATTTCAAAAAGGAATAAGACAAGTATGTAATCACAAATATGTCCTAGAGTGAGTTAATAATCAATACCAAGTGGCTAATATAGGGTTAGGTGGATGAATAAATAGAATAAATGTGAGGATACGGTGAATATATAAGCATGTGTATATATAAGGATAAGATAAGGATTATAAGTGTAGAAATGAATATGTGAAAATAAATTCTAGAAGAATGAACTCAACTTTACACAAAATTATATAATTTATCACTCTATATATATCAAGACATATTCTCAAAATAAACACAAATCAAATAAAAAAATAGAATATACTAATAACACCATGTGCACATTAATAGACTATGTCAATTGTGAACATTGAAAAATAATAAAGCAAATATAAATTTAGTGCATACCACATTTATAGGATATAATTCTTGTAAAAGAAATAATGTTAAAATAGGAAAGAATAATGGGAAATAGAACTTCTAAAGAAATAATTAGAGTTGTGCACTTCCTTTCAATTTTCTTTTATAAGATCATGTAGTTATTTTTAAACTGTGAACATATAAATAGTTGAACATGGCTTCTTAGAGAAGAAGAGAATTTTTATGGGTGGATTAGGCTTTTGATTAAGTAGAAATGGAGAAACTTCTAGAAAGAATGGTTGAAGAGAAGTTGATTTGAATTTTATATAAAATTTAGTGCAATATAAGAGTGACACACACGCAATGGAATGGGCAGATGAAAAGTGTCAAATCTACCACTTGTTGGTCAATAATGGATTGTGTGAGGAGATAATTTGTTATTTAGAGGTTAAACCTGCAATCTATATCCAATGGTGTTCACATTAGTTCTGAATTTAATTCAAGATTATTAAATGGTATTAATAGACAACCCTAGATTGGTGATTTAGTTTTCCATAAAGGGGTTCTAACCAAAATTAAATTTTGACTTTCTTTCACAAGGATCTATTTCACTATTTTATTTTGAAAATATTATTTTATCAAATTAGATTCTACAAGGAATATTATTTTCCAACAATTTAAGTATCTCTAGAAGAGACCACTACCCTTCTAGAAAATAAATTCACGTATTCAACTAACCAACCACTCTCTAAAATTCTAAGGCTTTAAAAGAAAATACATGTAAATTTAAGCATAAGAAAATTAGAATTAAGGGAGCAATTAATTCAATGCAAGCTCACTTAAATTGGCTTACCTATTATTTGTAATTAATTAATCAATTGAGATGAATAAACACAAAGTTTTAAAAGAAGTTAGGAGATTTTATTCTTCTTTTTAATAAGTAGTTTAAGCATACCTTTTACCTCAAGGACATCTTTCAACATTACAAAGTAAGATCACAACTTCTTTTATTGTATAATCTACAAGTGATTTAAATTTCAATTTAAGTTAAGGGTCTGACCACAAAACTCCTTATGAAGGTAAGTCTTATTTAATTTAAGTATTATGCTCAACTTAAGACCTTTTTAAATTTATGTTGGAAAATTAAATTCATCTCTTGAATGAAACCAATCCTAACCCTTGGGTCTAGGGTGTATCCAAAAACTTCCCTAAATTTCTAAGATTAATTTAAAGAGTTTGATCTTTTCATTTTGATCCCATTTTATCGTTTTGTAGCTTTATAAAGAGAGAGAGACCAAATTCATATGAAGAGAAGGTATATTCTTACCACTAGAAAGTATTCATGGTTTATTTGTTTAAATCATGCATAAAGATAAACATATTTTTTTCATTTAACTTGCAGTTGTATTTATGTGTATTTTCTTATATTTCTTAGTTTTAAATAAGTTATTGTGTGTGCATATATGTGTTTAAATCTCTTTTAGATATGTTTTGGTTATATTCATATATAGATTCCATGATGACCACAGAGAGACACAAGTAGAATAGCAACAATATTTGTTTGTTTATTTTGTAAAATAAAATTTTGATAGCAAGAAGAAAACAATCACAAACATTAGCCTTTCGCCCAAGGTAGCAATCCCTAGCCTCCTTTGCATCCATAGCTTGCAGGAGTTCACAACCCATGGGGTTGTGAGCCCCATGATAGTGTCATCCCTTTTTAGGGGTTAATTTCATTTTTTTTGGGATATAAGGTTTAATTATATGACTTAACAGAGGAATTTTCGCAACTCTTTTATTCACATAGCAGATATATATTAAGTTATCTAATTATGACCCTTATAAAAGTTTAGGAAAGAAAAACATCTAAATAAAAAATGAATACAGGTTTTAAAGGATGAATTGCAATCATTGGTGGCCCCTTTTTATCTTTGGTTTTTTAGTATTTGAAGATTTTGAAATAAAATTTTAAAGACAAATATTTAAAGTACTTTGATATTTTTTGTTTTTCTTGTAGGTTGAAATGGAGTACAACATAGGGTCTTTGACCCTTATTGGCCTAGGGCTCCATAGGAATTCACCCCTATTTGAGGTTTGACAAGAGGGTTTCAATCCTTGGTCATTGCCCTTCTGCATAATATTTATTTCTTTATATTTTTGTTTCTTAAATATAATCTTATACTATAAAAATTAAATACATTTAATAATTTATAAATTTTATCCATAGTATAATATGGAATAGTTTCATACTCTTAATTTAATTGCATATTATATTATATTTGAACCCATACATTTTCATTAAAATTATTTATTTATTTCGAAACCAGTTTACTTTTACATGATTTAAACAATTTCGAAAGAAATGTCTAAGAATTGTTCAATCTTAACAATAGGTGAATGTTGAATAGATGTAAATGGAAAAACACAAAAACTATTAATTTAACCACCTTCATTGCACATGCCAATATTTTTTTAGTTTTATTTATACATGGTTTATTTTCCTCCCCTTTCTTCCAAACTTGACAAGTGAGGTTTTTAGGAATAGGTGGAGCCAAATTAAGAAGAAGAGTTAAACTCCAAAATAGATAACAAAACTACTCTTTGCAAATAATGTAAGTTGAACTTTAAATTGAAATATAAGTGAAACAGAATAATCCTTTTCTTATTTTATCTTCTATCTAATAATGAATACAAATTAAGCCAGTTCATTAATTCCTTGATTACACCATAAGGAGTTCCATTTTCTCATATTACAAAATTGAACTATTATATCTTCTCCTTTTTTTTAAACAACAAGAAAGATTACAATATTTACCTTCAAAATTCATTACACCTCAATAATCTTCACCAAGATTAGAAAAATCCAATGGAAATTCTAATGGGAGGAGAGATTCTCTCCACCCATCCAAACATGGCTCTATCCATCCCCTAAGCGGGGAGAAACACCAAATTCCAATATTGACAACTAAAATACCCATCAATGAAATTTTGAGAAACATTCACATATAAAACCCCACATAATATTTTGCAAAGATCCAATAACTTAGCACAAATTTGACTCATTAACAACTCATTACAACAAAGAACTATCTATTTCACAAATCTAAAATTTCACAACCAATTTCAACAAGAATCCTAAACAAATTTAAAGAATTCATAATTATGCATCCATAGCATGTTGGGGTTAAGAAGGATTATCATTTCATCTTGCTAATCCCTTTTCTTGTTCTTACTCATCTCCTTCTTCATTCAAACCCTTTCCAACCTCACCCCCACACAAAAAAAATAAATAAAAAACACAAAAGAGAAAACAAAATACTAGAAAAATTTAGAGTTTCAACCCTAGAAGCCTTTTCATTCCCACCAAAATGGAATAATAAATATAACCCTAAATCTCCAAGTTTTGTCACATTTTTAAATAATGATCAAAACTCATTTATGAGTTAAGATATTATCTCCAAGATGTGCCTTACCCTTAGATACACACCTAGTGTCTTTAAAACCCCTAAAATAAAGCAAAATTAAGCAAACTCCATTTAAAAAAAAATGCATCTCCATTTTAAAAAAATAGTAAACTCTTATCCTTAACACAATTTTCACATCCTATCACATGATTTTCAACACACTTTTAAAACCAAATAAAACATGCATCTCCATTTAAAAAAAGAGAGTAAACTCTTATCCTTAACACAACTTTCACATCCTAGCACATGATTTTCAAAATCAAATAAATCAAAAAATATAAATAAAAAAATATTGATTCAAAATCTTAACAAACAACTTAGCCATGTTGAAACCACCACATTGACTTTTTTTCTAGAACATCAATCACAACTTAAATCTTCAATAAGTGAAGTATCACAACAAGTTTTCGATGATTCTCCCTTCTCTCCCATTAACATGTATTTTCTACAAATCAATCACAACAATAACACACACACACACACACACATACATATACTTGATGATAGATTTAAATTGATTATATGAAGTCTTATCGATTAGATTATGAAAATGACCTTTAGTGAGATTAGTGAATTTGTGTGATTATTGACGATTCCCTAACTATGCATATACTTTGAATATATTCATATATATGTGTGTGTGTGTATGTATATAATATACATACATATATACACACATATATACACACATATATACATACACACACAAATATATGTGTGTGTATATGTATATATGTATATATGCATGTATGTATATATATGTATATGTATATACATATATGTATATATATGTATATGTATACATATATATGTGTGTGTGTATGCATATATACACACACATATATTCAAAGTATATGCATAGTTAGGGAATCATTAATAATCACATAATTTCACTAATCTCACTAAAGATCATTTTCATAATATAACTGATAGGACTTCATATAACCAATTTGAATCCATCATCAAAGAAAATAAAATCATAAATGTTAGGTTTCTTACATAATCTATCTAACTTATCGTCAACAATTTTCTTATTATCAAGAATGTCATTCAACATATATTAACACATATAACATACTGCCTATACTTTCCTAGAGTTTACCTTTAGTTAAATTTATGCTACCTTCACTCTCATTAGTGTATGATTGGCTAAAAATATCCTTGAACTACTTTGAAAACTCTTGAAGATCATAACCTCTCTCACAAGTAGTATATTCATCAAAATAAATAAAACGCATTATCAAACTAATTAAACTAAAAGTTAGATACTCCATTTTTTATCTCTTTATCAATTTCACTCATCATATATTTTTTCTTGAAAATAATTTCAATCACAAGAGATCACATTGAATCCTAAACTAGGTTGAGCAATCTGGTCCAATCCAAACTAATGATGTAAAGTAATCTACATCAAATATTTATGTCAAGTTTTGGTAATCAATGGTTCCTAGACTTAGTCATTTGACCTCAACAACATCGTTATAATATAAAACATGTAAATTTAGCTGCAAGAACTGATAGTCTTCAAAATATACAATTCATAATGAGATTATGCAAAATCCCTTGAAAATAATAACCATGTTTCCAACAAAAAGTCTAAAGAGAAAGAAGGACAATCCACATGATTTACCAATGTGATTGATGATACAACACACCAAAAAATGCATCAATTGATTTTAGCATTAATAGAACACACCAAAGAAGAAAATAATAGTAATAATTACAAAAAGGTTGGCCTTACAAAACACATCCCCCACATCCATCCCTAGCATACCATCATCATCCCATCGGTTGTCACTTTCAACTAAAGTACATGTAACATACCAATTGGCTAAATCATCTTGCTTCCCATCTTCTATCCATATTTTGAAATTTGTTGGCTTGCATTTGTTTTAAATTAAAATAGAAATTTCATTTACTTCCACATTGTATGGCAAGGAAGTAGACCAAATATCATTGGTAGTTATGCAAAGGAGGATTTGGAAAGGGTTTCTTCAACTTCTTGTTTAAGTATTAGTAAGTACCCTTGTCTCACCTTTTATAAGTATATTTTACATTCAATGTGGTATTTTCTTCACTATTATCTAGACTCTTCAAGAAAGAGTTGTTTAAATTGATGATGACTTTAATCGAATACGTGTAGATGATTTCTCACAAAACATCAATTACAATGGAGGGTGGGGTCAATCTCAATATAGATGATCGAATTTCAAAGCTAAGTGATAAATCACTATCTTTTATATTTGTCTAAAGGGTTTCAAATTTTTAATATTATTTATATTTAATGCCTTACGTTGTGGGTGACAATTTTTTTGATGTTATGCTTAGTGTATTATTACATACTTCTCCCAAGAGCACTATGATGGCCTATAAAGGGTTTCTTTGATTCTTCTTTGACCATTATTAATTTTATCATTATGATTTGGTGGCTCTCTATTTGACTTGTACCTTTCTTCAATATTTCTTCAATTCTATATATGAATTTTTTTTCAAATCTTTGTTGGGTTTGTAAGTTTTTTTTGTTCAATTTTGAGAAATACGGTAACCATTCATTCATAAATAATTAGTTGTAAAGTGCATTTTATAGATAAAATCTATAGTTGTAAATGTAGCTCGCCTATCCTAAGTACACTCTCCAATAAATAATGACAATGTTGTTACAAAATTAGGTAAATGCTTAAGGAATGTTATTCTTTCTCTTCTAGTTTGAAGTAGGGGAAGAGATAGTTTCCAAATTCAAGAGGAAATTTCATGCCATCTCATATTTGAGAACTCATGTATGCCACCAAAGAATGGAGCTGAGGATGCCAATAGCAGGTCAAAGTGAAAAAAGGGTTCAGGTTCAAGTCCCAAACATGAATGTAGCGTTGCAAGAAGATCAAGGGGAGAACTCAGTTCAGGGCCCGTACAGGGGTGTATAGATGCAATTTTCTCATAATTATGAAGTTCTATCTATGTGTTAGGTTTTTTTGAAGACACATTAAGTGTTATTTCACCATCATTTTGCTAAATTTCCAAACGAGCTTGTAGCTTCTTTAACAAGTTCTATTGATGGTGAAATGAAAGCGCTTTAGGGTATTATTATTCAGGAAAATTAAAGGAATGAGTGCTGTCAGATTGGGGCTATTCTCATGGAGATATAATATCCAATATGTTTTTGGATATCCCATGTCGTATGATTAGTCGGTCTCTGAGTTTAGTTGGTTTTTGGGATGGAATTTTTCCTATAGGGGTTTGAATTGTGTGTGTCAAAGCAGTCTTAGGGGAGTAGAATTTTAGATGTTTTTTGTCAAATGGAAAATGTAATAATCTGGCTATGAAGAGCCTTTGAAGTAGATACTGATAAACTATATCTTGTAAATTTTATTATAATTATATGAGCTATATGCTCTTTGCTTAAAAATAGAAATTATTCTTTCTATTCAAGAAAACCTTCCAAAAATACAAATTAATCATAGTTGTGTTCTTATATATATCCATGCCTTATGCCATTTTCCTAATATACATTACTTGTGCCTTATGAATGTTACACACTTTAACTTGTGAACGAATTTTCATTCTCTATTTAAATAAGGACGTGAAGATAAGAGAAACTTAAATCACTTTAGCCATGATAAGTGACATACCATCATAAATAAATTAACAACAGAAGTTGGAACTTAAATTTTTGAATTTGAAATAGGATAAGTTGACATTCTTTAAATTGATAAGGTGGATGAAAGCCTTTCTAAAGTTTATATAGTCTTTAAGATTGCTTGAATTGAAGCAAAGACTATTGAAACTAAAATCTTTGCCATTGAATCCAAACAAAAATCCATAGCTCTCATCCCACTAAAATTGATCTCAAGTTATATTTGGAATATATTTTTAAGGAATCACCATCAAAATTATAGAATTATTTTATTTCCATCAAATCCATTTTTCCTTTGCCTCACCAAATATTCCTTAAGTTAAATTTTCTTCTAAAGTGACAATTTATTTTCTATTTCCAATGGTTGACTTGGTAAATATACTTCCAAATATTGCTTCTTTGGGACAATGAGAAAATATAAGACACATCCCAAGGGTAAAATGCCTCAAGGACATCATCATATGGCATGGATATAGCTAAAAGATTAAAAAACTTCTTTAGAAAAAGAGAAAACTTATTTAAATTATCCTTGAATAGAGCTTCCTCATGTGGATGGTAGAAATTATTTCTTTGTAGCTAAGAAATAAATTACCCTCCCTTCTAGATAATAGCAACCCATACATCATTTATTAGAAATCAAACGGTTTAATCTAGCTGGAAATTTGATGAATGCTACTAAAATGGTGTTGTTCACCAAACATGATGAGAGGAAAGGAAAAATAAATACCAAGACTCTTATTTTTCAACACATACAATTCCTTCAATTAACTTATAGCAAATTTTCATTACACTTATAGAAAATATGAGTGAAAAATAATGTTTTTCAACTTGTATTTTTTTATTTTTATGTGCTTTTCAATTAATTCAATTCTTTAAAATCATTTTTATATCATATTTTATTTTTAGTGTAAGAGGTTGAAAGAAAATTTTCTTGCAATTAAGATGAGTAAGTTTGAGAGGAAGTTTATGGTGCTTTAGGTGTATTGAAGAAGTCCAATACAAGTTTAACCCCTAGAAAGCATATTTTTTTCATGACAATTAAAGAAATTTCATTATAAGTGGCCCATAAGGGTCAAAATACAAAAAAGAAAGACTATTGAGGCCCTAGCTAGCATGCCATCTACTAAGGACAAGCAAAAGAGAGTGGAAAGTATCAATACTTTCTCAAATGACGAAGAAATAAAAGAAATGGTGAATGTACCATTAGTCTCCTCTTGGTAGAGGAATATAAGAGAAAAATGGTTGAAGAAAATGATTCTACTAATAAACCAATGATTGAGATTGAGTGTCATTCATGGTGAGATGATAATAGAAATGAAAATAGTGGTTGGGATGAGAATATAGATCTAACAACAAGTGAATTGATTTATGGCACATCCAACCATGCACACAATGGTTGATGATGGAATTGCTAGTGTAGTTTTTTGAAACATTATTGTTGTGTAAATAAACAATTTCCTAATATAGTTCTTATTCTATAAGCATTACTAGATGCACCACACTTTTGAATGTGATTGAATTTTTTAGTATGGATATAATTACTAGTTTTTATATTTGGTGCTTCGTTGTTTCATATAATATGTCGATATGTGTTATGCAATACTTTATTGCTACGTGTTTTGATTGTAGTCTATCAAATATAAGGTTGAGAAATTGTTGGATATTATCTTGTGACTAATTTTTATTGAGAAAGTAATAGTTATAATTCAAATAAAGTATTCAATTTAGATTTGAGAACCACAAAACTTAAGCCAACAAACTCAAATGACTTCTTAATATGATCTTGAACTTGCTGGACAAGTTCTCTTGTGGGGGCCATAATGATGATAATTTGTCTATCACCTACACCAAGAGGAAGTTGATCATGGATATGCCTTAGCATAGACAAAACAAATACATGAGTATTACTCAAACCTATATTTGTTATACCAATACACACTCTTTCGCTCATGATAATAGGAAGAATTTAGGCTTTAATACATATAGAATTTTTATATGTTAATTATTTAATACTATGAGGACGTTAAATTTTATAACATCATCCTTGTCTTAATAAATAATACACTATTATATTTCATATGCTTTACACATTGCTAGATTCAACACCACTAGGATGTAATTATTTGGTTTTCATTTTCTTTCTTATTCTATATGCATTGCTAGATGCATACCATTGGGATATAATTAATTGGTGTTTAAGTTTGGTGCTTCATTTTATCAAATAATATGTTGATGCTTGTTACATAATAGTTTATTGCCAAGTGTTATGGTTGTAGTTTATCAAATCTAAGGATGTTAGGAAATTATTGGATATCATCTTGTGATAATTTTTATTTGAGAAAGCAATAGTTGTAATTAATTAAAATAAAGTGGTACTTTTATTTAATTTAAATGTGGAGCCTATACATGGAACTAGTTATAATATATAGACAAGTACTAAGAGGGATCATCTTCAAAATATGCCACCATAATCATAAAGACCTTAAAATATCTTATAAGATAATGTATTCGTGTGTTTCTCTTTTTACTCACTCTATGTTGAAATCATATATTTTCAACTCAAGGTGCCATCTTGTAATTTTCCCATACTCTAAAATTGTTGGAAATGTGTCTCAACTTATTGGATTGATATTGGAAGCGTTGTGTTCTCCTATCTCCTTGATCTACTAGACTGTGCTCCATCGGCGAGACTTTCTTAGTTGTCTCCTTAATAGCCTGATAAGCTTTCATGTTTCACCTAGCTCTTCATCGGCATGACATTGTCTGGTCAACATGACTTCGAAGGATGTCTCCATGATGGTTTGAAATTTCATGGTGTGGCAGTTTTCCTTATTGGTAGGAGTTGGCTCTATCGGCGAGACCTTGTTCATTATCTCCTTGATAGACCAATATCTCTTGTTGTGGCATTGTGTTTACTTTGTCAGGGAGACTAGCTCAATTTGGCAGGAGTTTCTAAAGTGTCTGTTTGAAACTCCAAAACTTTGATGGAGTTGCTTGTTAGCAGGAGGTTGCACTATCGCCGAGACATTGGACAATGTCTCCTCGATATCCGGATGGATTCATATTGGAGAAACCTGGATGCTTCGCCGAGACTTTGTGAAATGTCTCTTCGACATGCCGATAGAAGACTTGAGTGTTATTGTCGATGTGAATTCGGGTGTTCATCGTGACTTTGGGCAATGTCTCTTCAACGAGCCAATAAGCTGATAGCTTATGAATGTAAAACAAAAGTGGGGTCCACATGGTGGTAATACCTACATTGATGAGACACTTGTGTATCGATGGGAAAAATTGAAATCTCTCATCGATGAGCCGATAGACTTGGAAAGGTAAAGTGGATGTTGGCAGGACTTGAACAGATTGACGAGAGGTTTTTGGTTGTCTCATCAATGGCTCGATATAGTAACTGCTGAGTGATGGTTTGTCTGTTGTTACGAATGGGAACTAAATTGGTATGTTTCCTGCATGGGTCTAGTGATGTAGATCGATTGGAATTCTCTCAGAAGGAAAATGCTATAATGTGTAATGCATTGTAATAGTGTTTTGAGTTGAGTTGTGAGTTTGATGAGAGAGAACGAGATTGATTAGGAATTGTAATGTTGCCTATATTGGGAGTGTGAATAGAAATCTGAGAGCAACAAACTGTAACTTTGTATGTGGACTTTGTTCACTGTAATACAAATTGTTTTTGCTTGGTGTGGTGGGTTTTTCTCCCAAAAGGGTTTTCCCATGTTGAAATTGGTGTCTATTCTGTGGTTGTGTTAAATTTGTTCTAATTTTTTTTCTACTAATGTGCATCTTTAATGAACTATAATTCAAAATTGAACCATACGTCTGCATTCTCTTCTTAGAATTAGCATTAGGAAAGTGTTTCCACACCTCTGCTTTCCTTGCAAATTTTTTATCAATTTTTATCTTAAGGAGATTCTCATTACTTGGTTGTTAATGTAGATTGTGAAGTGTTTTGGTTTAATACCTCTTTTTTAATTCTATGGAATACTTGACTCTGAAGATTTAATTTCACATATATGATAATTTTTCTCATCTTGGAATGAGGTTCTTGATTTGTACAGGTACAAACCTATTTTATACCATCAAAATATTCTTATGTTCAGACTGCAAGCTATGTATCATTAGATGCATCAATGTGTAATATCAAAGTTATACTTTCCCATGGAATTTCAAGTTTAGGTGATTTTGCACATTTTTTGATGGGTTGCGCTTCCATATAAGATTTATAGTCCCTATTGGTGGGATAGAGCTCTACCACTCCTATAAGGTTGAAAACTTGAAAGCATGGCCTAATGGAGGTGAATGATAAAAAGTCAAAAGGGAGCTAGAGGTTAAAAACATAAAGATATTGAAAGTATAAAGTGTTGTTAATAATGTCAACTATGTGTAGAGGAAGTTGGTTATTGACTATATATGTCGAGGATATTGATAAAATTATAATAAAGATGGTTAGTTGTTTGTGCATGTATAGTTGAGATGTTGAAGAAGTGCCATGAGTACATGGAGTTATCCTTATGTTGCTATGTCTAGAAGTGTGTTAGAGTGAAGTAATGTGTTGAAATGATGTATCTAGTACTTGGTCTCCAAGTTCTTTTGAGAAAATTTGATAAATAGAGAAAAAAATGTCTTGCAGGTATTCAGTGTATGCTATGGGATGTGCTCTGCATTTCTTCTATGTTGATTCTATGCTTGTGCAAATCTGAGGTATTTCCCATGGTTGTTGGTAGTTGCTATATTTAGAATTTGGGCTTTTGGATCATTGTACAGTGTGAGATATTTTCACCAGTGTGTGAACCAATTGTTCAATGATGTTTTTCTACTGCCTGGGAGAAATGTATTTGCTTTGCGTTTCTCCGCTATTTGGATTCAGGTTGTGTGGATTTGGGAAGTTTCTAATAATGCTTTTATCTTTATGTGATCAAGTTTTTACTTGATTTAGTATAGTACAGTGTAAGTTTCATATATCAGTGTGCAAACAAGGGTTATCAGTTGTTTTGAGTTAAAATATTTGTTGATGCGAGCTTGGATGAAGTGTTTGATGAATCTTAAGTATTTCATGGATTTTTCTGGATTGATTTCAAGTGGATTGTGTTGTCCAAAACTTTCAGCTTGATCTAAGGAAGTGTGTACTTAATGTTTATAGTGTTTTGCACGAGTGTTGGTTGACCTTGTGTTTAACACTACATGCAAGGCTTGTAGAAGCATGCTGAAGAGTTTTGGGATCTATTTGGGTCCTCATCAAGGATTTATGTAGGTTTCCTTTCATTCCTATCCACAACAGGAATGTTTGGGTGCCAACCTATTTCAAATTTGAATATATAATGCTAGTGGCTGATATCAGAGAATTTTTTTGAAGTAGAGGTTGATATAAATATGTATGGTGTTGATGAGAGTTGATGAATGAAAGAGTAAGAATCAATATAGATGCAAGATTGATGGGAGTAAAGTTAATGAGATGTGAATCTAGGAAGAGCAGTGCAAATTTCATGTTAGGGTTCTGAAGGCAGTGAGCTGAAGGAATCTGATATCTTTCATGTGAGACTAGGAAAGTGTGCGAGCAATTGTGGTGGACTTTGTGTTGCATTGAGAAGTGTTTATATGTGTAACATTCTTCTTCTATCTTCTTGTATTATTTTTGTGGCAGTGAGCCCTTTTGGACAATGTGTACTATTCTGGCGATGAGCCTCTCTAGTAATGAGCCTCTGTATTTGGTTTTGGAATTCTTTATATTATGAGCTAATACTCACCATGGTTTTTCCCTCATTGGGTTTTCCATGTAAATCTGGTGTTCTTTTGTGCATGGTTTACTACTTTCAGTTTTTGTTTCTACATTTAATAATTAAACACATTAGCAGAGTAAAAATTTTGTGAATGCTTGTAGATCTAACTTTTGTTGAGGGTTTTAAAGGTTAAAATTGCTACAATTGATTCACCCCCCTCTCAGTTTTCTTGTTCAACAATTGGTATCAGAGTAGGGTTCCTTAGAATAAGAGCTTAACCGCTTAAGGTAGATCTAGGATGGCAAGCAAGATTACTTTGGATTGCCCTAAATTCAATGACACGGATTATGCATTTTGGAAAATATAGATGGAAGGCCATCTATCATCACATGGATTTGAATTTGAAAAAACATATAAGACTGCATATGTTCCACCTCAAAATGGTCCAAGTACAAGTGAAAAGATCAAGGAACATGAGTCAAATGCTAAAGCAAGATTTCTTGTTATGAATGGTCTTTCAAAAACTGAATTAGTTAATGTTATGAGTTTGAAGACTGCTAAAGAAGTTTGGGATAAGATAGAAAGCATCTATGAAGGAGATGACAAAGTTAAACAAGAAAGGTCATAGATCTTGAAGCAAAAATTTGAGTCCCTATAGATTTATGAAGATGAATGAATTGCAATCTATGTGCAGAAAATTGATGAGATAGTAAGTGCAATGAGAGGTCTTGGTGCACAAGTCAAAGAATCTAAAGTGGTAAAGAAATTTCTTAGATCTCTTCTTGATTTTTATAGTAATTTTTTTTTTCTATTGAGGAAGTTGTAAATCTTGATAATTATTCTAGAGATCGGATGATTGGTACACTAACTTCTTTTGAGATGAGGAAAAAGGGACTAAAAAATAGCATGAATGTAGAAGTTGCCTTTAAAGCCAGTACATCAAAAAAGATTGAAGAACCGGATAAGGAAGATCTAGATGATGTGGAAGATAACTTTGTGAGAAGAATGAAGAAGGGCACTGGCAAGTACACAAGTAAATTACCTTTCAAATGTTTTAGCTATGGTGATATAAGTCATTATGCTTCAAGATATCCAAAAAGAGTTGAAAGAAGTAAACATAGAGAAGGAAAAGAAAATAAAGGAAAGATGATCAAAAGATAATATTATGTCAATGAAGATGTTGACATTTCTGATGATGAGTTTGATTATGGAGATTTTGGTGATAATGAATGGATTTAAAAGATGAATCTAATCCTAAAAGATGTGTGAAGGAACGTGCTTTGGAGAAAGTTGAAGGTATTGTGATATCCGATTTTCATGCTAAACAAGAGAAGAACTACTGGGTTGTTTATAGTGTCTGTTCAAATCACATGACTAGTGACAAAAGTAAGTTTGTTAAACTTGAAAAACATGATGGAGGCTTAGTTAAGTTTGGAGATGATTTTGGTGCTAAGATTTGTTGGATAGGTTCAATCAGTTTTGATGGCAAGCATAATACTAATGATGTCTACTATGTTAAGGGTTTGAGACATAATCTCTTGAGTGTTGGAAAGATGTGTAGTAAGGGATATAATCTTCTGTTCAAGGATGAAAAATGTGAAATTAGAAAAGGGTTTGAAACTGTGATTGCTGCTAGAAAGAGGACTGAAGGAAACATTTATCAACTTAAAGGTGTTGATGGATATTGCTTTGTCTATGAGATTAATGATAGTTGGATATGGCATCAGAGGATGTGTCTTATGAATTTTGACAACATGGTGAGAATCAGTGTAGTACAACATGTGAGAGATTTATCAAGAATCACAAATCCGGTTAACATTGTCTGCAAGAATTATTAGTTTGGAAAGCATGCTAGAAACACCTTCAGAACAAAGGAACAATCTAATACCAGACTTTTGGAATTGATTCATATAGATCTTTGAGGCCCTACAAGGGTGAGAAGTCTACAAGGTGACATGTATTTTATTCTTTTGATTGATGATTATTCTAAAATGACATGGGTTACTTTTCTTAGAGAGAAATCTGATGCATTAGACAAATTCAAGACATTCAAAGCTATGGTTGAAAATAAAATGAATTTGAAAATAAAATGTTTGAGGTTTGAAAATGGTGGTGAATTTACCTCCAATGAGTTTAACATGTTTTGTGAAGTTCATGGAATAAGAAGACAATTGTCTACCCCTAGAACTCCTCAACAAAATGGAGTTGCTGAAAGGAAGAACAAGACAATTTAAGAAGTTGCTAGAACAATGATAATAGAGGTAGGTCTACCAAAAGTCTAATGGAGAGAAGAAATTCACACTATTGTTTATGTGCCCAACTGAGTTCAAGCAAAAGCTAAAAACACTAAGAACTCCTATGAGCTATGGTATGGAAAGATTCCTACTATTAAGTATTTAAAGGTATTTGGAAGAAAATGTTATATCAGGAGAGATGAAGAAAATATAGGAAAGTTTGAAGCAATATGTGATGAGGGTATCTTCTTTGGATACTCTACAAGAAGCAAAGCTTATAGATGTTACAATAAAATGATAAGAAAGGTTGTAGAAAGAACAAGTGTCAATGTTGATGAAGCGTTGGAGAATTCAATTCAAGTTGATGGATGTGTCAGATGAACCTGATTGTAGAGAAGAAGAAGAAAAGGTTGAAGAATAAGAAATGAAGAATGAAGAGGAAGAAGCTCCAGAAAAGGCTCCTAAAACCCGTAAGTATGTGCAAAAGAATCATTCCAAAGATTAGATCATTGGAGACAAGAGGAAAGATGTATTGATAAGAAGCAAAGCTGCTGAAGTTGAGGTAAATTATTGCTTACTTTCTAAAGTTGAACCCAAGACAGTGAGTGAGGCATTTAAGGATGAACATTGGATGAAATCTATGGAAGAAGAACTTATGCAATTTGAGAAAAATCAAACTTGGGAATTGGTTCCTAGACCAATGAACAAGAACATAATTGGAAGCAAGTGGGTTTTTCAAAAACAAACTAAATGAGAATGGAGAAGTGATAATAAACAAGGCAAGGCTTGTGTGTAAGGGTTACTCACAAGTGGAAGGTATAGAATTTTAGGAGTGTTCCTCTTAATTTGGTACCCTCCTCAATGCCACCTTGCTTCCCCTTTTCTTAGTCAAAATTTTGGACAATTTTTTAGGCAAAGCGGTGTTTCACTGTACATTGTGAACCTAGGCGGGGTTTTAACTAGTTTTGCTAACATCCCACTTTATTGCTTCTTTATTATTCTTTGAAGGTAGGCGGTTTTTTATGGTTCCATTGTAACTTACCGCCCACTTAAGCCTTACTTATCTTAGGTGGTTCGCACTAAAGGTTCGTGAACTTATCGAAAGATCATCAGGTGACTTGTTTCACAAGTTTTGTGTTTGGGCAATATTTCAAGAGTCGTTTGAAACTTGGGTGAAATTTTGCTAAGTTCTACAAACCACCTGTCGTACCTCTAGAAGACATTTTTTAGAAGAATAACAAAATAACAGTGAATACGGATTTGAATGACAAATGTAGTTATACAAGAAAAAGAAATGAATTCCATTGAATTTGATATGAATTGAATCAATAGAAATCATTCATACAAGAACACTATGATATCAAAATGGTATTTGTATTCATATATATATATATACATCATAGTGGAATTACAAAATTTGTCAATTCAACTACAAAAAGTTGATATTGATAGCAAAAAAGGTTTCTTTTTTAAAAATGTAGAGGGTAAACATTAACACTCAAACACCCTCTATCATAGTCTGGAGGTGTTCAATTTGGGCAAGGGACAGTAGATTCTCATGCAACTATAGAAATTTTGCAAAGAGCCTCATGTCATTCCTCATGACCCCTACATGAGAAGAGTCACGACTTCTTCCACAGTCTCATTCTAAAGAGTCGACGCTATGCAGATGGCGTCGCCCACCAACCCGCTATGTGGATAGTGACTAAGCCCAATAATGGCTACATTGACACGGTGGTGAAACTCTAGGCTCACCAAACGCTCTAACGCTCTCATTCCCTAGTCATGACGACTAGAGGTCCTGATAATAGTGTACACGAAACACTCCAACATGGTAGCATTATGCACATGCACTTGGCTAAGAAATACTTCACCTAGAATGCTACGAAGCACTTCCTCTTCTATCTCACTCTGTATGACAAAGACTTCTTTTAGTTGGCTAGACAAATGCTTGAATAAAGAATTGCATTCGATCTCTTCCAAAACAATGAAATCATTTGCTGATACTCCATCACTCTGAGTGCTTGCCATATTGGATGCTTCTGGATGGTGAAGTGTGGTGACATTGGTTGAATTTATAGATAGTTAGTTAGACATTTGGGCTATCTCTCTTTGATTTGATGAAATGACAACTTGGTTTGGATTAATGGCTGATGTGAATTGGTTTTAAATTGCATTCCCTACTGGACAACATACACGTGTCAACATACTATATCTCCTTAACCTTCATTAATTGCACCATCATGGGATATATCATTTGGTGGCCATTGGTGTGAAACAAGATCAAATTTTCTTGCCTAATGTATTTCCATTTTTTAGTTTAATTATTTCAGCCGATTATATTCTCTTAGCCATTTTCAAGAAGACGGTCAGGTGACAAGAAGTGTCACTAATTCTAGTAACAGTTTTGGTAATAGTTTTAGGGTGAAATTCATTGCTATATCTAGGATGAGGGAGAAGGATAGAGGGTCCGATCTCCACAGATACAATGTGCTATATTTTGAGAAGGAACACTATGCATTTATGGTAATTTTATATTGTAGTACTTTGTAATATGTATGTTATGAATTTAAATGTGGTGTTTAGTGTATCGATCTGTGTGTCAAGTGTGTAATAGAGGCATATTTTTTGTGTGAAATATACTTTATTGCATCCATTTATTGCAGTATAATTTCTTCTTTCCTGGTATGGTAGTCATAAGTCTTTTCAACCTATGTGTTGTTGGTTTATGGATTTTTTCTTTTTCTTCCATGTTAGTGTCATTTTTATGAACTAGCATTTTTTTCCTTATTGCTTTCTGGTTAAAATCCACCATATTATTAGATAGATCATATGAGGGAGTTGTACCTTTTTAATTTAGAGGAAATTTACAAATGTAATTGCGACATTTCTAGAGCTATTAGCTATTGGATCCAGTGCATTTAGGGTAAAATAGAGTCAAAGTTATTAATCTTTTCCAAGAGGCCAATTCATTCACTAACAAATTTTTGGCGACTCCGCTGGGGAGTAGTGATTATGATATCTGACAAGTTTCCATCATGTCATGCAGAAAGATGTTACTTCTACATAACAATGTATTTCCTATATTGCAACCTGATTTGAATTGGATGTAGATAGAACATGAAAACATCATTTCGCAATTAAATACGCTTGCCGGGAGGTAGAGAAGGAGCACAATAGATTATATGTGAGAAAATATTTTCTTGGAAGAAGAAGAAGAGTGGGTCCAACACCCACCAAAAATGGTAATCGAGCGCCCTCCAAGATTGGTGTTCGTGTACTACGAAAATCCTCCCTGCTTTCCTAATCATCATCCCAATCAACCTCTCCATCACCCTTGGGATCCACCTCCTCCTCGTCTGCCACCTAAAGATTAATTTAGGGGTTTTTCCCTATCCTTACTCCTTCATGAGTTGGCGACTTTGATCATCCAAGGCCTCGAATATTTGGTGTAACCACATTGACCCCCTTGCCTTGTCTCAATATCACAACCTGCCTAGCAGTTCTAAAAAAAAATTCCAAAATTCTTTGGTGAAGACACGCTAGACCCTGAAGAACACATCCTAGCCATGACTGCAGTAAGTGGGATCTTGGGTATCCAAGATGAAGATGTTTTTTGTGAGAATCATTGTTGATAGTTTGGTCAAAAAGGAGGTTGAATGGTTCAAGGGACTTGAAAAGGGATGCATCACGGGATGGAACATTTTAAGAGAAATGTTTCTCCAACATTATAAAACTCCAGCTAATGTTGCGGCCATTGTGTGGCAATTTTTTTAGATTATGAAGTATAAAGCTAAGACAATGAGAGATTTCGTCTACTACAACAAATCACTTCAATAGATTCTACTCCTGAAAGGCCAAGTGAAGAAATTTAGTTTCACATATTCATTTATGCTCTAGATCCTGATATTCAATTGATCCTCAAAAGAGATAGAGTCCAAGGGATCGAAAAAGCTCAGTAGGAAGCGATAAGTAATGAGGATGATTTTATAGTTGTGGGAAAGTGGGAATTTGATAACATTAAGAGGTTTGAAATTGATCACAAATTACATATTAATCCTCTTCTCAAATTTCTTGAAGTAATGAAACTTTCTCATTCGATCGCTGAAAATATTAACCCAACAGTCTTTAGTAGCATGCAACGGCTTGGAAAAGAGGAAGATCAAGATTGTGATTCTCAAATCTTTGGTTTGAATGCCTTGACTAAAGTTGAAGATGACCTTAGTTCATCCAATTATGAGGAATAATTTTCACCACAAAAAAAGTCATCTATTATGTCTGAGGTTACTTTTCCATTCCATTTTGAGAATGGGTCATTTTCCTCTGATATCAGTATAAATAATCCAATGCTAGATTCTCTTCTCGCTCTAGAATATGAAACTTTCATTTTTGAGGAGGCTGTTGATAAAACTCCATGCTTTAATATGGAAGATAATGAAGACTTCGTGTATGATGCTTCCTAGGATGGGATAAAGTGGTCAATCAATTCTAATGCCCTCTTTGTCTTTGATGAATTTGAAATGTACAATAATATTCTGTTGATTGATCTGGTTGATCAACCTATGTTAGAAGAAAAAAAGGGAATGTTACGTATTGATGGACGAGACTTGGTTTTCGTTGTTACTACAAAAAAGTAGAGCAATGTTGTAGAGTTGTTGGTCTGTGAATTTGGGAAATATAGTGTTAGAGGAGAAGTTGAAATATGAGATTCGTTGCAAGGGTTGGAGGTACATGAATCAATGAAGCCTAGTAAAGAGAAGTGGAGGAGCAAAGATGGTCTAGCACAAGCTTTCTTATAACAAAAAAAATCTATGATGAGAAATGGATTTTTTGGAGGTTTCCTTGACGACAATTTCTTCATTCTCTACATTTGTGTTTGGGTGATATTCCTTCTTGATTTTCTCCAGAATATTTATGCTAAGGCGTGCCTATTCAGGGATTGGTCATTCTTCTCTCAGCATGTCAATGGTTTTGTGTAAGCATTTTTTTTTACCCTTTGTTTCTGGCAGTTCTTCCTGCCTTGTAAATTGTCACATTTTTGGTGTGTTTGTTTCTTGTTGGGTTTGCTATTTATAGTTTTGGTGTCCTTCTCATTTTGACTATGTTCTCGATGGATAGGACTGGTCGCATCTTCTGGGTTCCTCTACGTCCTTTGCAACTCTTGTCCCCAATTAGAGCCACTATGACCCTTAATTTTGGTACCCTCCTCAATGCCACCTTGCTTCCCCTTAGTCAAATTTTTGCACAAGTTTTCAGGCCAAGCGGTGTTTCACTGTACATTGCAAACCTAGGTGAGGTTTTCACTAGTTTTGCTAACCTCCCACTTTATTGCTTCTTTATTTTTATTTGAATGTAGGCGATGTTTTATAGTTTCATTGTAACTTACCACCCATTTAAGCCTTACTTATCTTAGGTGGTCTGTACTAAAGGTTCACAAACTTGTTGAAAGACCGTCAGGTGACTTGTTTCGCAAGTTTTGCTTTTGGGCAAGATTTTAGGAGTCATTTGAAACTTGGGTGGTGTTTTACTAAGTTATACAAACCACCTGCACTACCACTAGAAGATATTTTTTAGAAGAATAACAAAATAATAGTGAATGTAGATTTGAATGACAAATGCAATTATACAGGAAAAAGAAACAAATGCCATTGAATTTGATATGAACTAAATTAACATAAATCATTCATACAAGAACATTGTGATATCAAAATGGTATTTTTATTCATATATATATTTATACATTGCAATGGAATTACAAAATTTGTCGATTCAACTACAAAAAGTTGATATCTATAGAAAAAGAGGTTTCTTTTTTAAAATGCAGAGGGTAAACATTAACACTCAAATGGCCTCTATCACAGTCTGAAGGTGTATGATTTGGACAGGAGACAACGGATTTTTATGCGACTGCAGAAATTAGGAAAAGAGCCTCATGTCATTCCTCATGACCCCTGCATGAAGAAGAGTCACGACTTCTTCCACAGTCACATTATGAAGAGCCAACGCTATGCAGATGGCGTCCCACCAACCCACTCCATGGATATTGACTAAGCCCAACAATGGATACATTGACATGGTGGTGAAACTCTGACCTTACCAAACACTCTGATGATCTCATACCCC
Organism: Sequoia sempervirens; assembly: GCA_007258455.2. Lineage (NCBI taxonomy): Eukaryota > Viridiplantae > Streptophyta > Pinopsida > Cupressales > Cupressaceae > Sequoia > Sequoia sempervirens. Next base: position 104,344,402 of record VDFB02271358.1, read on the forward strand.
AGTCACAATGACTAGAGGTCCTGATAATAGTGTACACAAAACACTCCAAAATGGTAGGGTTATGCACATGCACTTGGCTTAGAAATGCTTCTCCTAGAATGCTATGAAGCACTTCCTCTTGTATCTCACTCTGTATGACAAATAATTCTTTCAATTGTTCAAACAGATGCCTGAACAAAGGACTACATTCGATCTCTTCCAAAATGATGAAATCATTTGCTGATACTTTATCACTTTGAGCGCTCACCATATTGGATGCTTCTGGATGGAAAAGTGTGGTGACACTAGTTGAATTTATAGATGGTTGGTTAGACATTTGGGCTATCTCTCTTTGATTTGATGAGATGACAAGTTGGTTTGGATTAATGGTTGATGTGAATTAGTTTTAAATTGCATTCCCTGTTGGACAACATACACATGTGATCATATTGTATCTCCTTAAACCTTAATTAATTGCATGACTATGGGATATATCATTTGGTAGTCGTTGGTGTTAAACAAGATCAAGTTTTCTTGCCTAACATCTTTCCATTTGTCAGTTTAATTATTTCGACCGATCATATTCTCTTAGCCATTCTCAAGAAGATGGTAGGTGACAAGAAGCGTCACTAATTTTAGTAATGGTTATGGTAACTATTTTGGGTTGGAATTCATTGCTATATCTAGGATGAGGGAGAAGGATAGAGGGTTTGATCTCCACAGATACACTGTGTTGTATTTCGAGAAGGAACACTATGCATTTATGCCAATTTTATATTGCAATAGTTTGTAATCTATGTGTTATGAATTTAAATGTGGTGTTTAGCGTATCGATCTGTGTGTTGAGTGTGTAATAGAGGCATATTTTCTATGTAAAATATACTTTATTGCATCCATTTATTGTAGTGTAATTTCTTCTTTCCTAGTACAACAATAATAAGTCTTTTCAACTTGTGTGTTGTTGGTTTATGGCTTTTTTCTTTTTCTTCCGTATTAGTGTCATTTTTATGAACTAGCATTTGTCGGCTTATTGATTTCTAGTTAAAAGCCACCATATTATTAGATAGATCATATGAGGGAGTTGTACCTCTTTAATTCAGAGGAAATTTGCAAATGCAATTGCGACATTTCCATAGCTGTTAGCGATTAGCTCCAATATATTGAGGGTAAAATAGAGTCAAAGTTATTAATCTTTTCCAAGAGGCTAATTCATTTGCTAACAAGGAGACATTTTCTCTAGTGGCTAGAATGGAAGCTATCAAAATATTTTTGGAATTTGCTGGTTATCAAGACTTCAAGGTTTATCAGATGGATGCACAGTTTGCTTTCTTGAATGGAGAGTTGGAAGAAGTTTACATGGAACAATCAAAGGGATTCCAGTTGTTAGATTAGTCGAATATGGTCTGTAGATTGAAAAAGGCTTTATATGGCTTGAAGCAAGCTCACAGAGCTTGGTATGCAAGGTTGGGTAGATATTTGATTCAACAAGGTTTCAACAAAGGTATTGCAGATAATAATCTCTATTTCAAAATTGAAGATGACAAGATCTTGATAGTAGTTGTGTATGTGGATGACATTATCTTTGGAGGAAATGAAACTATGTGTAAGATGTTTGCTGAAGAAATGAAGAAAGAGTTTGAGATGTCTATGTTTGGTGAGATGAATTGCTTCCTTGGATTACAATTCAATCAAAAAAACAAAGGAATTTTCATTTCACAATCTAAGTATGCAAAAGAAATGTTGAAGAAGTTTGGGATGGATGGTTCCAAACCGGTATGCACTCCTATGGTAATTGGATGCAAATTGAGTAAGGATGATGGTTCACTTGAGGTTGATTAGAGCAATCACAAATCCATGATTGGTGGACTGCTGTATCTAATTGCTACCAGATTAGATATCATGCATGTAGTTTGTCTTGTGGCTAGATTTCAAGAGGATCCTAAAGAAACATATGTTACAACTGTCAAGATGATATTCAAATATCTAAAAGGAACTCTAGATCTTGGCTTATGGTATCCTAGGGATACTGACTTTACACTGAGTGCTTATACAAATGCAGATTGGGAAGGGTGTGCTGATGACAAAAAAAGTACAAGTGGTGGTGCATTCTTTCTTTGATGCAGATTGGTGTCATGGTTAAGTAAAAAGCAAGATTCGATTTTCATATCCATTGCAAAGGCTACGTAAATTGCTGCACACAAGTTTTGTGGATGAGATAGACATTTAAGGATATTAGAGTCATGTATGATGATCCCATCTCTATTTTCTATGATAATACAAGTGCAATTAACATTTCAAAGAACCTAGTGATGCACTCAAGGACAAAGCATTTATCAATCAGGTATCACTTATTAAGAGAGAAGGTTATGGAGAATGAAGTAAAGCTTGAGTATGTACCTACAAAGGATTAGATTGCTGACATATTAACTAAGGCTCTTCCTAAAGATAATTTTGAGTATCTCCAAGAGATGTTGAGAGTTATTTCCCCTCCTTTCTTGAACTAGATGCATATGGAGATGCATCAGTCCAGTGGATCTATGGATCTATCTTCTTTTTGGACTAATGTTTTGTGGCTACCTCTCAGGGGGAGTACATAGTGTCATGTGTTGTCATTGTGTAGATGATTATGTGTACTCCTACGGGGGAGTATTCAATGATGGTATGTATATTTTTTCAATGTCAAAAGGAGAGAACAATGCAAAAAATATTTTTCCTTTGTCATTGATGTTAAAGGGGAGAAAAAGTATCATGTGAAAAAGATTATTCATTCAAAAAAGTTGCAAGAAAAGTTGTTCAGAACTATTGTGTTGTCATCAATGACAAAGGGGGAGATTATTGAAAGTATAAAGTGTTGTCATTGATGTCAACTAAGTGTAGAAGAAGCTGGTTATTAACTGTATATGTCAAGGATATTGAGAGAATTGTAATGAAGAAGGTTTGTTGTTTGTGCATGTATAGTTGAGGTGTTGAAGAAGTGCCATGAGTACATGGAGTTATCCTTATGTTTCTATGTCTGGAAGTGTGTTAGGGTGAAGTAATGTGCTGAAATGGTGTCTCTAGTACTTGGTCTCCAAGTGCTTTTGAGAAAATTTGATAAATAGAGAAAATAGTGTCTTGCAGATATTTAGTGTATTCTCCTAGATGTGATCCACATTTCTTCTATGTTGATTCTATGCTTGTGCGGATTTGAGGTATTTTTCATGTTTGTTTTTAGTTGCTATATCCAGAATTTGGGCTTCTGGATCATTGTACAATGTGAGATATTTTCACCAGTGTGTGAACCAGTTGTTTAGTGATGTTTTTTTGGTGTCTAGGAGAAATATATTTTCTCCACATTTCTTCGCTATTTGCATTCAGGTTGCGAGGATTTGGGAATTTGTTAATAATGCTTTTATATTTTTGTGATCAAGTTTTTACTTGATTTGGTATAGTACACTGTAAGTTTCATATATTTGTGTGCAAACAAGGGTTATCAGTTGTCTTGAGTTAAAGTATTTTTTGATGCGTGCTTGGATGAAGTTTTTGATGAATCTTAAGTAGTTCATGGATTGTTCTCAATTGATTTCAAGTGGATTATGTTGTCCAAATTTTTTGGCTTGATCTAAGGAAGCGTGTACTTAATCTTTATGGTGTTTTGCATGAGTGTTGGCTAACCTTGTGTTTAACACTACACGCGAGGCTTGTATAAACATTTTGAAGAGTGTTAGGATCTATTTGGGTCATAATTAAGGATTTATGTAGGTCACCTTTCATTCCTATCCACTGCAGGAATGTTTGGGTTTCGACCTATTTCAAATTTGAATATATAATGGCTCGTGGCCAAAATTGGAGAAGGTTTTTGAAGTAGAGGTTGATATAAATATGTATGGTGTTGATCAGAGTTGATCAAAGAAAGAGTAAGAAGCAAGATAGATGCAAGATTATTGTGAGTGAATTGTAATGATATGTGAATCTAGGCAAAGCAGTGCAAATTTCTTGTTAGGGTTTTGAAGGAAGTGAGTTGAAGGCATCCAATATGTTTCATGTGAGACTGTGAAAGTGTGTGAGAAATTGTGGTGGAATTTGTGTTGCATTGATAAGTGTTTCTCCATGTAACATTCTTCTTCTATCTTGTATTCCTTTTGTGGTAGTGAGCCCTGGATGTGAGCCCTTTTGGACAGTGTGTCCTATTCTGGCAGTGAGCCTTTGTATTTGGTTTTGGAATTCTTTATATTGTGAGCTAATCCTCACCATGGTTTTTCCCTCATTGGGTTTTCCACGTAAATCTGGTGTTCTTTTCTGCATGGTTTACTACTTTCAGTTTATGCTTCGACATTTAATAATTAAACACATTAGAAGAGTAAAAATTTTGTGAATGCTTGTAGATCTAACTTTTTTTGAGGGTTTTAAAGGTTAAAATTGATAAAACTAATTCACCCCCACTCTTAGTTGTCTTGTTCAACAAAATAAACATACCTTGAGAAATATTACCAAGGATAAAGTCACCACAAGTCAAATATAACACCTAAAGATTACATGTTGAAAAACTTGTCGTAACCAAGAAGAGGGACATGTCCCTATATGAAAGAATGTATAAATATATAGTACAAATATTAAAGGACATTAATAAATATGAGAATATGAAATGTATGAGCATGGGATATATTAATTAAGAGAGGACACAAGAGGATGTCGATAGATATATGTACATATGTAACAAAATACTAGCGGCTATGTATTGTATGGAGTTATATTAAATATACGAGGGTTTATATTATAATGTGATGAATTTATATGTTTTTATTATGATTTAATTGTCTTGTATTTTACCCCTTTTATATATAATCCATTGTACAAATTCTAATCCTCTTTTTATCCCCTTTTATATTAGGTATAAATACAACATTGAAGAGCACAAACACATATCTTCATTTTTTGCCCCCGTTTTGCTAACATTTTGGTTCCATTTTTGGGACCTTGTTAAGAGGTAAGGAAAGGATATAAATCATAAGAAAATATTTGTAATAATAATAGAGATAAAAATCTTGGAGTAATAATTTTATTAGCTTGATATTTACCAACACAATCCCCTTGTTAAACAAATCACATAGACCACTTAGCTGCTCCAACATTGCCAAGAATTAGTACAAAGGGACCTTGAAGTTGATTTATCCTTTGGATCAATTAGATTAATAGGATAAGTAGAGTTTTTTTTGTTCTACTTGAGTTGGTTGTGTCACAAAGACCCATCAACACAAGGAATACAATTTTTTTTGAAATAGAATTTATTTACTATACTATTGATTTGATTAAATTTATTTATCCTCTTCTACAAGCTATGTAAAAAAAAATCATTTGAAACATTCAAGAGGATGGAAATTGAAATAAATATCCTTATGGTTCCTTGAGCCTTTTTTTTATCATGTTTAATCCAATATTCTACTAGTATTCCTAAGGATTTTCCTTCTCTATATTAGCTCTCTATTGATCCCTTTCCTCCAAGAGATCCTCCATTTTAAGTCTCTAGAATTCATACCTAGATCAATTAAATATCTCACTCTAAATAAAAAGTGTTATCCATGGCTTCAACTACATATGGATCTTCAACTCTATTGAATCAGTTACTCCCACTATAATCACAAAATATCCATAATACCCAAAGAAATTTATCCCTCTCTAATCAAGTTGTAGCTCTCATTATAAAATTTGAGAATGGGATAGATGGACATAGTGAAAGAAAGAGCATAAAGTGCATAAACATAATTAACTAGTTAGATCAATATGTTATCAACCATAAAATCTAAAATATAACTTGGAGAAACACATATAGTAGAAAAGTAAAATAATTTTAACATATAATACCAGATATATCTGGAGAAACCCTTTGATGAAAAAAATAAACCACCAAAGAGACACCAAACTTGTATTAATCTTAATAGAGTAATTACATCAATAAAATCCACTACAATTCTTTAGTTTGAAAATGTTTCTACAACATAATAATAATTCATTTGCATAACACTATGAGACCTCTATCTCATGCCTCTAATGTATAGAGCAAAGGAAAATATGAAAACACAAGCAATTTTAAAAACTAGTGACCACCAAAACCATGGTCCACAAGCAAAAACCCACACCTCATTGTGCAATTACTCAAATACTCAAAATCAATATCAATTTGTAGACACCTAAATATTTCCCTAGTACACCCTTATCCAAATAGACCAAATTCACCTAATATCCCCCACCTAATTAAATAATCTTATTATTTAATTATCCCCTTTTCCATATCACATTATTAGATAACTTTATAATTATTTACACCTATTTTTCACCTCACACATGGATAAAATAATTAAATAATATTATTATTTAATTATAGCTATATTCTATCCACCAAATTCTAAGAATAAAGGGGTCCCAAGTACACTTGTTGCTACATACCTCATGGTTACAATATTCTCCCCACCAACTTCTAAAAATAAATGGGTCCTAAGTACACTTGTCCCCCACATCCCTCATGGTTGCAACTAATATTTTTGGTAATAGCATCCTAACCTTTCACATCCCAACAACCTCCATCATAACCCTCCATCCTCTCCTCAATCCCAGTGAAGTCCTCTTATTTTTCCTCCACAATTGATCTTTATAACACATATCCATCATCCATTGTCTCTCCTAAAAACATATAAAATGAGGCATATTCTCATCCATTTCATCCATTCATATTTGCTAACTATATGATATCAAAATAGGTAGGTCCCTTTGTGCAAGAGAATCCACATTCCAAATTAGTCATTGGGGAAAATAAAATTCACAAGAGAGTTCATTGGTAATATTATTTTGAATGCTTGTGTTGTTATATTACTTCAAATTCCTTTGTGAGCTTTGTTTGAGGATTTCTTTGGTTTGAGTAAGAAATTTTAATTTTGATGCGTTTCTAATTGTTTTGATGAATACACATTTCTATTAATATTAATTAAGATAAAATACACATATTCATAAAAAAAGGACACAAGGTCACTCCCCAAAGTCATAGAGGCAACACTCAAAAAGCTAATAAAAAGTAGAAAACATAGTCGCTAAGTGGCAAGAGCAGTGCCAGATGGGAGCAAAGGAAGGTCCCAATCATTCAATTTACTCCATACATTAGAGGGGCTCAGGATGATATCAGGTATAGACCACCCATCTTCTATCTTATCTTCCTCATCTTTATCTTTATCTTCATTTTGAATTAGAGAGATAGCCAAATCCAACCAAGGGAGCCATTCAGAAGACTCTGACTAGCTCCCACCACCACTAGACAAAGGCCAACCACTACCACCACAACTTGCCGACCCCCACGCCTCCCAAGGTCCACCCAACAACAACACCTCTAGGTGAAGGTGAGGAAAAAAACTACCACAGTGAGTCACCCCTACCACCAGAGTTTCAACGAGGAACCTAGGATCTAGGAGACCATGAACACTAAGCAAGGAAGCTTCAGTTGTGGCACTAGCCATGAGGTAGAGAATGGTCATGGGAAGAAAAATTGTTTGGTGTAACTCTAGTCATGATGAACAGGGAATTACGCCAATGATCAAGTAGCTCCTAAAGGTGAGAAACCTCTAGGGCCAATTTTTTTCTTGAACCCAGATTTGGGGCAACACATTGGAACAAATAGAAGCTTTAGTAAAAAGTGAAATAGTAGTATCATTAGAGTTGTGAGAAAAAATAAAAATATTTTTGTCTTTCCATAAGGAAAATAAAATATCCACCCTAAAAGCATGCCATACTTGGGTATACTTGGAAGGGATGCAAGGCCAATTCCCCAAAAGAACCATATGCTAGGAAAAGGATTCTGGCTGAAAGGGACAAAATAAGTCATGAATCCAACTCTAAAGTTGTTGAGCATGGAAAAAAAAAAAGAAGAGATGCTTGAAAGTATTTGGTTGGGAAAAAAATGGACAATGAGGGTCCAAAATACCCATATACCAAAGGTGAGAGACCACATGCAAGCCTTGGAAAAGAATACACTAGGAAAAATGGGTGAGCTTCAGCTCAATAACAACCGACCAAATGTTATGAAACTGGTGTTTCCAAGTAGACAAAGGTGACTGTAAATTCCAATGATGGTCCAACATAGACATCATGGGGAGGTGTAGAGAAAGCCAATGGTACCCCAAATGTGGCTTGTAAGTGCAAAAATCAGTGTCTAGGTACTAGTACCAATCTTTTCACCATGGTTTAATAGAATGAATACCTATCTTGTGAAGCATTTCTGGTGAAAGAGTAGCCAATAAAAAATCAAATTTCTATCGATCTGGCCATGAGAGTCAAAACTGAGCTTTCATATCTTCGCAAGAGCAAAGATTCATCGTGGTTCTAGAAAAAAATATGCCTTTTTTATGAAACCAAAGGGTATGAAACCAAGGCAGAAAATCTAGAGGGAGCTCTTGAAATTAAATGAGCAGAGACCACGAGAAGTTGTGATGGTTGAAGGAAAACCCATCTCGAAAGCCAAAACCAACCCAAAGAAGCTAAGGCTCGATGACTTCCCAAGTAGACTAGATGCTTTTGGTAACAAAAAGTGCCTTCGATATGAATGACATCTTTCATTACCATAATGGTTTGAAATTCAATCCCCTTCTAGATAGGCTAGTTGGCCAAGAAACCAGAGGCAATGCAATGCTTGAGAAGGATTTTCTAAGATTCATTCCCATAAATCACCCACACAATCCATTTGACACAAAGAGCCAACCCTTGCCATTGATTGGAAAGAAGCCCAAGCCCACTAGAGTCCCGTGGGAGACAACAAAAATTCCAAGAAATATAGTGAAAACCTTTGTGGTATTTTGAGGAAGCCCACAAAAAATGATGAAGAAGCTTTTCAAGTTTCATATAAGAAGCTTTGGATGGGGCCCAATAAGAAGAATAATAAAAATGAGTGGCCACATGAATTTTAGGGAAAATATGAAATTTAATAGCCAAAGAAAGAGGCTTGGTGATCCAATAAGAAAGATTCATGTCAATTTTGGAAAGCACTATATTCCAAAGGTCAACTAGAGAAGCCTGAAAGGAAAAGGGAATTCCTAGAAAGTGAAAGATTTCCCCATGATCAATCTACTTCCAACCAAAACTAATAAGCTAGGAAGGCATAGGAAGAAAGGATTGACAATAACACTAGGTTTTATGCCACTCTATAGCCAAACCAGAGGCTAAAAGAAAGTATCAAGATATAGAAGAGCCTCTTTAACATTTTTCTCATCTTTAATGAGCGTGAGAAATGAATCATTGACAAAGTGATCATTGACCAATTGGTTAGAGGAATATGGCAAGGAAATACCATAGAACCTGCTAGAGGAAATAGTGCTTGCTAGCAAATATCCAAATCCTTCAGTAGCAAGCATATATAGAGACGAAGCAAGAGGACAACTCTGTCAAATGGAGTGGTGAAGCACAAAGGCTTGAGATTAGCAGTTGTTGATAATAATGCACGTAGAGGCATCCATAAAGAGCATTTTAACAAATTGAAGAAAGTGAGACCCAAACCCCAGAGTCCCAAGCATAGCTAGGATACAAGGCCATTTGATGCAGTCATAGGCTTTGGAAAAATCAATCTTGAAAAAGAGAGCTTGTTGCTTAGATCATCGAGCCCATTCCATACCTTCCAAAACCACAATGATGTTATCCAAAATGAACTTGTATTTGATGAAGCCAGTTTTCTTAGGGTGAATGATTTGAGACATGTGTCAAATATTCAGAGCTAAAGCTTTGGAAATGATCTTGTAGGAGACATTAAGCAGTGTTATTGGATATCAGTTATAGATTTCCTCAACATTTCCAGGTTTAGGTATGAATTTGATACTTCCTTTATTAATGATTTTTCCTAAAGATTGATTATGACAAGCTTCCATATAGACCTTATGGAGGTCAGATCCTACACAATGCCATAAGGCTTTGTAGAATTCACAAGGAAAACCATCACATCTTGGAGCCTTATCATCAGCCATGGAATCAACAACCTCTTTCAAATCCTCTATGGAGAGAAATTGCTCACAGATGCACAATAAAAACTTGAGGTGATCTTGGAGAGCACAATCTCGCTCAGGGGAGACTTCTTGAGCAGTGAAAAATTTCTCATAATGGCAAACAAATGCTTGGAGAATGTTCAGTAGCTCAGAGAGAAACGTTTGGACTTCCCTAATTTTTTTTATGCCTAACACAGAGTGACAAGAATGAAGATCCAAAAATAACTCCTTTGAAGAACAATCCCCCACTTTAAGCCAGTGCATTTTGGCCTTGATTTGGGATCCTCTAGTTGCATGATTGTCAGTGATGTGCTTCTGGTGTTGAAGTTGGGCCATGCAGGATTACAAACTAAGAGAGAAAGGTTTTGCAAAGAGAGCCTCCATGGCATGATGGAGATTTGAGGTGGTGACCTCATAGGACCATTGGTGAAATATTGCACGTTGATGACCATAGATGTGGATAAAGCGGGAAGTGCATCGAATAACACGATTCCACCAATCAATCCACCCAAAGTGTTGAGTAGGATGAAATTCCAAATTTTAAATTTTATGGATGTGTGCCAACATGGGACGATGACTCAGGAAAGAAGTATTTAAAAAAATAAGTCTTGGCAGGCCGTTTCAACCCCACTTTCCAATTAATATCAAATTTGATGGGAAAGTGGTTTGACAAGGTGACCTTAGGAAGAGGCGTCACTAAAAGATCTTTATAAGAGGTAAATGAGAAAAAATATTATGTCATAATCATGGGATGATCAAGAATTTTAAGAACTCTGCCATTTATTTCTTAAAAATTTCTCCACGTATGCCAAACCACTTGAGTATGACGACATAATGAGTTGGGATAAAAGACCTAATTTATTGTGCATGTAAAGCCAAGCCTCATGCTCGTCAACTATCCATTGAAAAGGCACTACCCAATATTTATCAAAGGCCACCTCAACCATATTAAAATATCTACACAAAACCCAAGTGGTTGGGGGCATTGAATCCACAATCCTTTTCCAGAGAGAAGATCTCTCAACATCATTGGAATCATAAACATTAATAATCCCAAAAGAATGATTATCGATTCACATGAGGATCCAAACAAGTTGATGTGTTAGATTAGACCCATGATCAATCACACAAGAATACCATCATGGTGCAAGAAGGATAATAACCCCTCCATGACTAGACTTGTGATTGGAAGCAAAAATTAGGCCATTTGGCTAAATCACTCGACATGTTGTAAAGGGAATGAAAGAAGCAATTTTTATTTCCTAAAGACACAAAACATCAATACAAGGATAATGTTGTTGAGTATCTCGCACAAAATACTTCTTGGTGAGGTCCATGAGACCTCATACATTCCATGAAAGAAATTTCATGATAAAAATTCTTTCATATCATCCTCTTCCTATAAGAAAGAGAAATGATTCTGCAAAAACTCTGAAGCCTTTTGAAAACTAGAGAAACCATTTCTTCACTTTTCTGGAATATATTCACTAGCCTCTACACGCCTAAATAGGTTGTGGGAGTTGTGTAAATTATGTACCTAAGAAGAGAGAAATGAGGCCGATTGAGGCATTTGTACAATTCTTGGTCGACTCAGAGTCTCAAAGTCAACGAAGGTGGCACCAATTTTCCCCTTTGAAGAAGGAATTGAAATCATATTGTGTGACTGCATTATAGTAGACTTTGAGGGCTTGCTTGATTCATTTCTAGACAAGTCAACCTTCCCTTTGTGAGTTACTATGGTCCATTCCTCTTTTAGTTTTGTCATCTCAGAAACCCATGGATGGTTTAGATACTTTGGAGGGGACTTGGCTCTAGCACCACCAATGGACAATCCTTTATTTAAACGCTCTTAGGATTGACACCAAAAAAACATATTCAATAAATACAAATATAGCACATGTTGAGTGTTGTGAATACCACCAATCTAAATATCAGTCATGTCTTTAAGATCATGAGATAAATCCACTTCAACAAAAACTTTTTTTTGGGGTTGAGCATGATTAAAACTAGTAGGCCTTGACACAAATGACCTTCCTAGGGGACGTGACAATAATTGGGAGAAAATACCAACAAGGCAAAGGAAGACTCGGGAATTCAATCCATCCAAGCATACAAAGTTTCTTATCATTTGAGACAGAGAAGTCTCAAGACCAAGGTTGAAAAACCAATAGAGACGATTGGACATACCAAGGTCCATGCTGGAAAATGGCCTAAACATGGTTGAGATGAAAAAAAAAACCCCTTTGGTGAGATTTTGAACCCCATCGAGATGAATCTCATGAGGGGCCCATGACTTGGCAACCTAGTCTTGAAGCATGCTTTTAGAACAGACCCTCCCAAAAGAAAACCTATAAGAGTATGTTGTTCTAATCATTGGCATGCAAAATAAAATTTTGGGGTGGGTAAATCCACATCCACGAGAATCTCAAAAGGCATACCTTGTGAAATACTTTCATCATAAATTTTTGAGGTCTCTTGTTTGGAGGACGAGCCATTGTTCACAGACGCCACACCATCAACACCAACAATAATTGCTAGGTTGAAGCTGGTCGCAACGATTTTGAATGAAATCTCCTAGAATGAATGTGGTATGATGCAAGATCGAAAAATAAAGGATAGACCAAAGTACACAAAAAAATAAAAACCCTACCCCACATGTAGAGCTCCAACCAAAAAAAGGGCTTATTATTTGATTGCCTTATTTTCCAACATGTTTCTAATTTGATTTTCAAACTAATATCTTACACAATTATATATATTTGACACATAACTCCTAATAGAAACACTTCCCTAAGTCTAGCACTTTATAACAAAGAAAACAAACAATGAAGGCCTCACCAATTATGAAAAGATGTTACACTCTTTCAAATGTAACTCCCTAACACCCAAAGGGAGAGAAAGAGAGTGGAATTCAAGAATGATGATTGTAACTCCATTATTGACCTTTTTTGAAACATCCTTATTTAATTCCATTACAAAAATATCATAGTTATCCCCCAAAAATTTATTGGTTAAACAATGCCTACCAAAATCTCATGGAAATTCATGTACCCACCCCATTCTAATATATTTGGAGACAATAAAAATATTATACATAGGATTTCAAATGAATAGTACACTAAATCCTAACATTTAAAATATATTTAAAATTATATAATAATTAAGTAAAATCAACCTATCACATGCACATTGGTTGCTTCATAAACACATATTTCTCTTATGTGAAGTATTCCTCATACAAACTCTTGTCTCTAGCATAGGGCTCCTTTGTGCATGCACATTATATGTTTGCAAAATATGTAGCATACAAATCCTTCATCACCTCCATGCTCACTAGTTTATCCATCATTTCAAATAATAATGCATGTCTCGTGCTTAATACATCCACAACCATATTAGTTTTACCTATATGGTGCTTCAATACAAAAGAGTAACCTTATAAATATTATAAAAAACTCATGTCTTTTGGTTTAGTTTAACCTAAATATGGATGAACTTTAATAATTGGTTATTTACATATAATATGAACTCCTTACTAGTAATTAATTTCTCCACTTGTACAAATATTGCATATGACATAAAATTATGGTTGTAGATAAAATATTATAGAATCATTCAAATTATTGCTAAATATATGATTTTTCAACCCTCCTGACTCAACACAACATTGATTTCCATTATAATAGTATCATATTTAACTCAAAACACTTTTCAAAGTTTAGGCTTGTGCTAACATGGGATCCTTTATCACCTTCTTATTTAAGAGTGCACAAGCCTTGGTGACAATAACTATCCACTTGAACCCACTCTTCCACATGACATATGCCAAGGGTGTGCAAGAAACACTAAAGTTCTTGATGAACTTTAGTAGAAGCTTTCAAATCCATGATTTTTTCTCACTTTGTGCTTCTTAATTTTACCCATTAATGATTACACAAATATTCTCAAGATCTAAACATAGTCCACCTTGATACATCATGAAGCCACATTTCTTTAGTTTGATGCACATGTCTTCTTTCCTTAGTTGTGTCAACACCTATTATGGGTGTGCAAGATGCTCCTCCGTTTATTGAAGAACACTAAAATATCATTGAGCTATACAACCATAATCTTATTGAGAAATAGCTTCAAAACCTCGTTTATCTACTCATGAACATGATTGGGGCATTTATTAGACTAAATTTTATCACCATTCATTCATATAATCCTCATTCAATATGAATGTGGTCCTCTTTTCATATCCTTATTTGATCTTTATTTGGTGATATCCACTCTTGAGATCAAACTTGAAAAATTATTGCATGTCACATGGGAAATTCATCCAAGTCATTCATGTGATGTAATGGAAACCTATACTTGATGATGATATTATAGATCACAAAAGATTTTGTGCACATCCACCATTCTCCACCTTCTCCAACACAAGTGTTGTGGGAACTATGCAAGTACGTAGACTTTCCATAATCAAAACTTATTCTATAATTTATTTAATTTTATTGTTGAACACTACACTCATGTCAATGTTTATTCTATGCAATACCTTGTTCGGAAAATTAGAACCTAGAATAAGATCCTTGTAGCATGGGATGTTGTAAATTAGAAATAATATTGTAACATAAATTGTCACCCATGACAATTTCACCTTATGTTTGGCCCCCCCTTTAATTATTGGACTTAATTGAGTATTTAATTTCCTAAATTATGCATTCCATGGCCCATTTTTGACGACTCCTGAGGAATTACAAGCGAGAATAAATTAAATTTATCTATGACAACACGCCCAAAATTAACTATCTTAGAAAATAGGTCTAGGACACTCACACTCTAGGCATGAGTGACCTCCTATTTTCCCTCCAAATTAGAATATGTCATTGTCAACAATTTAATATTTGAATTTCAATTGTCCAAAGTTGGCCATCGGGATTTAATTTTTGGGAAATCAAATAAATTCCTATAAATACCTTGTTATTGCATCATTTCAAATTTAACAAGGAGATTATTGGCAAACTAATGATCAAGAGCATTATTGAGCAAGTCAAGAGCAACATTTCAGATTAGTATTGCAACGATTTAAGATTGTAACATCATCTCAAAGTTTGTATGTGTTCATGTTATCATTTTTTTGCGAAGGCTAACACTCTTATATATCTCCAAGGTAATTCAAGTATTCGAGCAAATCTATCAAGCAAGATCCAAGATCCTTGAAGTGATGTGTATGAATTCAATTATTCAAGGAAGCCATTGAAAGGTGGTGAGTTGCAAAGTTTTCTCATTCATCATTTCCTTCCTTTCTATTATTGGTTTATCATTGACATTGCCATTGTGGAAGTGGAAACACTTACATGGGGTTTGACTGAGGAAAGCCCCTAAAATGGTCCAACATTTCTCGTCTTTATGAATGTGTAGATCTTAGGTTTGTAGAAGATTGAAAGGATTTTGAAGATAGTTTTTCTGTTGTTGCATTTGTTGTCATACATCTTGTCAAGCTATAAAAATCAATTATAGAAATATTCAAAAGTGTTTCGATATATTCGAAGGCAGAACTCCAAAGCTCAGACTTGATCCAAAAAATATACAAATGAAAGGAAATATGCATCCACCCAAGATAATTTCCACATAACTCAAATAGAGAAATCTATGCAAACAAATATTTAGAATCCATATGCAAAAGAATAGACAACATACCATCAAAGATGACACAAGATATACTCTAAGAAAATCCTCAAGAGGGAAAAACCTATCCTCCAAAATAATCCATCACTCATGTATTATTTAGAAATAAACATTACAATACATCTTCAGAGTCCTCCATGAACACCTTTGAAACATCAAGCCCTCTACAAGCACTCCATGTGAACAAGCATGTAACCACACATCCCATGTCATGATTCAACCCTCACAAATGATAACAAGAGCTAACCTCAACAAGATAACTATCCAAATAGCCAAGCCAACAAGCCAACCTTAAATGGCTACCCATGTGTTTGATTTTATAGAAACAAGCTCCCACAAAGCCACCAAGTGGTATTATATAAAACCATGTGACTAATACCATGAGCTTATAAAACCATTAACCCCTCATTTAATATTGCTACTAATTTTTCCCAATATTAAATATTATTCCCATGTGCAACCCCACGTTAAATATTTAACCTAATGCAACATACAACACTTAAAGTGGCCCCAAGAATTCTAGACCCATGTGATGCACGTACCCTTAGATTCTCTAAGTGTACCACATAATAAATAAATAATTACATTATAACATTATGCAAGGTGGACAACACACATTTTCCTAACATTCTCC